>BCLF01000037.1:153522-180849 GCA_001602275.1 Zoysia japonica
TTAATTGATGAAAAGGAGATTTAGAAAACATTCACAAATCACACATGAACATCAGTGAATTTCTGGTAATAGTTACATGACATGTTCTCTTTTTGCACGTCCAAATAATAGTGTGATATTCAAGTATGGGAGGTATGTGGCATAACATCTAGCACTTTGTGAAACTTTGTTAAACTTTTTATCCAGAATTTTTGGAAAATTTCATATGCTTCAACAGTATAAATGATGGGAGCAGAAAATCACTTGTTTTGGGTTTTTATTGCTATTGGCATTTGTACTCACCAAACTTGAGTGGGGCACGGAATATGTTCAATGAAGCACCATAATAATCAGCATAAACGATGGTCACATCAGGGTGAAGTTTCCGAAGCTTCTCCAACTCTTCCTGAATCATCTTATTGTGGTACTCAGTAAACTCGTTTAGCCAGTTAATGCACCCTGTTTGTTGATCATAGTAACCCTCATTTTGGCTTGGAAAGATTGCAAGGTACAGGGGCACACAACCGATTGGAAAATTCCCTGGAACAACTAACTTTTTTGCTCCAAGATTTATAAGATCCTAAACAATGTACAAACTTATTGAGAAAACATACAAAATTTGATAATTACACAAAACAATATTACCTTAAGAAAATGAAGGCATTTACAATACCTTGATGGCTGAGCTTATGGCACCAACAACATCAGGAACAATTTCATGCAGCTCATCAAGAGACTTCCCCCTGACAATTAGATGGTTGTAATCATTTCCACCAACCTCTCCCATAAGGAAAAGCGATTTGGACATTAAATCACTATGCTCTGCACAGAAGCACAAGTTTAGTGGACGTGGCAATTTTCCTTTCACCAAATTTGATGAAACATGAAGTTGAAGTCCAAATTGAGCACAGCAATGCATGTCATTATTTGAATCAATGATTCCAGGTAGGTAGAAAGATGGGTTTTTCTTAATTCCTGTGGAAGTCTTATACACTGCAATCATAAATACCACTTACCGTTTCATTCGAATAACTAAATGAGACATTAATAAATATGAAACCTAATAAACATTCCTTATTTTATTTGAATATTCAGTAAATATCTCAAATTTCAACAGCAAGCTGCGCTACTGATCACACTACAAATGCACGATAGAGGCTAAAACACAGTCGACTTTGCAGCACCATTTCTACCTGGTGAGCACTACAATAGGCTGTTATCTACTGTTATTTCTAACTAATCTTCTACCAAAACAAAATATAGTGCTCTGTCACAAGTAAAAAAAAAAACGCATGCACTGAACAGTCATGCAGCCATCACTTGGCCAACTAGCCACCACAGACTTGTCCCATGGCTGTCATTACTTAGCTATCCTAAAATTTGCATTTATTACTAAACCTGTAAACAGATAACAGTTGCACAAAGCCACCAAACACATGTTTTCTTGACATTTATTACTAAACCTGAAAGCAGGTAACAGCTCGAAAAACTACAGACCTAGATCAAACACCTATCTCAAAAGAAAAGCATAGCAAGAATTCAGGAAGGAGCATACCTGACTCTGACGGTGCAACGGATGGCAGCAGCTTCTTGAACCACTGCAGCTGCTCATCAAGGCAATGCGGCGTCCATGTCGGCTCCACACCAAGCTCCCGGAAGAATGAACTGTTGAGGGCAGTAGCCCCACCGACCGCAAAGTTTGCACCATGCTGGAAGTCCCCATCGCCAAGGTACGGTGGCACGAATGGCAGCCCAAATGCTTCCGCTGAGGATAACATGACACCAAACACATGTCACGAAACACAATAGAATGATTAGATACCCAGGACAATAAAGGAAATATAAGAGGGGCAAAAATGGAACAGAAGGCTAGTATTAAAGTGTTGAGCACGTGAGATGTGAATGCCACCAATTCACTGGTAGTTGGAGCTAACCAACTGTGGCTAGTTCAATAATAAGATGATGCTATGACTGCCCTGTGGTTGGGGAAAACTGGGGAAGATAATCAACTTGAGCTTACACCTGTATCTGATGGGTGAACTGCACCTGGTTGTTCTCCAACCCTCTTTAACACTACCGGTTTCTTTATATATAGGATCACAGGAATATATATATGATTGCAGATACTTAAAATTGATAAACTCTAGAGCTCAGCATGTTCTTGCATGTGCTCAGAAACAATTCCTTGACTGATATGTGTGTTTCTAAATATGACGAGAAGCACAAGTTGCAACCTCGGTTGACAATTCTCCAAACCTCTTCTAAACGACACGGGGTTGGTGGAAGCAGGCAGGCAAAAATAGGGCCCATACTATATTGCCACCCCACCGCCAGGGGCAGCCTCCTAAAAGGAAACTCGGCAACGAGCCTGTTAGCTGAAAAAAAGAAATCAAACGCGCAGCGACTCCGCTGTCATCATACCGTGAACAGGTATGCCGAAAGCGTACAGGCAGCACAGAAATCAATCGACAATCTAACTACGCGGCGTCGGGAGCAAGAAATACACCGTTCGTCGCCCTTCAATCCACGGTACATTGATTTTCGATTCGGACCAGAGCCAAGAAATCTCGGCCCCATTCCGTCCTTCAAACAAGGGGGAGATAGCACCCGACAGCGAAGGAAAAAATACGTAGGGTAGATGATAATAAAACTAGAGACGAAAGGAGACAAAAACGGAGAGGTTGAGAGGTTACCGAAGAAGTCGAGCAGGTTCCGTCCGTCGGAGTATCGGCCGGAGGGGCGGCCGAAGAAGGTCTGTCCGTAGGGGAGGTGCCGCGCTGGGTCCGGGAAGTCCTCGGGCACGGACAGCAGGAAGTTGCCGGTGTCCGTGAGCGAGTCCCCGAAGCTGAAAACCCTGTCGAAGCACACGCTCCCTCCCCCTTCCGCCGCCGCCGCCACGAACGCCACCGCCACCGCCATCAACACGAGCAGGGGCTCCCGCGCGGATGCCATCACCCGGGAGAAGACGCCGCGCCGATCCGGGAAAGCAGGGGACGAGACCTACTAGACGAGCAGGAGACGGGGGAGGAGTGCCGGGAAGGGGACGACTACGGGCAGGTCGGCCGCTGACATGGGAGAGGGGAGGGTGGGGGGGCGCGGAAGACGAGGAGGAGGTAGGGGGGCTCGCGGTTTTAAAGGGGGCGAACGGATCCACACGCACCCGTTTGCAGTTTGCTCCTCCGACTTGGTCAAAAAACCATTTTCCGTTCCCCGTTTCGTCCTTTTTCTTTTTAGAGCAATAAATACTTAAATAACGGGGTGAATTTGGACGGTTTAGCTTATTTGTTTAAAAGCGTTTTCTGTTTCCCTGGGAGGCATTGATTTATACTACTATATAGAGATAATAAAAATATTATTTATATAAAATATTTTCACTCGAGCTGGACAAATCATATTTTCAGATTTTTTTTTATTTATAGTATTTTAGTTACTGCAGACACAGTATCATCAAACCCGTCATAAACTGTGTCAAACAGGCTCTTACACTCCTCCAGCGTCAACCTCCGCCGGCCGGTTGATCGGAGGCTCCGCAGGGTTAGAATTTTTTCTATTATTATTAATTTTAAATTACTGCTCCATCCGTCCTCAATTATTTGTCATTTTAGAGCTTTCAAGTTTTCTCAATTTACTTGTCATTCTCGCTTCCTAATACAATTTTTCCTATTACTAATACATCTCTATCTCTATCTCTATCTCTCTTCTTCTCGTTTTTACTTACATCTCATCTTTTCTGCCCCTCTTATTTCTTGGAAATCGAGACAAAAGAGAGTACCATAAAATGATGTGGTCACATGTCAATTACAACTGTCAAAGTGATTGACAGTACTGCATACAAGTCAGCAAAAGAGCAAACAAGACAAATCATGCAAAGTTTGTGCATAGTAAAACTTATTTAATTTTGACTAATAATATCTTCAGAATTAAATAATTTTAATATATAGATTTAAATGAAAGTTTGTTTCACGATGAAACTAGGGACATAATTTATGTATGATAAAATATTATATATTTTTATTATTAATAATCAAAATAAAAAATGACTTTAAATAAATCTAGAAAAGCTTATATTTTGGAACCGAGTTAGTATTATAAACAGTACTTCCCCGTCTCAAATTATAAGTCATTCTATACTTCTCAAAAAAATTTAAATTATAAGTCATTCTCACTTCTCCTCTCGAGACATATTTTTCTTTTCTTAATATATTTTCACTCTATCTCTCTCCTCCTTATTTTCACAGCATCTCACTTTTTTACTTTTTGTTAAGTCTCGTGCCCAACTCCAAAACGACTTATAAATCTGTTAAACGACTTATAAATCTGTTGACTTCTAATACCAATCATTCGTTTTATTTAAAAAATTTGATAAATATCATATATTTTACTATAATTTGATTTATTATTAAAATTATTTGAATCACAACTTAAATTTTACATATTTAAATTTTTTTAATAAAACAAATGATCAAAATTGATAGTAAACGATGATATAATTTAAGAACAAAAGAGTACTTGTTAACGGACGGCAAGAGAGTGGATATGGAAATTCTTGGTGCCTGTCGTTATAATCGATATCGTTTTTGGCCAGCGGGTCCCCGTAACCTCTCAACCGGTCTAATAATGCGCCAAAACAGAAAAGATGGCCAAGGCATTGCATCTTACGATCCAGGACTTGTGGTTAGTAACTGAATCTATTGTGATTTATGCGGGTAAAAATTACTCTCTCTGTTTAAAGACAAGGGTCTGTTTGATAAAGTCTCTTTACTAGTTTCTCGAACAGATTCAACTGAAGTTATATTAAATGGTTTTAAAAAGAGTCTTTTTTATTTTTTAAGGAAGAAGTCAGAAGTGAGGTTAGGAGCTACAAAACACGAAAAGATAGTTTTTTTTCATCGACGTGGTATTTTATATGTTATCTACCTTTATAAAATAGAAGAACTAATAGAAAAACTCACACTAGCTAAAGCCATAAAAACTTCTTTTTCAAAGAAACAGAGTGAAACCGTTTTTGGAGAAGACATAACTCCATCAAACAGGACTTAAATATCTTATTCAAAATTTTGTTAAAATATTATTTACTTTATTGTAAGATGTTTGATTATTAAAAAGTAAGTATGCTTTTTTATTTTAATATTTTTGTAAGTTTTTAAATAAGATGAATGGTCAACCATTAATTTTTCAAAAGTAAAAAGAATCACTTATTTTCAACTTGTTTGTATAAACGACCCCCCACCGTGATGTGCCGTGAAGATTACAAGTACCTGTCCCAGTACTATCGGTGGCCATCAAAACGAAACGGACACCTTTCGATAAGAAACGAACGGTGAGCGTCGAACGTAACCGTCACTACTGACCTTCTACACCGTGAGACAATGACCTTGGATATTTGGGTTAAAAAATGAGTGATTATTTCTTCTCTAGCACTCTCTTCACCATGTCGTGCACTCCCGTCGATCAGCACGTACGTCTAGCTATTACCAGGGCACCTGTTTGTAGCCATCGGTTTGGACTCACGCACAGAAGGCTGATGCTTGCTTCTCAGTCCATCTAAAAGTCCTTGGTCAAAAGAGTACAACGGCGCCCGGAGGAGGGAGGGTGTCGTCGCCGATGACGCGAGCAGCGGAACCATGTCGCCGTGCTACGACTTTCTGGGAGACGCACATGGTAAACAAGACCCCTTATCCATTCCTAGGTGATGCACATGCACTGGATACGACCACGGAACCCTGGTATGAGTACGGTGCAGGCACCGTCACACGGAGTACAGGCGTACAGCAAAAGCTTGAACAATGGAGACGGTACCGTGTGGCGGAGTATCCCGTGCAGGGGCATCATCACAGGCGGGTGGTCGTCAGGAGGTTGCGGGACGTACGCTCGGACGGGCGGGTGGCGGCTGCGCTTAATTCCACGCCGCGAATCTCTTGGACGGCGGCGTCGAGAGCGGGACGGAACACGAGAGGGACCGCGACCACCGTGAACAGAGGTAGGAGTAGGACAGCCGGGCGGGCCTCCCGATGCCAGAGCCGGGCGAATAGGAGGAAGGACGCGGCGCCGCGGCTCGTTCGCGCGACTGATCGATTGGGCAGCCCCGGTGGCCCCGCGCCGCAGCGAGCGGGTGAGGAGTGCGGACCACCGCCGTCGCCGTCGGATGGCACCCGTCGGGACTCGGGGCGACAGGAACGGGCCGGACACGACGGGCACAGGCGCCGCGAGCAAAATCTCTCGGCAATCAGGCGCGCGTGCGTGAGGAAGAAAAGAAAAAGAAGCAAAGCACGGGACGCGACAGTGTTGGGACTTGGGAGGTCGACACGGCGACGCGCGTGCGAGTGCGAGCGGCCAACCAACCACCATCTGATCTGATGGATGGATCCCCCCGCGCCCACGCGGAGTGCGGTGGTGTAGGTCCTGTCGTCGACTTGCCGGAAGGTACACCATGATTCCGACCGGAGCCTGTGAACAGGGAGCCCTGCGAGCCCGTCCGTCCCTACCCGAGCCGTTGACTCCGATACAGACGTCACGTTCGCCGCGGATTCCCGTCATCATTGCGGCGGCTCCGTCCCCCATGATGAACGCGAGCACCTGCACCGTTCGGCGCTGGCCGTTCCTTTTCCGTAAGCGTCGCGGTGTGTGGCCGGTGGTACCACGCGCCAGTAGATGCGGATGGAACAGAAGGGCGGACCACGGCCACGAGCCGGCGACCGGCACTGCCCGCGAGACGCGGATTTTCACAGAACGTCCGCTCGGAGAGAACAACCAGCAAGCGTGTGGAGTCCAACGGGACACGGAGAGGGGATAGATAGGCTATCTAGTACTAGGACAAGCCGTTGTGCGGTGTGCCCACAGCACAAGTGCGCGACGATGCTGACTCTACAGTCCCAAGTGCCCAAGCGGCTGCAATAATGTCGTAGTACTGCGATCATTTGCGACGAGATTTCTTCAATCAATAAGACACGTTTCCGAAACATGTCTTGTTGCGATTACATGTCAGTCGAAGCATGCGATCCATCCACAGGAGGCCGAGACAACGCCACCGAGTAAAATGGAGAGGGTGACACTACGGCACGCAAGGGGGTAGCGACGTAAACCGGTGTACCGACGATTTGAGATCTCGCAGAGCATTTTGTGCCTATGTCGCGGAGCTCTTCTATCTGAACTTGTCCACCAGGAGGGGGTCGTCGCCCTCCTTTGTTGCGGTGACGTGAAAACTACGTTGTCTGCGTTCTGATCATCGACACAGTACGAGATACATGGTGTGTTTTCGTATTCGATGTGACTTGGTCTATAAAAGACTCGAAAAAATTATTATCTAATCGAACGGTGTAATACACTACGTTCAGAGGATGGTTTATCTCGATGAGAGAGTACATGAGGTCGGATTCTCTCTTCGAGAGAGAATCCGATGCCTAAATCGTGGGTGCTCGAAGCACGTATTCATGGGGCTGCTTGCGCGTGAACGGTTACGCGCAAGAGTTATGGCCTTTTCGGTTTTCGTTGTTCTTCTTATTCTATCGCTCCTCGGGCCCCATTTATATAGGGCGGTCCGAAGTTATAAAATGGTGGGCTTTACGCGGTTCTGCTGACTCGCTGACAGGTGGGTCCTCCATTAACGTCGCCATCATTCGTTGCGCCCATGCGCGGGCGTGGCCCGTCGCATCGCACGCAGCAGCGAGTACTGTAGCGCCTGTCCAACACTATAGTGTCAGCCACAGTGCCGCCGGATCTTATCCGTTGACTGCCGCGGCCCGTCTGGCTCTGCGGCTTCAGCTGAAGTGTCGTCGTGGTGAAGCCCGTCCCGTCCCGACAGGGCGGTTGACGGTTGACTACCAGAGTAAATATAACATAACACCGTACTTGCCCCTCAGAGGTCGGTCTCCGAGGGTCGGCTCTCGGAGGTCGGTGTCGCCGTGCGTCTTAGCGCGGCTAAGACTTGTCTTTCATAGACCGTCTCCTCGAGGGTCAGATCACGCGTTCGTGCGCCGTCCTCCGACCCCTGAACTCCTCGGAATTTTGGCTCACGTGTACGAGTACGGGTCGTTGAGTACCTGAGGTACATGATCCCGACACGCGTGATCTGCGCCACAGACCAAAGCGGCAGACTGTTTAGTTGACTGTGTTTTTTTTACTAAGAATTTATATAAATTTGATAAACTTTAATAACATAAAATTTATATATTTAGATTCATCATGAAAAATATTTTCATAATATATAATTTATGTGTTCATAAAGTTTATCAAGTTTTAAAAATATCATTGATCAAAGAGAAAAACAAAGCATAAAGCACAGTCAAATAAACCTATAAATAGACTTTTTATGAGACGGAGAGAGTAAATCATATAGGACTCCTTTGAAACGCATAATTTTTATAAGAATTTCGCAGAAATTTCACAGAAATTAAGAAACCTTTGGAACGGAGGATTTATGTAGGAATTTTGAAAGATTCAAATTACTAAGGAATTTTTTTCTATAGAACCCTTTAGATGGTAGGAAAGAAAAGGAAAAATTCCTATAGAATGCTTTCCTATGGCTTGATTTCACAGAAAAATGAGCAAGAGCTCAGACCTCTTGTAAAAAAAAATCCTGTACGTGCTCATGCTGGTATAGGTGGTTTCTGACGCTTCCTGTTAGCTTCAAATCTCGCGCAAAGCAAGGCTAATAAGAGAGAGAGAGAGAGAGAGAGAGAGAGAATGTAACACTAGTGCGCCTGCTCTGCTGACCAAGGAAGATGCAATTGGAGATCTTTTTATTAGAGATGGAAAGAGGTTTGAATTGAGATAGATGAAGGCTAGCTTGATATATCATTCACCCATTAAATTAATGAACTGAATACTATTCCTTTATCTTTGATTAATGTATATAATTACCATTTGAAAATTTCCAATTCCTGTGTTTTTCTAGGGGCAACCAAAGGACTTCCTACAACAATTCCTATGTTTTTAGTTCCTATAGAATTTAAAAAACATGACATATCAATTTCTACGTTTTTTTCTGTTCTTACATTTTTCCTATCCTACATTCCAAAAGAGCCTTTAGAACGCACGAATTTCACAAAAATCACACAGAAATTTCATAGAAATTAGTTCAATTTCACAGAAAAAACAAAGGAAATAGAAAAAATTCTCGTGTTCGAAAAGAGACCTTAGTTCAATTTCACAGGAAAAATACAAGAATGGGAAATTTTTCCTTCAATCCAAAGGAGGCCGAAAAGAGAAGCTTTCTGCAGCACCTGCTAACCACATGTCAAACTATTTTTGCACCAGATAATGTGACATGTTGAAATGCCTCATTTCTGGTCGCAGGGTTGAATACGTTGAAAACATGACGTTTCAGAAGGAGCAAAATACATAGCTATACAAAGATTAGTTGACTGACAAAACTAGTGTGATTACATCCAATTGTCATTGCAGTTGCTTGCAAAAATAAGTGATGTTGAAGCAATATCTTACAAAAGGATTACAATGAGCAATCTGAGGAATATTTTCTTCTATTATCGGTTGCAAAGTCAACAGCAACCTTGCACAATAATATAGGAGTACCCTGTTAAGCAACATCTGAAAACGTAGACCGAAGATGAATGCGAGAGTGAGAATTGTTCCATTTCTCTTTTCACAATGAGACTAGCACAGTAGCAGCTATGTTTATGTCTCCTGTAGACTTCAGGCACCATACAATTCCTTTTTAATTCTTTCATAATACAAAATGATTTGTCGGTACCCAGTGGATATTAAATAAAATAGTTCATGACCATTCTGAACCCTCCTTAGGGATGGAGTATTTTATTGTTTCATGCATTTTTTCTGTGAAATTGAACTGATTCCTATGAAATTTCTATATGATTCCTATGAAATTCCTGCATTCCAAAGGAGCCCTTAGTGCACAAGTATGGAAACAATTCATAAGGTAACTATTGGTATAAGTTGAACAGCGGCAGCATCTTTCCTTCTTTCACCAGGTCAGCCTGTTCATCTCATTGAGTCTCAATAAAAAGAACTTGTATAGCTCAACATCCTTAAAAAATCAAGCGTCAGACTCAGACTCAATTGACCAAAACCCCGTATGACAGACACTAACTATTCTGAACTAGCCACAACCAGTATTTGATCAAATTCGTAGAAGTCTTGAGTTTTCATTAAAGCAAAAGTAACAATTGTTATATGTGTTCTGGGTCAAGAAGATTAAATAATAGGCTGTAAAGACAGTAAATCATTGCATCAGACTTAATGGATGCAAAAATCAAACAGATAATATATAATACGACTATTGTTGCCGTCACGTCTGCTTGTGCGCACATGGAACCCATAGCAGACCTCATGGCAATCACAGATAGGGAGTTCAGAAAACGAAGGGAACATGAAAGTAAGCCCTTTCCATTTCCATTATCAATCTATTTGTTTTGAGATGGAGCAGAAATCTTTTTCCATTGCATAATTTCCCAACCGAAACCTCTAAATTTAGCAGCGAAGAGATCAGCTTTCATTAAGTAAACAGCTAACACCTCAACACTCCCTTCAAACAATACAGCCTTGACTCTATCACCAACAAGGCAACAATGCCACAATGAAAACTCACCGTTCCAATATGCCACAGTTAAACACAACTGCAATGTCTCGTCAGGCGTATCCTTTGCCCAGGCAGTTCAAGCAGCGCTGCACCCTGTGGAATTGGAAATTAATCAAGTTAGCAAACACACACAGAGCAGCCATAATCGCACCAAGGAACAGGAACTCGCGCAAAAGATGGCCCAACCTCGTCCCGTCACAGGTCGGGCAGAGGCACGGGTTGATAAACACCGGGTCGTACATCGGGGACCACTCGACCGTGGCCTTCCCCCTGCAGAGCCTGCACGCGTAGCTCCCCTCCCCAGCGCAGGCGCCGCACGGCAACGCGAACTTCCTCTGGCAATAAACGTGCAAGGCGTATAGAGTTAGCGGTGGATCGAAAAGGCTTTACGCAGTCGCGCCTCGGAGGGGACCGGACGGTTACTGGTTCTCGTACCTGATTGGCGTCGGAGAGGGCGCGGAGGGAGCGGACGGCGACGGAGGAGGCCGCGGAAAGGAGGAGGAATCCTCCGCCAAGGTACGCCACCATACGGCCCACCGCCTGGAGCTGGTGCCGGGCACGGTCGCCGGCGCGTCGACCTCCACCTCCAAACCCCATTCGCGGCGAGTCGAATGGTGGTGGACGATGAAGCTAGACTCTCCCGTTTCTTAGCCGTCCGTAGACGGGCTTTGTGCTTGGGATAACTGTAGAGGCCCATTAATAATGCGGCCCATAATTCAGGTTATGGGCCAAATTATCCAAAGGGAATACACAACGATCTGGTAACCATTGTGGCTGAGGTCTGAGGAGCGAGAAGAGTCTAAACAAAAGCAACACCACAGTTGACGGCGGCTCCATTTTGAATGTAGAAATTTCAATTGTATAAAAAAATTCCAAATAGAAACTAAACGTCTTTGGTGTCGTCTCAGATCGTAAGTAGATAAAATTTAATAATATTTATCAAGTATTTTTAAATTTAATTAAAGTTGAAAATAATTATATTTGGAAACGCGTGATCGTTGTGGACTCGAGCACCAGTTACTCGGTGCTCCTTTCCGGGAGGGGCCCACCGGTGTTATTCCCCGCCCACCACCCGTTTCCAACACGCACCAGCTCGAATCGAATCACTCCCCCCACGCGTTTGCGTGCAGCTGAGCCCACCCATGAGACTCTGGTCCCACACGTCATTGATTACGCGCGAATTTGACCGTCTCTTCGTTTGGGACGCGAGACAGGGCGCCGGCCCGCGCAGCTTTTACTGTTCACCGCCGCAGGGAGAGCAAGCAGACAGGCAGGCAGGTCGCACTCACACCAAGACAGTGCGGACGTGGCGCCTCCCGTACCTTCCCCCCACCGCGTCGTCGGTCACCTCGCTCTCGCTCACATGCTCCTCGGGCCCATCAGTCCTCGTGAGATCGGTGGACGCGATGCGGGCCCCGCTCGACGCCCTAGAAGGAGCCAACAATCGGGCCCGGAAAGCCGGCGCACGGTGAGGTCGGTTCCCGCGAGAAGGTGCGTCGGGGGGGGGGGGGGGGGNGGGGGGGGGGGGGGGGGCGCTGTGGAGACGGAAACCTAGCCAACCACGTCACCGGCCATGTCACGCCACCTATAAATCGGATTCGGCCTCCACCCAACCTGACCCTTCTCGCTTGGTCCAACCTCTGTCTCATCCTTTACCCTTCCTTGGTGGGGGACCGGCCAAATCCTCGCCGGCGGCCGCCTGACGGTATACCTCCCCCGACCCGGCTGAAACCACGGTAAGGAGATTATCCATCTCGTGCTCTCTTTGTCGCTGCTGCCGTGATTCTCGGGCGGGGTCTCGCCGGCACATACGGCGCCGATTTGGCCGGAGTTGACCCCGCCCGATTCGGCTCGGGCTCTCGTCGGGCCGCGCGGCCTACGCCGACGTGCGCGTGGATTCAGAAGTTTGACTGCGTGGTTGTATTTCGAGCGGATCAATTTTAGGATATGGGCTACTAATACGAGTAGTTGCTTTTGTTTCCTCCCTTTTTATTGAATCGGCTTGCGAAGCTGTGTTGCCCGTGAGCGTACTTCGTGGGTAGGGATACGGTAGAGTTAGATCTTTTTTTTTTCGTGCTTCCACATGTGGAGACTGGTCGGAGCCTGTCAGGGCTCTCCTAGTTACGATGCCTGCGGGGATTTGAAATTTTAGCTGCTCTGCCCGGCTTCTATTTTTCCCCTATTTTGAATTTTAAGTGATTGAATAACGCTAGTCATCAGCCCTACTAAAGCGAGTTCATCTACGGGCTGTAAAGGATTATCATCTTCCAATCAGGACTTTGCTTTGTGACGAATAAGGAGTGAATTCCCTACCTGTTTGTGTGAAGATAAAGACTTGATAGAACTGTCTGTTTATAACGCTTGTTCATACATGTATGTGTCTGATGATGCCTACCGTAGGATGTTTCTTGTGTTCTGATCAACCTTGTGTGACATTTTTCAGAGTCTGGAGTTGGAAATAAGGAATCTGCCTTGCATCTGTTTTCTGTGTCGCTTTGCTTTGGATTGCAGAACAAGATAAATTCATAGTTGCTTTCACTGACTTGAGGTAACTATGCCAAAGGACAGGAGCTCCCATGGCGCCTCTTCTGAGAGCCGCCGGTCGCGTGGTTCTCCGTACATTGTGTCTCATGGAGGGAGCAGCACTTCTCGCCGGTCTAAGGAGTCTTCGGCAGCCACAGCCACTGCAAACTTATCACCGAATCGACGGAGCAGGGGTTCTCACCGCTCAGAGGAGTCCTCTGCAGCTGCAGCCGTGGCTGCAGCGAAGCTGGCTGCTGAATGGGAGGATGTTCGCTGCCCTGTGTGCATGGATCACCCACACAATGCAGTCCTGCTGATCTGCTCATCACACGAGAAGGGATGCCGCCCATTCATGTGTGACACGAGCACCCGGCACTCCAACTGCCTTGATCAGTACTGCAAGGCCTTCCAGGAGTCTTCCAAAGATTCAGGGGCGGCAGCATCAGCAGAGTGCAGCGAGTGCCAGCAGCCGGTGAATCTTTCGTGTCCACTATGCCGCGGTCCTGTCAGCCATTGGATCAAGGATTACGACGCGAGGAGGCACATGGACTGCAAGGTTAGGTCTTGCACCATGGAGTCCTGTGAATTCAGGGGCGTGTACAGCGAGCTGAGAAAGCATGCCAAGAAGGAACATCCTTTGGTGAAGCCGATGGAGGTGGACCCAGCTCGGCAGCGCGACTGGCGCAGGATGGAGCAGCAGCGTGATATTGGGGACTTGCTGAGCATGTTGCGTTCTGGGTTTAGCAGCAGCCTTGATGATGCCAGGCTTGTGGCCAATGAAGAAGGGGAACAGGAGATCACAGAGAGGGTTCTGCATAGCCACGGCCAGGGCCATTCCATTACAATGATCTTTATTATGCGATCAACCAGCTCGATGCAGCGGCACACATCTGGCCGCAGCAGGCTTGTTTTGGTCAGCCGTTCTGTTGACAGATCGTTCCAAGCAGGAGCAAGCAGCAGTGGTGACGCTGACACCAACGGCCTTGACAACGAAGAAGATGATAACCCTGCGCCGTCAACGGAGGCATCACAGCATGACGCTGAAGAAGCGGACGGCGACCCTGCACAATGATGGATGTAGAAAGTTTCCTTGGCATCCTGAAGATCCTGACCAGCATGGCATACTTCGGGAAGAAAACATGGATATACTTGTATCTCCAAGGCGTAGTCAGGACATTCTGTCTGCGCGGATGAAGAACAGGGAGGAAATAGCAACGCATGGAACAGGTTCAGACTGTCGTGTGGGAGTTGGGATTGTATTTGCTGGTAACTGTTGTGAACATGTAAAACAATTGGTTGGTCGTTATATTTACCTTGTCTGGGTTCGATTCCTTGCGATGTAACTTCTTGTATATGAATAGATTCATTCTGCATTGAGGAATTTGATGGTGTCGGCATCACAAATTTCGGGCCTCTTTGCCAGAGCTTCTAGCTCTTGGTTGTCAAGCGGAATTAGGCTTTGTTTGGGCACAGTTTATTTTCAGTTTATTCACAGAAATAAGCAGAAGCTGTACTAATTAGTGCAGCAGCTTCTCGGAATGAATGAAACAATAATTTATTTTTTAATTGATTTTTACTAGCTGAAAAAATAAGCTGTTTTTTTATTAAGTTTCAGCTGTACCAAACAGGACCTCAGGAGAGATCCGTTAAATACTGTTTTATAGGAGAAATGATTCTTATCTAATTTTGTGAACTGATTTTTGAAATAAACTAAAGAGCTAGAACGGAAAAAAAATAGTTCTGATTCTAGTAGTTATTTTAGATAATAAAAGAGAATTATTTGCCACCACAAAATTAGAATCAGGAGTGAATTGAAAATTGAAAGAAGCTCTGTCCCTTCGTTGTGGCGTTGGCTGCTTCACTTATTGCCATTCGATTTCCATGCGTCACGAACCCGTTGCAGATGCCCATGGAGGAAAGGGCGGTACGCACACCAGAGACGTCCTACATCTTTCTCTGGTTCCATTTTTCACCTTTTTTTTAAGAGGAGGTGTTACTGCTTGTTTGATTTAATTAATAATGGATGTTTGGTGGCTAAATCAGGAGCGATACTGCTTCAGAACAACGGTGATTCCGGCGGTTCGGGTGGAATACCTGGCGGTATAGGCACGCCTGAGGGTTCAAATGGAACATCTAATGGAGCAGCAGTGATTACAGACGGGGGCTCGATTTCTCCACCAGAATCATGGCCGCCGAGGTAACTCGTGAACTTAACATTGCTATAGTATAATTTTGTCAGATGTGGAACTACCCTGCTACTCTTTGTACGAATTAAACGCTAGCTTCATATCGTTGTTAGGACAACTTGTTAGGGTCTCGCAAAAAACAAATCGAATTTGCCAATTTTAAGATTAAGAATTGAAGGATTGAGCTGACATGGTGTTTTAGAAAGGATAGCCAAAGAGGCCTAATTGCAATAGCTTATCTAATCAGAGCTATAGTACCAAAGGCTCACATTTCAGCTCTTGGGAAGACAAGAACTCTTTCTAAGATTTTTTAAAATAATCAAGTCTTTCTCGCCTAGAGTAAACTTCTAGTAAAAATGCTGCACCACAAATTTAAAAGCATGACCAACTGCGAGAGGGATCATCACAGCAGTAAGGCAACAATCCACTCACATGCGGAAATGCTATCCAAACAATGTTTTCATGCACAGAAACCATGTATCTTCTTGAATATCTTGCATGACATGGTCGTGCCACCAAGAAGAAAAAAAAAATCATGTTCAATTCTGGTTTCAGCATGTCACCTTGTACGTTATTGTCATCATGACAAACATTATGAACATTCAGAAAGGGTTTCATAACAATTAACAAGACCATTTTAAAAGTTCAGCTACCTTATTCCCATTTATATATGCTTCAAATTTCACCCAAAAGTGTTTAAAAGAAAATTTATCAACATAATGTCATATTGAAGACCATCAGGGAACACATGTTAAGTTTTATTATTGTAACGCCCTCAGTTTCCTCCCAGAAATTCACCCAAGGTTACCGAATTGTGAAGAAAACAGAGTCGTGGACTTCTATTGAACTCATTTACTTGATGTCAGAATTTTGATGTCATTTTGTCCAGTAAAAATGAACTTGATGTATTATTCAGGTGTCTCGGATTAAAAGAGTTCTTCCGAAACGTTCCTTAATGCGTCAGGGCTCAGTGCAGGCTCCGCTGCATGGTAGCGCAAACTACACACCACAGGGTCTGTTGAACCTTCATACCAACAGTGGCCAATACGTTCCCAGTCAAAACTGATCATTACGAGGCAGATCACCTTAAAAGCATGGGGTATGTGCACCATTTTTTTTTTTTTGGAGAATTATAGGGTAAGTGCACTTTGCAGATGGAACTAGAAACACCCCCAGTAGTGAGTTTTGCTCAATGCAGATATTTCCTTAGTAAGAGTAGTACTACACCTTGTTAGCTTGTGAAGTTACGATCTTTGTGATCAGTTTTACAGTTGAACATGAAGTTGGGCTTGTAATTTTTATGGTTATGATCTGATTATGCAATAAGCTGGCATATTATCGATGAAATACAATAATTTGATCTATATCACATATATATTGCAACCGCATGATTAATGGAATCAACAACATTATTACTGCTAAAATCAAACAAGCAATACAATACTACATTACAGACATCCTCTATAGTGGTAACAAGGTACATAACAAGTAAACTAACATGATATCCACCACCCCCCCCCCCACCCACCCAAAACAAAAGTAAACTAACATGATATGTAGCGGTGAGGAAGGCATGGTATTACAAGCTATCAAGCTATGACAGTCACAATTCATATAACCTATCCACCTTCTCCTGTATATTGTCAATACATTTTCTTAGATTTAATCTCAATGCCATTCCACTGCATGCTGCATAATCAGCCACGTGACCTGTCTAGCCCCAGCCTCGAGTTGAGCCATTTGCATACATCGTCCATTTCTTCAGGGATAGTATAGTGGCCCAGTCTGCATCAGCAATAACATCTGAAGAGTTATTAATCTAATAAACCAATGAAACATTGTTTGGTGAGGAAATTTCAAGAATATTCATCTATACCCATTGTAGGCTTTGAAATTCAGGTATTGGAACCCTGAAGATCGCAGAAACTCAAATGATCTCTCACCATTTCTGTACGTGACAACCTCATCAGCTACAAAAACACAAATAAACATGATATATTTAGCATTTTATAGTTTTAAATATAGATCAACACATCAAAACACATTTAATGCCAAAATTGTTAGATGTTAACCTCTTCCATGGCTAAGAAGGATTGGCAAAGCAGCGGCTTTTCTCTGAGCAATCGGTGAGCTCTCAATCTTGCTCCTCAGGATCCTATTCAAGTAGACATGATAGAAACGATATAATTCAGGATATTAAGAAAAACTGTTCACATCAAAAAGAAAAAAAAAAGATCTAGGCCACACCTTGAGCAAGGAAGCCAGCCGCTCAACCCGATGACGGCGCTAAGAGTGATCGGATAAACAATGCCATTTGTGAACCTGCCATGAGCATAGCATGCGGCTGAGTGGAGGGCAGTGGCAGCGCCCATGCTGAAACCTCCGACCCCAAGCCTCACTGGCATTCAAATATCAACATATTAGATAGATGATTAGCTACTAACGATGCTTTATTATTATTTTTTTACTTCTGTTAGTCTTGTTGTTATAGTATAAATTTCGAAATAAGTACCATCAGATGGCTCTGAAGACAGTAGATTTGCGACATGTGCAGCTGACGCATCGAGCCCCTCAATATCATCACGGCCATCCAATGAAGTTTCCTCCACATCAAACCCTGTTTTAGTTTCCAAAACGAAATAGGTAGTAGTCAGTTCCTTCTCAAATGTTTGGAGATCTTTTTGTCTTAGATTCTGTAGCCAAGTTGGAGCATGGAAACAGCCTAGAAGCATAGAAAGCAATATTGCAAGCTTTACAACCAAGTCATAAACATAGTTCAGAAACTAACATGCAGTGCAAGGGAATCCACCGAAAGCTGCAACAGGGCGTGTTGGTGCAGTAGGGCAAATCCATTTGATCTGCACAAATATGAGCTTAGTTTCAGCGTCGGTGAGCATAGAGTTCAGGCGTAATGGGGCAATTGGGTGCAGATGAATGGCTGTACGAAACTATGAATAATATGTACGCAAAGGTGAAAGTGTATCATGGTGTCTTACATTAGGCAGTGGAAGATTATCCAGGAGCTGGGACCAGCTGCAGGAAAAGAAAGGAAAAGGATGAAGAAAATAATCAGTCAGTGCTTCAAGTATTGCAGCAAGTGAGCAAGTGTAGATATTTTAGGTCGAACTTATCCGAAATGACAGCTTATAAAAACATTGCACATTCAGGGGATTATTTGTATTTGTAGCAGTGCATATAGGAGCTCTAAGAGCAAACATACTCATAAAACATACATTTTTAATTATTTTAGTTCTGTCAAAACTACATCAGCTAATTAATTAAATAGCCGGTTTAGTCGTGAAACACGCCATTTCGTCGGTGCTGATTACAAAAGCAGACAATTGGAGAAAGAACATTTGAAGCTGACACCTTGACGACAGTTTGCACATGCATATTGAAGGACATAAAGCAATTCCTGACAAGCATATTCTTTGCTTTGCTCCCAATATTCAGAGAGGAGGCCAACTCCCAGATATTTCCAGCAATCTATTGCCCTGCCACAAAACCAAGGTGCTCCATGCGTTCTTGTTGGCAGACAGAACCTTGCATAAGCTCACCCACGGTTCTTTTTATTAATATATATCTAGTGATCCGTATTATTAGCTCATCCAGGAAAGGAATAAATAAAAGCTTGGTATTTTGTTCTAGGAGATGTTCAGAGTTCTTTTCTGTTAAAAGAGCGGCGCGCTACCATCGATCTTCCCTGCGCTTTCGTGAAAGTGAAATGGCACCCTCAACCTCTAGTTGAGTTAGATGCATCGTCCATTGTTGCTTGTGGATGGCGGGCAAGGGTCAAGGCAAAGGAGATCATCAACATCTTTGGAGCAATGCAGATCCTAGGAATATATGAATATACATGAATGGTGAGGCCCTATCAGCCATTTCTAGAAGCAGGAGGAATAAAGCGACAACCCAACCCTGAGCCTGAGGCTAGGTTGCATTCAGACTAGCTTCTGATCGTATCTGGAAGTAAGTACTTCGTTTCAGTTCCTTGTCATCTCTTTCAGTTCGTCTATGAAAAATATCACCATGGAGCTACTCGAGGTCAGTACAGCACTAGCACCCATGCAACAACAATGATCAGTGAGTGGTTACCTTGCACCATTGTCGCCGAGGCCATGGAGCCACACAATGGTGGCCAGGTGCCTCCCTTTGGGCCTTACCACGTAGGTCCTTCCGTACTCCACTCGGCGCCCGCCTGCATTTGTTCACCGCCGCGATCATCAGCACATGTCCACCCTGCCTCACCATGGTTGGCGACCATGGATCGAGCTAACAGGCTCAAAAAGAAAGAGGGAAGAATGAGCTACTGATGACAACACACAGACCAGAAGAGCCGCTGCCGCCATAGCTCATGGTTGCTGCTTCTGCCTTGGCTCACTCAAACTCAAGCAGGAACAGTGGAAAGATCTCGACGGCCGGCCAAGTAAAGCTACAGCTTGGGTGCTAGCTTGTTGCTTGTGTCGTTGCTGTTGCAAGTACGAAGTGCATAGACCATATTGACCTCTATTTATAGGCCGGGATCAGGCAAGGGAATAATATGAACAGCCAGCCAGTGAGCGGCCTCCGGCCGCACATGGTAACAGCTGGCCGCCATGCGTCGACGACGGCCGCCGTGACCGTGAGAAGCGAATCCGGGAGCAGCATGGAAAGAGACAGCCATGGATAGCTACTACACCTACAGTTCGCAGCACTACTACGGCTACCGGCTACGCGGTAACCAAAGGCACGCACTTGGGCGAGGAGGAGAGGATAAAAAGATTGGGCGCTTTACTTTGCTCAAGAGGGAAGGAGATGAGGGAAGAATCTCATTCACCAAGCAGAGCCGCCATTGCTTATGTCATGCAAGGTTCAAAATATCACTAGAGTAGTGGTTTGCTATGGTGCTCGAAAACCGGTAAACTAACCGGTGGAACCAGCAGATTTTCATTTTTATTAGTACAGGACATCATGTCGGTTTTTACCAAAAACCGATCATCCAACCGATTTTATCGGTTTTGTTAACCCTCATATCATGGTGCGACGAGTGACGATAGTTTGATTGAGATGCAAATATTTTTGCATGCGTATTGCTGCGATATTATTCCATTATTTATCTCAAAATTGCGAGCTAAGGAGCAGGGTGGGCGCAGCATGAACAGCATCACAGGTCACAGGGCCTATCCCATATTCCTCGCTAGCTATAAGACAAGCCATTGACATGCAGCAGAGCCGAAGGAGAGGTGAAGCAAGCAAGGCGTGCATGCATTTGGGCAGAATGAAACACATGAGAATTGGAATAGATGCACCCTTCGGAGTGGGAGGCGAACCGGAAATATAGAAATATTACTTTTATTTTGAAAATAGGAGCCTTTCAGCCGTTCCTACTAATCACCCAATTCCTCACTTCTCTTTGATCTTGGTAAGGAACTAATGCCCACTAATCCGGCACAATTCCTAATTTATGTATACCGTTAACCGAAATGACGCCGAATAAGCATAAGTTTTCCTATTCCCTGTGAAAAAACACAAAATGATATGAAATAAAGTTGGTGAATGTCTCACTGCCTCAGTGCTGAGAAGAGGTTCTTCAGGACAAGAGTAATACCCATAATTAGCAGGAAAAGGCAGAATATATTTCTGGCACCTTTTTCGCCTCTAGGAGGCTTGCTTGTCTTTCACCCTCCCTTCCTACCGTGATCAAATGGACAGCAGCAGAAGTAATAGTAACACTTGTTGCAGGCAACATAAGTATTTGCAATCCAGTATCAGCTGAATTTGTGTGCTGAACTGATGAAATTCTTGATAATTCTGCCTATGAGTACTGTTTCTTGCAATATGACAATACCGTTAAGAATTGTGCAGCAGAAGATTCCAGAAATATCTTGAAGGTATCTTCTATGCCATTGCCTCAAAAATATATTTTCTTTTTTTCGATAATTATTTAACAGATATAACTAGGCCAAAACTTGGCACTGTTGCAGCAACAGTGAAACTGCGAAGAGCTTAAGTGTTGAGTAAAAGTGGTATGTTATTTCGAACATATAATTTAAGCAGTGTCTACCTAATATATCATGCCTACTTACAAATTCAAATGATGAACATACAGTAACAAACTTTGAGATGAAAAACAGGACATCTGTTGAAGAATTCTCGCGCACCTTCCTGCTCTTCTTTTGTGGTCCTTACATCTCCGTTACAAAACCTGTCATGTTAACATCGGCCAAAATATTCCCTATCAGCGACATACATAACAAACTGCTGCTATTCTTAGGTTCTTGCCTGAAAGGAAAGTGATGTGCCTTTTGCAAATGCTGCAGAGCAGAGTTAGGCTTCGATCCCTTCTCGACGATGCAAATTAAAATGGATTATAAAATTCCTAAGTCAAATCTAAACTAGTAGTGATCCCTAAGTGTATGCGATAATGGAATATTGAAAAGGAGCTGCACCTAGTTTTTTCATCTCAAAGTACGACAGGTCCAGCAGGAAGAATCATATGCACTACAACTCTTCAATTTTCAATTCACTGAGATTAGAAGTGTGGGGGAAATTGAAGCTAGATAATGTGAGCTATGCTTGGTTTTGTCCCTATATGTTTGCTTGAGATAACAAAGATTGCAGAGGCAGATAGTACTAGGTGAAGTTTCCCAGGGAGACAAGGATAATAACTACCCAATATTTGCTCCTTGGTAGAGGTTATAGGCCATGATTGTGTTCCACATAGGGTTTAGAGGCTGCATATCCATACCTTTTCCTTACTTAGCATAGGTTTCTGCTACTTGCAGATGCTCCTATGAAATATAAAGCATCAGAAAAGTTCTATAAAAAGTATGTGTTCCGAAATGGCTGCACAAGTGAAATATGAATAATTGCTATTACTGGAAAGCTTGATTTCTTTTTCAATTTATCTATGTTTTAATTAATTTAGCACCTATCTGTTAAGAACATCAACTTATTTGCTTTTTAAAAAAATGAATAACCTAGCATTAAGCACCCTGCAAGCATGTCATTTAGAGGTGAATGTCTATTACTGACCTGCTGTCGATGGGCATTCTTGTAATATGATTAAATGAGAATTTGAATATTTTGATAGATTATATATCAGATAAATAGTTCTGGACCCTATCAGAAGAATCAATTAACTTTCTGAACACACAATTTTCAGGAAACCATTATACATAAAGCGTCAAGATTACTCTTTTAATTTTTTCTAAGAAAGATGTCAAGGACACTGCTGATTCATATACAAATTTTTTTCTTTATCAACATTAATCAGAAGACACTGCTGATTGTCGTATGTTTCAAGTATGCTTCTCATTTCACATACCGTTAGGTACGGTAACTTTGTTCATCACCTCCCCTCTAAATAAGACAACTGAAAGATGAGTGTCTATGAATTTCATCCTCCTCAAGGAGTAATAGCAGAGGTCAACCACCAAATTGCAGCAAAGAATGATGCAAAAATAAAGAGACGTGTTTGAGGCCACCACTGTCTCAAAGAAGGAATAATGCCATCTAAAAAGATTTCAAAATTCTCTTGCTGGGTTATAATTGCAAGATCTCACCTGAAAATTCTGGAGAAAAACCGCCTCCGTACTTTCTTTTTTTCTTCTTAATTCTGTGGGGGTTTTTTTTTTGCGTATTTGATTTTATTCTTTCTATTCAGTGCTACACTTTATGGCATTTGAAAACGTTTTAGTAAGACAAATGGAAATTAAAGTGGATTTAGTGCTGAACATATACTCTAATCAACCTTGAATAATCCAGGTCAAAAGTTATTCAGTTTATTTTGCTTTTCTTAGCTGTCTCGGAAAATGTTCTTGCATGTTAAGGAAAAAAGAACACGGCATCAGAAAGCTAAAATTATAATATATACTTCACTTCAAATCTATCTTTTCTCATGAATACACACATATTATAGGGTTTCATACATCAGATTTTATGCCATCCTGCAGAACCATTCTATGTGCTCTTTCGCTGCCAAATTTTGTCATTTTGTCCGCATCCTACATGTTTTTTTTTCTCTCCTGCTTAGCATCCCCGTGACTTTTAAATTAAGGCCGCAGAAACTCGCGGCAACTAAGTTCCTTTTCTGCTACTAGCAGTAACTCCATGTGGCCGCACTGTATTACTAGTAGTAAAAAAGAAAATTCCAACAGAATATGATGATGTGTATACAAAGCCATTTTTCAAACACATTCCTTCACATGAAAGGGACAGAGCATTGCGAATATTTCCGTTAACTACAATACCGTCCAGATCAAGGAGAACGGAATTTTACCTCATTTAATTACCATTTGAGTTTCTGAAAGTCTGGCTTGCGTCCCAAAGAAGCCACTGAAATGACAAAGGTGAACTTTCATGGCCCCTTCCTCCTCGCAAACTCGAACGAGCCAACTGAACTTGCCAACATCGTCCGATTCAGACAGCGCCGCGGGGAATTTGTCCCGTGTTCTCGGCGCCCTTCTTTCCGCGTCCGCTCGCCGCCACTACTCTGAATCCGTAGCGGAACAACACTAGCTGGAAGCTTGTCGAACATGGAGGGAATAGGAAAGGAAAGTTCAGTACATACAGCAGCTGAAAAAGGAAGGGAGGGGGGTAGGATAGGAAGAAGAACATCGAACAGCTAGACAGCACTAGTGCTTGCAAAGAACGAACTGAAAAGCACTGGGGACATGAGAAGCAGGTCGCCCTACCTAGTCAAGAATCCGATCTGCTTCATACCGAATTCTTGTGCCGGTGTCGTGTCGTGTCCTCGCCGCCTTACTCGCCGATCGATGATCCGCCACCGGCGGCGGAGCATGGGCCGGACACTGATCCTCCACTTCGCGCACTCCCCGTTAGCCTAGAGCATATTGCCTTTTAAGGGGCAGGAAGTACGTCCCTCTAGAGCTTCCAAACCAAATCCAACGTCCTTTGTCACACTCGGCTGTCCAAGAATACCACTTTGCTAACACATCACGGTCGTTTCAATCACCGGCATGGAATCCTCTGGCCTCCTATCTCAGATTTTGCGCCGCTCAAGGGAATATCGCAGCGTAACTGGCCCGATCGAAACTTCGCCGCTAATGGAAGAATTAGATGTGTGTAGGTAGCATATTTGTGGAATGTAAGCTTTTAGAAACTTATCGGTTTTCATAAAAACCGGTGAAATTAGTTCGGTCCGATAATAATCAGCTTTTATTAAAAATTAATATACTGTAGTAGAAGAGTTTTTTTAAGTAGCTAATCGATTTTTTGCCACCGTACAGAACCGGGTTTCCACCGGTTTCTAAAACCTCGGTGGAATGTAGCCCACTGCTAAAGTGCATCATTTGGTGCTCGCGCTACTGAATGAAGTTGGCAGGTATCCGGGGAAGTATGAAATGGAGACAGACCAATTAGAAACTGAAACCGGCTACTGCGGCCGCTAAAAGGTTTTGTGTTGCGGTTTACATTGCACAGGATAGAAAAGCAAGCTCTTTTGCAAGAACTGCAAAAGGCCATGAAAAAGAACGGAACAAAGACGAGCAGATTGGCACCCCTTTTTCGCAAGCATTCTCATTCGTCGGAAACCATGTTTTGTTATGCAGCTCATCCCAGCACGAGAGGTAAGGACGAGGAACTAATAGGGCTGAACTTTTTAGTACTACCTTTTTCTTAAGTGTTCCGGACTGTTTTCTTGTTCTCAAAAGTCAATGACGCAACTTGCAGGTGTGCCGGCATCTTATTCCAATCCGATCCTAGGCTTATTAGCTGTCCCCTGACAAGTACAAACAGTGCCGGCATCGAGGATCACACAATTCACGACCCAAATAGGTCAGCCAATCCACTCGATTGATGCGCAAGGGGGCAGCAACTCAACCAATAGAAACAATAAACCAAACCAATAAGCAAGAAGACGGGGGCTGGAAGATCTCCACTTTTCAAAGAATTTAAAGCCAAAGGGAAGTATAAATTAGAACTACCAGAATCATTGTGACATCAAACACATCGAAACAATTGAATACGAAAACTGTGTAATCTGCACTTCATAAAAAGGGCAAGATAGATCATCATACTCAAGCTTAAACTTTCGTGGGCTGTTCACAAACTGCCCACCACTAAGCAGAGAAATATATTTGTTGCGTGATAGAATTACATTTCCATCACAATCGATGGCCATTACGTAAAACAGAAAACAATCCGATGCAGTCATCTTTTATTCGATGATACTCTGAAAGAAATGCACTTGTCTTGGAAGGTTTGTTCCAGCAAAAATCCTAAGCAAAAACTACCATCTGCTTGATGGCCAAATGTATATTCATAATAAGACACTGTAGAGCAGTCTGGTACTCAGGCTAAACAAAAGTGTAAATGAAATGTCTGCCTCATCAAATTCTTATTTCAAGAACTACAAGGCATCTTTAGTGGTGTTCATCTTCTTCATCATCATGCCCATCTGGATCTCCACCATCACCAATGACCTTAAGCTGCATGAAGCAAGAAACCAAACAGTTATGTTAGTGCGCACTATCAGATCACATGGCATGCCAGACTATGCTACTGATAATACTGTAGAGAATGCCAGATAAATTGTTGCATGGTAGTCAAAGCTTGGCAATTTAAATTACCACAAAAAATTGCGAGCAGACAGGACACTCATGTGGCTCATCTTTTTTCAGCCAGAACCACACAACATCATGTTCATCCTCTGCAAATAAAGCAGGAAGATAGGAAAACTGAATTCAATTTGGCCATCCATTCCAGTTAGTTGACTAAGTAAAAGAAAAGCCAAATGAACCACTGACTTACCTCCTTCACCACCAGGGCAACCGACTATCCTTTTGTTATAGTAGGACTCGATGATAGCTGGTTCCTCCTGCAATTAAATCATCAAATAAAATGATGAATAACTGAGCTTTGTTTATGAGCCCAACTTGATCCAAGAATGATCTTTTTTTTGTTTTGCTACTGATCCAAGGATGATCAAACATACAAGCCAAACCCAATGTTTATATCCATCACAAACTTTATAGAATAAGAAAATATCTAATATTATAACAGTCGATCAGGTACTGTTACAAAACTGGTAACTTGGGCAGCATTTACACAAAAGAAGAATTTTACATAATTTGAAGTGCAAATGGAAGCAAGAAGAGGAGGTAAGGCATAGCAACATTGAAATGGTAAGCACCCAATATCAGTGTAAAATTGACTGAGCAAACTATAAACTCATAAAGAGCATGGAAGGGAAACACGCACAAAAAAATGAAACCTAGCAGGTGAAATATAAGTCACCATACAGGCTAAAAGTTCCATCTTTGCCAAATAATGTAATGTTGATTCACCATTTCCTGTCATTCACTGGTTTCCCCAATTACATGGGTTAAAAATCGACTAATAGGGCAAGCCCCTGCATATGGGGCAGAAGCCTCATCATCAATTAAGGCCTGAGCTATAGGGGGCAGCTTCTCGTGTAGGGAGACTGGCTTCCGTGACCTTTCTTGGACAAGATTTCGGGTGCTTCTTCCTAGTAGCAATGCCTCAGGATTTCCCGTTAGGACCGAGTTTTTTTTATGGTTCAATAAACCATCTATGATCAATATCACTATCATAAGCTTCTCTTTCACATATACTCCAATAATTATTTTTGGACGACCTACCATGATCCTAGAGTTCCAGTGAGAAATGAGCATCTTTTAGCTGGAAGCACGACAAACATCTTCCTAGACAATAGCAAACATGCTCACTCATGATGGGTGATAAATAGTAAAAGTTTACAATGGAATATAATCATAAGACTAGAGTGTTTACTCTAGGCAAGATACTGACATGAGCATGGCTAATTGCAACATGAGGTGGTAATATTAGCGTTTCAGCTCAAAGAAAAAGGGAAGCCCATCAGTGGACATGAAATCATAATTATCATATTATGCTTTCTTACGCAGAGAGCCTAAATACAGTGATCCATTCTAGAAAATCTCTAATAAATAAAATATGCAAAGGCATAATACAGCATAGAAGCAAATAGCTACACAAAGCCCCTTGATAAAAGAAAAATACAACAATTGAATAGCTGGGCCACCCCAATCTCTGTAGTCGTATGACATAAAGCTAAATGAAACCACCACCACACTCCCACCA
>BCLF01000037.1:180857-193254 GCA_001602275.1 Zoysia japonica
CCCCCCCCCCCCCCCCCCCCCCCCCTTCAAACCCATCAGCCCTTTCTCCTTCAAAACAACTCAATTTTACGACCAGAACAACAATGAATTCAGTCATGATGGCAAAGAGCAGAAGTGACAGGGCCTGCTCATCCCTTATTTCGGGCCCGTTTGGCAGAGCTTCTCTGGAAGTGATTCTCTGATGAGAAGTGACTCTGTGACTGAATGTGATTTTCTAGGATAATCTCTTAGAATCAGGACAAAGAATCACTTCACATGATCAAAAGAAGCTACTTTTTTCAGCTCCCAACCTCATATTTCATTTCAAAGAATCACTTCACGGAATCAGCCAAGAATCACTTTCCTGAAAACAGTGTTTGGCACAACTTCCCTGATTCTGACTAAGAAAGAATCAGCTGTGAAGCTCTGCCAAAGGGGGCCTTCATATCTCCTGTTGATCTTCTTTTGTTTTCAGGTTTCATCAATTATCTGGTTCGCCACCCAGAGCAAATCAAACTGCCAACCAACAGCGATCAAGATTGTGCACCGAACCACAATCTGTTTCATGCAATCAGTAACCACAGTTCATGAGGCAGTTCCATGAATATGGTAACCACGGTTCAGATAGGCAGTTACTCATGTTAGATATAACATGAAACTTGGAATGTGAGTTCAATATGATATTGATCAGACTTCAATGTGTAACAAGCCCCCATGTCTAACGCTTGGAAGTTATGATATATCTACATGTGTGAAACCAGTTCCCTGTGAATCAGCCAGCAGCCTCACACAAGTAGTCATAAATCTAGCTAGGTAAATGTGAATGGCTTGCAAATGTGCGACCAACAGGACCAATATACATTTGGCAGAAAATATGGAAGAGGAACCCGGGCTCTGAATAGAGAAAAGACACAACAGAAAGCAGATGAATTTAATCCATAAAAACAACAATGTACCCACTAATATATGATGAGGAGTAACAACTCAGGCACCAAGAGCAACATATTATACTAGATAGTGCAAACATGATCAATCAATTACCAAAAATGTCATCAATCCATAACTGAACCACTAATAAACGAAGCACCATGATACTGCAATAAACCTAAATATTTTTTTAGATAAGGAATAAACCCAAATATAGCAGGCCCGTATGATCCCGATCTCAGGTTCAATGAAAAAAAAAACAACAATAAAATGTACGACGGCCATCTCACCTTGGTACCGAAGGGGCCGACGGGAGGATCCATGTCGAACCGCTTCTTCCCCTGCGAAACGAAGACCAGATCAAGGAATCAGAATTCATTTTCCAGAACCGAATCAATCGAGCGCCAAAAGAGATGCCCGATCCGTCTCACCTGTAGCTCGGCCTCCAGCTCCTCTCGCTCGAGCCCCGTGGCAATGGGCATGACGTCCTCCACCGTCACAGACTTATCCCCTGCACGAAGCGAAGACACCACCACCAAACGGGTCGTCAGCGCCCGATGCTGCCAGATAACGCGAGATCCGATGAGTACGAGGGTCGTGGCTCACCTGAGAGTAGCGAGCTGGTGCGGCGGAAGGCTGCCGCAGCCGAGGAGAGCGGGGCGGCGCGGGCAGCAGAGGAGGGGGCGGGCGCTATGGGCGCGGCCGTGGCGGCAGCCCGGCGAAGCGCGGGGGCTAGGGTATGGAGGCGGCGCCACATGGCTATGGGCGGAGGGTCGGGGCTCTCTCTCGTCGACGGCGGCGGCGGAAATGGAGATGGGCTCGATTCGATTTGACCCAGGGATGGGGACGACGAGGTAGGGGGAGGAGAAATACCAGGAAAAGGGAAGTGGGCTGTTCGGCGGCCCGGTGAAGGTGGGGTTGTGCGTCATGATTCGTGTGAATGGTGATGGACGGACAACATCCAGTCTATTGGCTCACTGCCCAGAGGGACGCGAGGCCGGAAAAAATTGACCATCTGGAACCGGTGCCCGGTGAGATAAGGAACCGAGATCTAACGTCTTACTCCATCTGTTCTTATGCTTCTAACTTGATCATTTATTTTATTTAAATTTTTTTAATAAATATTATATATTTTGTTATAATTTAGTTAAATATTAGAGTTATTTGAACCATAACTTAAAATTTTATATATTTAAACTAATTTTTTAATAAAATAAATGATCAAAGTTGATATTTAAAATCAATGACGATATCCATTTAAAAACAGAGTGAGTATTGAAACGCAGGATTTTTTGCAGAAATTTCACAAAAAGAAAAAAAACTTACGTTTCAAAGGAGGCTTAAGAGCAACTCCAACATGTAGATATAATTTGAGTACCTTAAAAAAGTTTAGGTTGTACCTAAATCTGTATGTGTAGTCAAAAAATAGTGCAACTTCAATTGGTAAATAAATTAAACCTGCCATATGTGGCCTATGGACTGATTTTTAGCTAGCCTATTTCTAAATTAGGTTTCATCATGTCGATACTATATGTATCGATGGCAAGCAAATATCGTATTCTATCACCTGGATCGTATAGAGGCATGGCTGCTGCATGTGTGTCCCATGCCCATGCACAATGAAGTTGTCAGTGAGACGAGGGAAGGATTGGGGAACGGGGAGGGGTGCAGCTGGGATTTGTGCGCCAACGCAGGTGATTTGGCGCTGGAGAATCACGCCGGCACGGGAGATCTGCGCGTGCAGGAGCAAAGTCACGCGTGGGTGCGATGGATAGGTCGGCCAAAGCTGGGATAGCTAAATTTAAGTATCTCAGAGCATCTTTAATAATACTTAAAATTTTACTACTTAAATTTATGTTTAGTTTGTTAGTGAATTGATATTGGTAACTATAAAAATTCTCATCTCTAATAAATATCTATAGGTATTACCAATTAGGTATTTACATTTAGCTACCTTTAAAAATATGAAATTGATAATAGTTAAATTTAAGATACTCAATTAGATCACTGTTGAAGATGTATTTTTACTAGTGATACCTATATTTGTATTTAGGTACTATATTTAGTTATCTATTGGAGTTGCTCTCGTATAGGTGCTTGTTGGAGCGTTATTTTTACCCTCTAATACCTAAATTAGTGTTTAGGTATTTCATTTAGGGGACTATTGGAGTTGCTCTAAGGATGTAAATGTCGCGGAGGCCCAATTGAGAAATATGAGACAGACAGGCTACAAGAATGCAAACATACTACTCCTCATCCTGAATTACTTGTTATCAGATTGAGACAAAATTAAAGAGAGCTAAAAAAAAAAGTAGAATGTACTAAAAACGAAAATGAGAGAGATAGAGATAGAGATGTGTTGATAATAGAAAAAAGTGTTTTGAGAAGCAAGGGTAATAAGTAAATTGAAAAAACTTAGACCACCCACAGTGTGGCACTCGACATGGGTACTTCAAAGAATATATCCATCCAAGCACCGAATTCTACCACTGCAGCTAGCGGTGCTTAGCCTGAAAATGTTAGCATCGATGCCTCTACATTCACCGGGTGCTTGTTTTTCTTTCTTTGCATGAAGAGTACAAGAAACGAGAGCTGTGGCACCGATGCAACGAGTGTGAAGGTAGGAAGAAAATTAGCACCGGTACCTCAAAAGGTTGATGGGACTATTCGAGCATCATTGCCATTGTGGATGGTCTTAGAAAACTTTAGAATGACGAGTACTCTGGGACAGAGTGAGTAGTATTATTTGGTTAGCTAAATCACTACATGTAGTATTGCTAAAGCATTTGATTGATTGGTGGCATAATACATGCTGACTAAACTTTTTCATCTGCCACATGCTCACTCACTACCACACGAGCCATGTTGTGAAGAAACATGTTTATTTTTTCTTGACAACCAAGATTCATAGGGGACTTCTGAAGGAGTACATACTATGGGCCATGCGCAACTTTGCATCCACACAACCAAAAAGGCAATCTTCCATCCCGACAGCGAGGCTAACTCATATGCAGCAAACTGATTGTATCTCTAGAGCCTTGTTTCGTATAACTTTTTTTTTATAAACCAACCTCTTTAGAAATGGGGGTATAGCTTTTCTAGAAAACCATTTCTCTAGAAAACGACTTCTCTAAAAGTGGCTTTTCTAAAAAAGAATTTTTTTAAAAAATATTTGGCAAAACAAATTTTATTTTAGTTCCAATATACAAATTGGTAAAAAAAAAGCTATAAAAAGCTATGGTTTTAAATATTTTAGCTTCTATACAAACTAATGGGTATGTTTGGTGGGTTACCAAACTTACCATGCCACATATTTGACATGCTATAATATTTTTGATTAGTGCTTGATTACCTCTCATAGTTGTGGTATGCCATATTGATACCCTAAGTCATAGACTTAAAATTTTGTCAAACATAGCCAAAAGTATGGTGAGCAAATTGCTCACCATAAATTTGGCAAAAGTGTGGCAAGATTTAGATATAAACCAAACATACCCTAGATAAGTGGTTCGACATAAAACCACCTCTTTTAAAACTGTTTGGTAGATTTAAAACTGCTGTTTTTGAAACTGTTTGGCAGATTTTCTTTTAAAATCTCAAGAAAAATAAGAGAATCCCTACCAATACCTTGCATTAGGTGTTTTTCACGTGTTTGTCTATTCGTACCGGAGAAAAAAGTGAGAAAAAAATAGGAAGTTGTAATGGTTCATGTAATTATTATTTACCTTTTTTGAATTGGAGAATTATTTTCTATTTTATTTGTATAAAATTCAACTGATTTATGTGCAATTCATATGAAATTTCCTGCTAAATGAGCCATAAAAATATTTAGTTCTTCAGTGCTAGTACAAAACGCATAGCGCTATAGCTATCCTCAACACGAGCGACTACTACTATACTGTGGTTTGAAGGCTCGCTTCCTTTTTAGGGCAGTTGACTGTTGACCTACGGGGTAGCTCACAGCAGAATTCTTCCACGCCGCCGCCGCGCGAGTGCTGGAGGCGATGGAGGCGCGGGAACCATGGCGAGTGCTCGAGTTCTACAGCGGCATAGGCGGCATGGTAATTTCCGAGGCGATGCACTCCTTTCCGCTTCTGCCCATCACATATCTAATCTAACGGCGGCTAGGGTTTCTCCGTCCCCCGTCTCGCAGAGATACTCGCTTATGGCGTCGGGTGTTGAGGCGGAGGTGGTGGAAGCCTTCGATATCAACGACATGGCCAACGACGTTTACGAGCTCAACTTCGGACACCGCCCCTGCCAGGTGCGCCCCGCACTAGCCCTATACTCTTCTGTCCTCCCGCAATCCAGGACCAGAAACTGAGGCGAAATGATTTGATCTTAGTCAGGTTTGGGGTGGCACCAATTTAGACTAAAATTTATAGTTACGGTAGTTAGTGGTGATTCATAAGCTTGAATGCAACATGTTCCACCAGACTTTCAGATACTGCATTTGTAAATTTGAATTTCATACATGTATGCTTGAGGTTGTGACCACTGACCTATTTTTAGCTTATGTTTATTCTTAGCAACATATAAATTGATCGGCGCTAAGAGCTATTGAGGTATGAGGATGCCTGTATTTGTCCATTGTCCTTATTTTGCAACTAGGACAAACTGATTTAGCTTTCTTTGGAACACTAAAAGAGCCTCAACAATTTTAAGAATGGTTGCCTGGGCCCTGGATCCCATTTGTATTCTTGCTAGTTTTTAAGACATGCTTTGGTAGTTTGGTTGGATTCGTGATTTTGCTGACCAGTGATCAGACACTTTTATTAAGTGAACAATATGTGTCATTGTTTAACTACAGGGTAACATTCAAACAGTCACTGCTAGCGACCTAGACAAATACAAGGCACATACATGGCTTCTTTCTCCTCCATGTCAGCCATACACACGGCAAGGTTTACTTCTCAAATAGCTTTGTTGTCTCTCACTATATGCTTCTTTCAAGTTTGGTTTATAGATGAACCATCATGTAGGACTTCAGAAGCACTCAGCTGATGCTCGTGCATTTTCGTTCATCAAGATTCTTAACCTCATGCAAAACATGAGCTATCCTCCACAAATGTTATTTGTGGAAAATGTAGTTGGATTTGAGGTTGGTGTGAATTTTCTTTCAATATCAGTTTTTTATCTTAAAATTGAACACTTGACGAGTCTTAGTCTTACTTGTTTATGTTAGGTTTCTGATACACATGAACAGTTGTTGGAGGTCCTTTCAAGTCTCAATTTCAAGACACAAGAATTCATACTAAGTCCTGTACAGTTTGGCATTCCATATTCTAGGCCTCGCTACTTTTGTTTGGTAAGAACTTGAGTCTGTTGGCAAGGTTGTGTCATGGTATTCATTATTCACAGCTCCTCAGCTCCATTTCATTTGCTAGTCAATTCAAACAACTGGATTCACTGAACAATTATGTAACAATGTTGCAATACTTGCATCTAAAGGCCAAACGAGAACCTATGTGTTTTCAAAATCCATCAGTCAACAATAAATTGCTCCGGACACCTTCAGTGCTAAGTTTGACAGTGAATAGTAGATCACTGAGCAGCCATGATCAAGATGAAGAACAGCTGAAGCTAGTTTGTAAGCCAGTAAAGGACTTTCTTGGTAAGTAGGATTGTTCTCTGACCAACTTTTTCACACTAGCTTCAGGCCTATAGCTTATATTAATATTTCTAATTATGTAGTTAATGAGGTTAATGGAGACATTCCAAGAGGTACAGTATTGCAAGATTACAGAGTTCCATTAAGCTTGATAGAAAGGTGGGGGAATGCTATGGGTATCCTTAATTTTTCCTTATTCTGAATCCCCTTTGTAATTATTTTTGCTTATCGTCTTGTATTAGAATCCTTGACTGATTGCTGTTTAATTAATTTCTGATATGCATGACCAGTTGCTTTTCAATTGAAAATTATAATTGTTTATGTAATTTATGATTTTAATTATTTTCCTTTACCTATCATTGGCTGTATTGTGGCCTTGACTATCTGCAAGATATTGTATACCCTGAATCAAAGCGGTGCTGCTGTTTCACTAAAAGTTACTATCGCTATGTCAAGGGTACAGGCTCCTTGTTAGCTACATCTGAAGTAAGAGACACTTCTTTTTTTGCTTGCCTACTTTGTTTCCACTCAGTTAGTGTTGCCTCCGGATCTTCTCATGGATTGTGACCTTTTATGATAATGTACATCAATACTAGAACCTTAAACAGATTTCTGGACAGAAGCCTGAAATTTCTTTGCTGAAGGAGTTGGGCCTTCGATTTTTCACCCCTCGCGAGGTAGCAGATTTTTTCATACTCATGCGCTTTACATTGTTCTCCTGGCTATCACTCACATGTACTATTCATAAACTTTTTCAGGTTGCTAACTTGCATTCTTTCCCTTCAAGTTTCCACTTCCCAGATCATATAAATCTTAGGCAGCAGTGAGTTTCTGTTCCATTTCTAGTTTAGTTCAAATATCATCGGGAGTATTTGAACTGTTATCCACATAAGAAGTGGAATGTATTACAGAAATAAAAATCAGTTACGGTATAACCTGTGAAATCCTCATTTTGCAGGTACGCTATGTTGGGTAATAGCTTGAGTGTGGCAGTTGTTGGTCCGTTATTGCGTTATCTGTTTGCTGAGGCATAGGAAAGCTTGGCCTGCTGGTGGCATTTACCTGACATCGACACTTTGGCCTATGTTCTGCTGCTGGTCAAATGTGATGCTTAACTTTAAGCAAGGTTAGTATCATAAAGTGTGATATGTAAAATGTTCTTCCCCACTTGTCCGGTTCAAATGTGTTGGTATCCAACAAAAATGCTCGGCATGTTCTTCAAATCATTGAACGATTCTCACTTTGCAGGGTTATGGGGGCGTTGTTTGGTCTACAAGTGGGTACACCCTTAACGGATCTAATCTACCATTGACCACATAAGCTTTTCTGCATCCAGTCCCAGGCTTGTTCTTGTATTCTGAATGAATATTGGTAATGTAACAATCCAGTGATGTGTACCTGGACGAGATTATTTTATTGATTGAGGCTCTGGGTTTTAAATTTAAAGAATTCCGCCTTGAAATTTTGAAAAGAAAATCGAACAAATCACTTGTGTACTTTTCCGAAAAAAATTCTGTAACTTCTGCCCTCCAACAAGCACCATCGCTTAGTGATCATTACTGGCAGAGAATGTATCAAAGCAATTGCATCTCATGCTCTCTCTACTGGCAGAGGTACCTGTAGGGGGTGAGATATCAGTAAGCAGGCCTAGCTGCACACGTGGTGTCAGCTAACCTCACAAGACTCGTACGAGTAGTATGTAGGTACTCGTATGACATACAAGGTTTTTGGAAACCAATCTGACTTCGAAAACCGGTCGTTAATAGTTTGGTTGGTTTTTGCGAAAACACAAAAAATTGTTATAGTGAATAGTGAAAATCGGACAAATTTGAAAATTAAATTTTTAAGAGAAAATCTGTCCGTTTTTTCGGTTTATCCTTTTTTAATTTAAAATCAAATCGGTTCGAGCTGTTTTTCATCGGTTTTGTCGGTAAACTGCTCGGTTTGATCGTTTTTTAATTTTTTAATTTAATTGAATTTTAAAAATTTTTAAATTTATTAAAATCGAAAACTGAACCACTCAAATCGAACTGAACTGAATCGATTTGATTAGTTTTCGTGAAAACCAGTCTAATTTAAACGGTTTTGTAAACGTTATTGCATTTTGGCACGGGGGGGCCACGCAAATCGCGGGCGACAGCCGCGACACCCGCGCGCAGCCGATCAAAGAGCCTCCGATGCTTGAGCACAGGATAAGAGGCCGGCCAGCTTCCGAATCACAACGTGACCCAACGCGTCGCGATCAGATTGGCCTCGCGATCGAAGAGCGATCGCGAGCGGAAGAGATGCACCGGTCGTCGAGCTACCACCTCTTGTCCTCGTCGTCGCCTTTGTCGTCCTCGGGGCCGGCGGCGGCACTGGAGATAGACCAGCTGCCGACGTACGACCCACTGTCGGACGCGGCCAAGAAGGAGGCGCTGGACGCCTCTCGCGCCGGCCTCGCCCGCACGCTAGTCCACCTCGTCCCCGTCGTGGTGCTCCTCTGCGGCCTCCTCCTCTGGTCGCTCTCCGCCACCGACGTTTCCAGTACGGATTTAACTCGTGCCTGCTCAGTTAAACGAGGAATTTGCGTAGAATAATTTTGAATCAGTATCAATATTATCTTGTTGTGAATTTACGAAAACTCTGCTGTTTTTTTTTAAAAAAAAAGAAAAAACAACTCAATGATACAAATTAAAACATCTAACACAACGTGAATCCGGCCATGACACTCTAATAGTACGATCAGGTTCCCTCTCCCATTTGACCCACCGTACTCTTTTTTTTAAAGTAGAACCCACCGTACTCCCCTGTTTTTACACTACTTTATTCTGTTTTGAATATTGACAACATTAATTTTTAATATTAGATTTGATTATTTGTGCTACGCATCTCCAACTGCGCCTGGGTTCTCTGCCGTGCGCGCCGGCCACTGCTGCGTGGGCTTCTGGCCGGGCCCGGCAATAGCTTGCCGTGGCAGTGGATCCGTTTCCCTCCAACTACATTTATTTCTTGTAAACTTTGTTTTTGGGTCAGGATGATGTTGGCAATTGCATCATTGTTGTTGGAAAAGAAAACCTATGTCTAATGCACATATTCTCTTTATATTTTTCATTTCATCGTTTTTGATGACATAAGCCTAACAATTTATATCTGTATGTAGGCATGCCAATTACAGAGAACGGTATCTTCATAGACAAGGGGATCGGCCACAAGACTGTGGCTCATGTGAAACTAGTAATGGATAAGAGCGAGTCCAGTTCAAGCTGGAACACCTCGAGGATGACCGCGACGGCAGGTTCAAATCAACAGACAAGTCCAGCAACATGAAAAGAAGGGTGCTGAGATCGTGTGCTTAAAACAAAAATAGTAGCATCTGATGATTAATTTCAAAGTCTGGCTTTGGCCTCTCCGTTTTGTAAGGTAGCTAAACCCTTGAGGTCTTGATGGACCTCTTGTTTGTTTGCAAGAAAACACCAACGCGCGCCGGCCACTGCAGCCGCCAGCTGCAACCACATACTGCATGGCAGGCACACAGAAGTATACAGAACATATGCCAAGCTCACATGAAACCAGAACGCCTAACATATTACTACTAGCCACACACTTCTTCCCATTACATTACCGCGTATACATACACTTGGCACTCCATCGTCGGCCGTGAATGCGTGACGGCGCCGCTTTTACATCAGGCGGCGACCCGCCGGCTTCTTGCGGACTCCGACGAGCGAGGCGTCGTCGATGACGGGGCCGCAGAGCGTGCCGTCGGCCTTCATGTGGTAGAACGTGCTCTGGAAGACGACGCGGGTGCGGTCGGCGACGGCCGTGAAGTCGAGCACGGCGCGCTTGTGTCCGCCGGTGCCCTTGGACTCGTACGGCACCTTGACGGAAGCGCGCGCCGCGTAGGCCTCGGCCACCATGGACCCCGCGCACCCGTCGGCGGCGTCGCCGACCGCGAAGGCGAGGCGGTAGCTCCACCCGGGCACGGTGCGCACCTCCTGCACCAGCGCGCTCTCCCTCCCGCCGACGAGCTCGACGGCGCGCGCGCCCTGCGGCACGGCGAAGTGCGCGGAGTCGACGTACTTGACGGCCTTGGACGAGACGATCATCCACGCGGGGAGCGGCGAGTGGTCGTCCTCAATGTTGGGCGGCACGAGCACGCCCCACGACGCGTTGGGCAGGAAGTAGGGGCCCTCCTCGAACCCGCCGTTCTTGAGCATGTTCCCCCGGACGAGCATGGGCGGGTGCAGTGCGCGGACGGCGACGCCGTCGATGAGCGGGCCGCAGGCCGGGTCCTCCTCGACGCCGGGGTTGTGGATGACGAGCGTGACGGCGTCCAGCTTCGCCTTGAACGCCCACGCGTACGAGTCCCACCCGTTGCTGCCGTAGATGGTCTGCATGGGCAGCACGCCCCACTCCGGGCTCACCGACACGTTCAGCCGCTCCGCCTGCGCGCAGGTGCGCGCCGAGCTGAACGTGATGGCGTAGTAGGCGCCCCGCGTCACGGCCAGGCGCTGGCTGATGGACGCCTCGTTGCCCAGACGCACGGCGTGCGCGCCCTGCGGGACGACCAGCAGCATGTCGCCCTGCTTGTGCCCCGACTCGATGTACTCCACGAAGCCCGACGTGTCCCACCGCGGGATCGCGTTGCGGCCCTTCACCACCGTCCCGTTCACCAGCTCCGACTTCGCCGGGCCATCCTCGAAGTTGCCGTTCGGAAGAAGACCTGGATCGATGACGGGTTCGGTTTCACTTCACCAACAAAAACAGTGGTACTTCAAGCAGTTCGATCGATCAAGTTCTAATGAATCACGCGCTAATAACAAACGTTGCCAGATTATGTTGCTGCGTCCCTGCTGCAAGTGCTCTGAGAGACTGTGTACGACCAAAAGTCTGTTGATTCAGCTGCTGCATCGGCCACTTGGTCTGGCCGAGCTCAGAGCCTCAGACACATTCACGCGGCCATCTACCACATGCAACTGAGCAAGAACAGATCGAAACGCAGGCGAAGAACTACTGTATTTACTTTTCCCTTGAGATCAATGCCCGTAGTAAAAATTCTGGTAAAAATTACCAGGCCTTTTTAGAAGATGGACGGTGGAACACCACGTGCTCAGTATCATCCCAAACAACCAGGTCGGCCGAATCCTCTGTCGACCAACATGCGAAGCTTAGTTTTAGACACAAGTACAGTTGTTTACGCGGGAACAGCGGCGCGACATGGGCCGCCGGCCGCGCCATGTGAGGTGTATCAGTTGCATGTGGCCGTGATGCGCCAGGCGTCCACGTCAACACATGTGACTGCATTGTCCACAGGCAACAATAAACTGAGAGCGTTGGTGCGTGCATGGGATCCGGCCCCGGTCCCCGGCAGCGCCCGGGAATCGGTTCGTCGTCGTGCTACGCTTGGTCCCGGGCCGAAGGCTGAGATCGATCTCTTACCTGTAACCAGACCGGCTATTAACCACGTGCACGGGCACAACATGGTCACGACAGAACTGGAGTTAGCGAACCGATGGACCGGTCAGCGGTCCAGTGCTTCTCTCCTCCTCCTAGCTACAGCCCCTCACGGAGCAGCGGTTTAACTGGACCGTATGAGCACGTATGTAATGTGTATCCGTGTCAGATAAACACGTACAGGAGGTAGACACGGTTGCCTGTTGGTTGCAGGATTACAGTGAGGAAAACCAGGCTCGGATTGAACTATATACTACTACTTGAAAGTGAAATTTCTACTCCATACTGCAGCACGACTGCTACAGAATTTCTCGTAACCGCAACTAACCAGAACCAGGTGAGTGGAGCAAAATGATCGTAACCTCACCTGCTCCCTTACTTATTTAATTGACGTCGTCGTTGAGTTTTAAATTCAATTTTAACTATTTGTTTTATTTAAAAAAT
>BCLF01000037.1:200935-216604 GCA_001602275.1 Zoysia japonica
CCTTTTTGAAATGTGGGAATTTTTTAAATCATGTAATACAGTTTTTGTATACTGATTCATGTATAATTCATATACAATTTATGTAAACTTCCTTTGGTTCAAAAAGAAAGTTATTTTGGACAACAACATGTTCTATAAAATAGGAGTATAACTTTGATTCATATTTTCTATAAAAAATTTATTAAAAGGCTATATATACATACTTTTATGAAAATATTTTTAAAACAAATCTAATAATGTTATTTTTTATATTTTCATACTTAATAAGTTAAAACTTATTTATAATTTATATTCTTAATATTTGATAAAGATACTATTCAAAATAACTTAAACTCCCTCTGGTTTTAAATTATTATCACCGTTGACTTCTAACATCTAACTTTGACCTTTCGTCTTATTAAAAAACTTATTCAAATATGTAAAATTTTGTTATTATTTGATTTATTATTAGTGAAATTTAAGTCACAACTAATAATTTTACACATTAGAACAAAATTTTTGAATAAGACAAATAATCGATGTTAAAACTTAATGGTGTCAATAATGTAAAACTCGAGAAAGTATTTTTTAAACCGAGCGAACAGTGTATGTCTGTGAAAATGCGAAGTTGGGTAGTACTAGTACAAGCAAAATATTGCGTACCCTGACGAGTAAGCAAAGCTCATCACCGACGCACTTGTCACGTTACCAGAGCGCGCCAGCCGCCAGATCCAACGACAGCCGAAGCCAGCCTCGTTGACGGCGAGAGATCGCGGGCAAACCGTCCCACTCCTCGTCGTGCACCCGGCCGGCCTGCCTAGTGGAGTACGGCGGAGGCGAACCGGTCCAGACCCATCCCCTTCCCGCCGCGAGAGCCCATTCCCGCGCCGCTGCCACCCCAGCTCCAGCCGTCGCTGGCCAAGATGATGTCCGGCGGTGGGTACTCCGCCCTCGACGATCCCAAGGCCTCCGGATCCGTCCCGGTAAGCAGGCACTCTCCCGGCCTCTCTCTCTCTCTCCCTCTCCCTCTCCCGCGCCCCTCACCCCTGCCCCCTCTCGCACGGCACCCGGCTCACTCTCCTTCTGTCCTCGCACCGCAGGCGGCGACCGGGCCAGATCCGCCGGCAATCAGGTTCACCGACTCGAACCTTCAGACCTTCCCGCCGTCCGAGGCCAGGGGCAAGATCTCCGGCGCCTACCGCCCGCCCACCGACGCCGATGGTCAGATCTCGCGGCCCCTGCTCTTCGGATCTGGCTCACTCACCTGACTATATTCTCATTTTTTTGTCGCGCAGTTACCTTCTCGTCCAAGGGCGGAGGAGGAGGAGGCGGCGGCGCGGGGGCGGACGACGCCGGGCAGAGCGGGTGGTTTCGGATGTTCTCCGTCGCGGCCTACAAGCCTTACTTCGATGTTGACACCTCCGACGTCATCGAGAGGATCTGGGAGTCCGTCTTCCCCTTCCGCGGCACCTTCACCGAGAAGACCTCAGAGAACCCCGACCTGTATGCTTAAATTGCCTCCCTACTCTTTAGTGAATATAGTTCAGCTTTGCATTTCGCGTTGTGATTTAGTAGCCAATGTGGCAGATCATTCATGTTGGAATGGTTGGTATATTCTGACCTTGTGGATGATTGTCTATGGATTCTGACATTGTGGATGGTTGTCTATGGAATGTGGGTGTATTAGTATTATGTATGGGTTTTTTATTATCGTAAATTGGTTTTTGTTGTTTGGGGTTTGTATCATCATGAATTGGTAGCTGACTACTGAACCAAATGTTTAGCAGCACGATGAGTTGTTCCTGGTAGAACTAATCTATATTGACAATCACTATCTAGTTTTGAAAAAGCGGACATGGTTATCTGGGTTTGAGATGATTAAAAGGTAGCCATTCATGTTTTTCATTGAGGAGGTAGGATTTGTTGCGCATTAGCTAAGGACTATTTACATTTGTTAGGAGGTAGGATAACCATATTCCTTTTGACACCATGAGATCACATGAGGTTTTCAGTTGGCGTCCCAAATGAAAAACTTCTTGTCAAAAATTCGACTGGTTAGAGGTTTTTATTTGCTACTTGTTTTTAATAGGGAAACATATGACAGCTATGCCTTTGAAGATTCATATTTTTTACCTCATTCTTTTAAAGAAAAGCATCATGATTTTCATTTCGGCTGTTCTGTTGATCACCAGTGTACTTAGTTTCAGTTGGAATCACTTTACTTAGTTAAGATAATTCTTTTTTTAGTGCTGTCAGATAGCCAGGTCATGGCAGCTCTGTTTGTTAGCTGTTTCCATTGCTATCGAATATGTTGTATATGGTTTATTGGGTCTACATAAACTACACATGAAATATGCCTGAGAAGTTTCACCGAATGCTTCAGGACCTTATGTACATTAAACCATAGTAGTTCTTTATATTTATTCATACCAATTTAGGACCTTATGTACTAGCAATGGGAAATATTATGTATACTCTGATGAATGTCAAATACCTGTTGTGTTTGATTGTACCATGGATTAATCCCTTCTGATTTGGTATTGATTATGTCTGATTCTTTTGTGTTTCCCTGTTTGGTAGTTATGGACCATTCTGGACGTGCACCACCCTGATCTTCGTTGCTGCATCCATAGCCACATTCGTCACCTACCTATCGCACAAATGGCACAAGAAAGAGTGGAACTATGATATTAATTTGGTTACCTGGTCTGCTGGCTTATTCTATGGCTATGTGACATTTGTTCCCCTTCTCTTATATGTTATTCTGAAGTACTTCTCAGCACCTGCTGGACTGGTGCAACTGTGGTGCCTGTATGGATATTCTTTGTTCATCTTCATCCCAGCATCGGTAAGGAATCATCTAATGCGTATAATTTTAGCTGTTACAGCTCTATTTATTATTGGTGCTGCTATGATGATCTATGGTCAGACAGTTTGAGTTTGAACTTCCTTTTGAAAATGAGATATAATTGCACAAGCATGTTGATGAAACAAATTAATTTTCAAGGATTATGCTTCCTTGGATTGCTGATTTGAATTATGTTTCAGCCAAATTACCATTTGAGCCTCTATTTAGAATAGATATTTCTTTAAAAACAAACCACTAAGGTTGATGAATTAGGTGCCAGTTGATATGGTGACAAATATTTCAGTATATACCCAATCTTTTTTTTTAGAAAGAAGTTTTACTGGCATGGGTTCTAGACAGACTTTTTGTCAGATCGTTTTCTTAACATACATTATTACCATATCTTCTGTTTCGCATACTCTGTTAGTGAAATGTTTATTCAAATTATCTTTGATTTCTATGGCATGCTTCTGATTTATAATATGACTGAATGAAGTTTTCTGATCCTAAACCTGACCTGTTACCTTTTACGTGGCAGCTTCTTTCAATTGTGCCGATTGAAATATTCAGATGGGTGATTGCTGGAGTCGCTGGATTCATGTCTGCTACATTCGTTGCTATGAATCTCAGAGCACACATTGTAAATGCTGGTGAGCGATGGGTCCTGATTGTTGCAGGGATATTCTTGTTGCAGTTGGGTCTGGCCGTTCTGCTGAAACTCTATTTCTTTACAATAACTGTATAGGACATCTGCATCTGTGGGTATTTGTCAGAAATGAGTACAGACATCTTGCGAGGTTGAATTGGTTCCCTATTCATTGATGTAATTTTCCAAGTATACATCGATCATACACGTGGCCTCTGAATCACACGACAGTAGCAAAACATGTACTCTGTTATGAGATTGAGCCATAGCCTATGTTGTGTTCCATTAATTCAAGTGAATAACAGATCGAGGTCGTTATATTTTGCCTTTCCCTGAGGTTGATCAATGAATGACAGCAGGAGTTACATCCAGTTACTGCCTGTAGCCTGAGATCTCGGTGACAATTGTTGTTTTAAAACCCAAACAAAAGGGTAAAATGATTAGTTTATACTACTACATAAAAATAGCCGATGGTAGTTATCCTGCTGCTGCCGATAGGTGGCCGCGTTTGCTGGTACTATTCAGATGGACACATTGGTTAAGATTCTAGGCGCAACTACAATGAACTGATGAAGATAAGTTGATCCAAGATGTTTGCCATAACCTAGAGACAGTTGCTATGCAGCTTTCTACCAAATTTGGTTGGATATTTGGTAATAGGATTTCACTTTGATTTGCTGCTCGGATGGCTCCTAGTGTGTTTTATTTGAATTCATGTCATGACAGATGGAAGAACTACTAGTCTGTAATAATATATAATTTCCGGGAGATTAAGGTTGGAACTTTTTTTCCATTACTTAAAAAATTTAGATACAGATAAACAACACTCTAAAGTAGTTTTTAGGAGAGAGTTTACTTTCTTGGCCCAGACAAATTCAAAGCTTCCGTGCTTATCCCTTTATCATTTGAACTTCCCTTTCAGGACAAGTCTAGATTTAGTTCCTTTTTTGACACTTCATTCAGTTTAAGCCCATAACGGTGTTATGTGAGTGATGAAATGACTATTTAATTCCTCATGTAAATAAATCAACATAATTTCCATTTGCAATTGTTTTAATCTAAGTAAACTATATTTAAACAGAATTTTTATTTGCAATTTCCATTTAAATAGAAATCAATTTTTTAAAAAGTTTACATTTAGATTAACACAATTGCAAATCAAAATTATGTTGGTTCATTTACATGAGAGGTAAAATGCCCCACTTAACACTGTTAGGGGGTTTAAAGTAACAAAAATGTCAAGGAACCAACTCTAGATTTTTATTCTTATAGGAAGTGCAAATGAAAAAGATCCAAGGAAGAATGCAGTGATTTTTTATTAGGACCAAGGAATGAATTCCCTCTAGTTTTAGAGTTGGTTTTGACTACATGGTAGTACACATGGAAAAGATATGATGCTATATCATTTGTCACCACCTCTTTCATTTCCTTACTCACACACTTATCCTAAAATACTCTTCATCATTATATTCATAATACAAATATGGAGCAAGCGTCCCCACCCATTCACAGCTCTTGCTCCATACACAATAAAGTAATTTTCCTTAATGAAAAAGGCATTGTGCTAAGAAAATTTCTAAATTGTTCTCACTATAATATTGATATTTGTTTCTTGTAATAGAATGTTTATGTGATTTGAGACATTTTAAAAATATCATGCCACTGCCATGTAGGCAAAACCACCTCGAAAACCACTTTAAGGACTTATTTAGATGGTTTTAGATAGTTCAGGGTGTAAATATCTGATTTCATAGTTAAGGGGATGGAATTGACTAAAATCAATAGTTGCGGGGATAAAGTTGACTTCTCCCAGTTTCTTATCTATAATTATGTAATAATTTAGTCAAAAAATTGAAAGGGGGGGGGGTGGGGTGGGGGGAGGGGAGGTTGTTTGAAAATTATACTCGATTAGCATCATCAAGTACGGCGAATGGATTCTTTCGAACACGTCGAGCCGTATGCCATTGTGAAATCCTCAGGAATTGTGAGCAGGTGGTTTGCAAGAGTTGATGGAAAATCGATGCCAGCTGATTATTTATTAGACCAGAAGGTTCATGACCTAAACTCAAAATGCATCACCTAGCACAAATATTTAGGAGAAAATTGTATAGTGTTTAAACAATCTACAATTCATCGCTACCAAACTCAAGGTACACAAATGGTAAATATTTCAAACTTATTTGTGTCCAGTATTATTAACTCTGTTAATGAAACTAAAAAGAAATAAATCCACAAAGTGTATCAAATTTAAGTTCCTCATATCCTATAAATCCCATCATGCAAAGAATGGTATCCATTTTTTCTGCAAAAGAACATCCATTTTGAACCAAAAGATTTTATTTATTCAATAATATGGAAAATCCAAAAGCATTGCATGGGGATATAAGGTGAAACTTAGGAAACAAACTTCCTTAGTTCATCCCCTAAATACCCATACATGCACCCTAAAAGACTCAAATGGGTTGTTCTAAACCATCTTTAACTACTTTCCTAATGAGAAGCTAGATAGCTAGCTACATTATCTCAATTCAAAAAAAAAAAAAAATTAAAAGCAAACCATTCTTGCACTAGCTAGCTAGTTCCATGGAAAGTTCACGCCCCAAGCAGATTGTTTCATGCACTGGCTCCAGTATTTCCTCCAACAGAAGAAGTCTCAGAAATCATCTCATCAATCCAACCATCACCTTGCAGCGGACCACTAGAAAATCCAAAAAGGTTAAGACTAACATCAGTTTGGCCTCCAATCTCCTCAGTTTTTCCCAAGTCAGTGTTCAGTCCACCAAGACTTGTATAGTATGGCTTGTCAATAGGAGTAGGAGCTGAGGTTGAATCCGGACTAGCAAAGCTTGGGTATAGCACTGCGTGATCATAATTCTGAGCTTTGAAGGGAAGCTGACCACCTATAGAAATGTGCGATGAAAATTGTTGTGGCGGCAATGCATGATGAAATGACTCATAAAGTTGTGGAATTGGGAGAGATGGTGGCTGGGATGATGGTGAAGATATTATAGGAGACCGAAAGAGCAAGTTTGAGTTGTTACTATTGATGCCCATACCCCAAATACTATAGTTATTGGGGATAGCTTGTATTAATGCTGGCCTCTTCTGTGCTTGCAGTGGCGCCATGGAAGAAGCTACCGATCTTGGTGGAAGTTGTTCTTGTTGGAGCATCATCGGGTACACGATGGAGGATTGTGACCATGTTGGTGTTGGGTGAGCCAACCTTGGAAGAAGCTGGATGTGTGGTTGTATAGGAGTCCATGGTAGGACCCTTGACAGTGGCATCTGCAAGGGCAATGAATGCCTCCGAGTAGGATTCAGAAGTGATGGATCTCTCAGGCCACTAACCTCTTGTAGCCCACCTTGATGCGTAGTACGCAAGAGAAGTTGAGTCTCTTGGTGGACATGAGAGAGCTCACGGTACATCTCATGAAGCTCATCTACATCAAGATCCTCTACCTTATCATAAATGAACTTGGCCACCCTTGAGCTTTCTTGGAGCTCCTTGACCATGCCAATGAACTCCTTCCTTCTTTGGTCCTCCAGCACTAGGTCCTTCTCAAGTCTCAACCCTTCATTCTGCAGCTCGACAATGGTGGCCCTCTGTTTTTCACTGGCATATGCATACACCATTGGATCTTCCCCTAAAAGGAAAGCATCAACAATAGGATCGGTGGCCGGGGCGCCGAACGATGAAAATTTTCCACTTTCGGACTCCAGCACAATAGCCAACCTCGCACCAGTAAGGGTGGAAAGATCAGCCGCAGCTTTGTAAAGACCGGCCCTTCGCTTGAAAAATGTGAGGCTACGATCTCTATCATTCTCAATGAAGCTCACTCCCGACCTCCTTGCCCTTCTAGCCATCCTCAAATGGCAGACTAAAAAGGGCTACTACTAATATGCGAGTAAGCTACACAACAACAGATGTGGAGGAAGAAAGACACACCCCCCATATTTATATAGAGGAAAAATAAGTCATATATGGAAAAGAATCTCTTGATCTTTGACCTTATGAACTTCTTACTAATCATTGTGGGACATTTAGGCATCTTACACCACGCCACTACACAGTGGGCCTTTCTTATGATGTACAATATGGGACCAATTGTCATTAATCATTGTGAAGTACATAAGAGAAAGTTATGTACTTTATTTTTTCCGCAACCAAACTTTTCTAGGCATTCATTTATTCTGAATTAAAACTGCATATATATTTGGCCTTTATTTACTATATATCATATGGGTATGGATTAATTAGTGTTCCCTTTTGGTCCCCACCTAAGGTCCTACTACCAATACAAACATTGTAGATACTTAATGCTGGTCAAACATATCTAAGGATATAGATATAGATTATTGACTACTAAATCATTACAACTATTAATATATATGATCTAATTAAATAGCTAGCTGGATTCATAATAGCATACTAAAGGTCCTATTTTTTCAATAAATGAGTACTAACTGCAAAATATACGATGATTATCTCTTTTTATATAAATATGTTGATATGACATACACAAAATCTCTTGTTATTTTTTTTAATAAATAAGTACTAATTGCTGAAAATGCTGCATACAAAAGACCCAAATTGGTTGGACCCTTCTTGGACCCTACGCAAGCAGGAGCTATGTGCACCAGGCTTTATTTTTTTTCTACATGACATACACACAATTATTCTATTCTACTACATCATCCTCTGCTAATTTCACCTTGATACTATGATTGAGGCTATAGAATTTATAAGTATTGGGAGCAAAATATCATGAATTGATCATTGACGCATATATTTGGATTGGTCCTACTATCATATATGTAATAGAAGATAGTTTATAACATATGTCCCACGAAAGTCAAGGTATTTAAACAATACTTGCTATGGTCCTTGAACTCTTGCTAATAACCATTCAGTAAAGTTTAAATTGCCAATTCATGACCCAAAACCATGGAGGACCTCACCAAATCAAAATAGACAACAATCATTTGTGAACTTAATACTTTTACAACTCTAGTCACTTAACCAGGATATATATAAACATCATAAGTTGTGTTTTTAATGTGCCGCCCCAAGTGAAAACTTACGGAATGCATATCATTATAAGTGATCATTGTTGAATAGCATGGTAGTGATATCCTAACCTTCCTAGAAGTGTCACCCTTAGGATACATTGACCACTTACTTTATTCCGCGCTTAATTGTGGCTTGAGAATTTTCAGACAGTTTTGTAATTTTTAAACTTAATCACACATGAGAACCATTTCCATAATCAGTTTTCAAAAAATTCTTGAACCTTCTGAAGGTATTCCCACATGAAGTGACATGCCAGCTTCACATGATGTTCCACCCACACCTACTTGAACTAGATGTGGAGAGGACCGGTTCGAATTATGGTTGAATCAATTTTTTATTATTTTTTACCTAACATATAATAAGGATCGATTTAGGTTGTAAGCCTGTGGTCTAAGCTCTTTCACCACCCCTACACACTAAGCTACCCACTAATCAATCACCTTAGGGCACAGTTCTGTGGAAGCAACTTCACCGTAAGTAGTAGCTTTAGGGTGCTTTTGGTTGGCAAGCTTTTAGCTTTTGACTTTTGCAAAAGCTCTTTTCAGAAAGTAGCTTTCTTCTCGTTCAAAAGTACAGGTCTGCACTTACTTTTGCCGGCTGTGGGCGCCGGTTAATATATAAAAATAATTATATAATTTAATTATAATTACATTACATAATTATAATTATATTATGTAACTATAATTATTCAATGTAATTATAATTATATTATATAATTAAAATTATATAATATATTTATAATTATATAATTACAGTTCTATTATATAATTATAATTATGTAATATAATTATACTTATATAATTATAATAAGTAATATGTAATTATATATAATCATAATTATATTATATAATTATAAATATGCAATATGATTATATTAAATAATTGTAATTATATAATAAATATGTAATATAGTTATAATTACATTACATAATTATAACTATATTATAATTATATTAAATAATTGTAACTATATAGTATAATTATAAATATGTAATATATAATTTAAATTATATAATATAACTATAATTATAATATTTTATATATTTTTTTTCTTGCTACATAACCTTAGAGCTGCTTTCGACCAAACAGGTTTTAGCTTTCTCACAACTTATATTCTACAACAGCTTTTCTACGACTCACAGCTCAACCAAACACACTCTTAGAACACATTGACACGTTGCAGACTATATGGCTAGGAGGTCTAGTGACTCGGTATCTTGGACCCCTGCAAGTCAAGTGAAACATTCTGTCGCGGCCGCCTCATAAGCTGGAAGGCTCGCCATGGCTGTCACGTATCTGAAGGCCAGGAAAAAGTTAGAGCATGGGTTCAATGGAAATTGGCAACTCAGACCGCCTTGGTTTATTTACATGGCATATGTAGACAGTCGCATCACTTGCACTGGATCTGCCAGCACACTGCCTAGAATACGACTAAAAAAAAGACAGGGCATTACAGTACCTAGTGTTGTGATCTTTTCTCTGGATCTAGGAGTGTAGATCCGAGAGTTTCTGTGTCGGTAATAAATCTGTGGTTCGGAGGTGGTCAATACCTTCGGATCCGGTCGCCGGAGTCGTGGAAGACGGTTCGGCCATCTGCTCTTTGTCGATGCGGTCCTCTACGCTAGGGCAGCGTCGGTTGGTGAAGAGGGCAGTGGCGTAGAAGTCACGGCGACGTCATCGATCTCTCGGTGACGGCGGTCGTCGTGGCGGTGACGGCGGTGGAGCTTCCCGTCGGCACAGCGCCCCCTCACAGATCGAGTTTAGAGATGTCGGTGGGGTGCGGCGGTACGGATGAACTTAGGTCATGAGTTCCGGCCAGCCCCTACCTCTATTTATTGTGACGCTGGCGACAGGGGCCCACCAGCCATAATGGGCTGGGCGCCCCCGATCAGAGCGCGATTAGGTCAAAGACCCATTAAAGCCGTTGGGCCAAAACGGGTGGAGATCAATTCCTAACATTCTCCCCCTTGATCTCACTTTTTACTTTTATCTTTAGTGCTTTTTAACTTCACTCATTTCATTACAGATTGATGCATAGAACTGTCTCGTCATCACGATCAATCGCCGATAGACTTAACAGCTACAATACATTTTTCTGTTCTGAAATAGTTACTATACATTTTGAGTCATCTTTTAGTTCATGAATCATAGGCTTTTCCTTAAACCCATGCCGGTAATATGTTCAATAAATACTTTGGGTGGTAAGCCTTTAGTAAGCGGATCCGCTAGCATCTTTACGGTGCTTATATGCTCAAGACTTATGATTTGATCTCGAACTTTATCTTTCATAACATAGTACTTTATGTCAATGTGTTTGACAGCACCACTTGACTTATTGTTGTGTGCATACATTACTGCGGGTTCGTTATTGCAGTACAATTTAAGTGGTGTATAGATGTCGTCAACTACTTTTAAACCGGGTATGAACTTTTTAAGCCAGTTCACCTGCCCCGTAGCCTCATAACATGCTACAAACTCGGCATACATTGTGGACGATGTAGTGACGGTTTGCTTTGAGCTTTTCCACGAAATAGCTCCTCCAGCGAGAGTAAACACATATCCGGATGTAGACTTTCTATCATCTCCCGCTTAATCAGAATCTGTGTACTCCACTATATGGAGTGAATCTGATTTTCTGTATGTCATCATGAGGCCTTTTGTTCCTTGCAAATAACGCAAGACTTTCTTTATCAATTTCCAATGCTCTATTACAGGATTGCTCTGGAATCTGCAAAGTAACCCGATAACAAATGCTAAGTCAGGGCGTGTACACACTTGAGCATACTGTAAGCTTCCGACAGCTGAAGCATATGGAACCGCTTTCATTTGATCGATCTCATATTGGTTCCTGGGGCATTGAAAATCCTCATATCTGTCGCCCTTGACTATAGGTGCAGGTGATGGACTATATTTATGCATACCATATTTCTTTAATAATTTCTCTATGTATACTTTTTGTGACAGTCGCAATACCCCTTTCTTTCTATCTCGGTGAATTTCGATTCCTAGAACGAAGGAAGCTTCACCAAGATCTTTCATATCAAAGTTTGAGGACAAAATCTTCTTCATCTCCATTAGCAGACTGATGTCACTAATAGCTAGTAGGATATCATCTACATACAGAATTAAGAAGATAAACTTCTCATCTTTAAATTTTGAATAAACACAGTTGTCCTCTATATTTTCTTTAAACCCAAATTTCTTTATTGTGCTGTCAAACTTTAAGTACCATTGTCTTAAGCTTGCTTTAACCCATAAATCGATTTCTTTAAACGGCATCCCAGTTTTTCACTTCCTTCCATGACAAAACCTTTCGGTTGTGCCATGTAAACATTTTCCTCCAAATTCTCATTTAGTAATGCTGTCTTTACATCCATCTGATGTAACTCTAAATCATAATGAGCCACTAGTGTTATTATGATTCTGAAGAAATCTTTACATAAGACCGGAGAAAAAGTCTCATTGTAATCAATCCCTTCTCTTTGAATAAAGCCTTTTGCCACGAGTCGTGCTTTATATCTTTCTACGTTCCCTTGAGAGTCAAGTTTTGTCTTGTAGACCCATTTACAGCCTACTGTTTTGGCTCCTTTAGGAATTACTTCTAAGTCCCAGACTTTATTTGCTTTCATGGAATTCATTTTTTTCTTCCATGACCTCAAGACATTTTGAAGAGTTTTCGCTTCTCATGATTTCTTCAAATGAGGTGGGATCATCCTCCATTTGAAATTTTTCTGTCTGATAAACTTCATAGTCATCAGAAATAGCTAATCTTCTTACTCTTTGAGACCTCTTCGGGGCCTCTTCATTCTGTATACTTTCTGTTTTAGGCTGTTCTTACTCCTCCTCATCTGTGGCAATAGGTTCTATTGGATTCTAAGGGGCAATGGGTTGTATTGGATCCTGAGGAACAGGTTCCTCATTTCCATTCATTGTTGCCACAGGAGGAACAATAACAGGTGCTTGCACCACAGTATCTCGCACTGTCGGTGCAGCGACAGCAGGTAGTGTAAAGAATGGCTCTTGAATCATCGGAGTGGGCGCATACGCCCGCTTCTCTTCAAGGTCAATCTCTCGAGCTACCATGCTCTCCCTCATCATCTCATTCTCTAAGAAGACAGCGTGTCTCGTTTCTACAAACTTTGTATGTCCGTCTGAACAGTAGAAACGATACCTTTTGACTTTTCTGGGTAACCAATAAAATGGCAACTGACTGTTTTGGGATCAAGCTTCCCAATGTTTGGGTTAAATACTTTAGCCTCAGCTGGGCTCTCCCACACTCGTAAGTGGTTTAACGAGAGAACTCTACCTGTCCACAACTCATACGATGTTTTCGGCACCGATTTACTGGGTACTCTGTTGAGAATATGAATGGCGGTTTTTAACGCCTCCATCCACAAGCTTAATGGCAGTGTAGAATAGCTCATCATATTTCGCACCATATCCATCAAAGTACGGTTGCGTCTTTCAGCTACTCCATTTTTCTGAGGTTCCCCCGGTGTAAAATACTGAGCTACTATTCCATTTTTCTGTAGAAACCTTGCAAAAAGTCCAGAAACTTGTTCATACGGGGTATGTCGACCGTAGTACTTCCCTCCACGATCAGATCGGACTATCTTTATCTTTAAATCGTGTTGGTTTTCAACTTCAGTCTTAAATATCTTAAATTTATCCAAGGCTTCATTTCTTTCTTTGATTGAATAAATATATCCATATCGGGAGTAATCATCCGTGAATATTATGAACGAGTCATAACTATCTATACTTTTCACAGAAAAGAGACCACAAATATCCGTGTGAATAATTTGTAGAACTCCTGTGCTTCTTTTTACATCTTTCTTAATTTTTTTTACATATTTTTCTTTAATACAATCTCGACATTGTTCTAAGTCTGAGAACTCTAGTGGAGGAAGAATATCAATTTTAACTAGTCTTTCTATTCTCCCCTTCGAAATATGACCTAAACGACAGTGCCATAATTTCGACGACTCATATAGAGTTCTTTTTTATTTTCTATTTTCATTCATAGACGAGGATTCTTTTATTTCGCATGCAACGATATCATTATCGCATACGATATTCACATCATTTCGTAGTGATAGCAAATAAAGCTCATTTTGTAAGATGGCAAGACCAACACATTCTTTATTAAGCATTATTTCACACTTGCCATTTTCAAAATGACAATCATAACCATCATTATCCAAACATAAAACACTAATCAAATTCCTCTGTAGAGAGGGTACATAGAGAACATATCTAAGTATAAAAATAAAGCCATTAGCTAGCTCTAATGAAAGATCGCCAACGGCTTCAACTTCAGCTTCGACTCCGTTTGCAACTTTAATGCATCTTTCTCTTCTTTGCGTAGTCTTCGTCGAACGGAATCCCTGCAATGAATTTGCAACATGAACAGTTGCTCCAGAGTCAATCCACCAAGTAGATTTTGAATATTGCACATATAGGGATTCATTTATAAAGGTAATAATGTTCTCACCTTTCTTTGTCATGATTATCTTTAAATAGGAGGGATAATTCTTCTTGTAGTGTCTCGTCTTCTTACAGTGAAAGCACTGATCTTTCTCCACTGCAAATTTATTCTGTTGAGGCTGATGGACAGGGGCTTTTCCCTTGTTCTTTGAGGAGTAGCTGTTGAAGTTCTTTTGTTATCTTTCACATAGTTGATAGAACTACCATGTGAAGCTTTAATTCTGTCCTTCTCTTGCACACACATTGCTATGCACTTTTCCAAGTCTCAAGACTCGGGTTGCATATTGTAGTTGACAATAAACATGTCAAACTCTTTTGGGAAAGAAGTAAAAATCAGATGAATAAAGAGTGTATCCTTGAGACCCAGATCCATTGGTTTGAGCTTCGATGCCATGTTGCTCATTCTCAGTATGTGCTCTCTAATGCCACCGTTACCACCAGAGTACCTTTTATTCACAAGTTGTTTAATGACTTGTGTGGCGTATGTCTTTGAAGAGCCAGTAAACTGACTCTTTATTCTTTCAAGGTACTCTGTGATGGTGTCACACTTCGCGATTGAACCCACAATTGCAGGCTTAATCGTGTTCTTTATCACAGACATACACTTCTTGTTGACTGTGGTCTATTTTCTGTGCTCAAGGTCATAGAACATCTTTAAGAGAGCATAGTCTCTCTGTATGGTCTGTCAAGCCGCCTCAACCTCATTTTCTTTCCTCACTGGCTGCTTAGGCTCAGTGGGACATGCTGTGATGAGAACCCAGTCCACCTCAGTCAAGATAAACGCTAGGTCTATCTTTTTCTTCCACTCTCCATAGTTGTCACCTTTGAGAGTGAGTATCTCTTTGATACAACTCATTAAGTTGTATCCGTCTGTAAATAAATCAAATAAAATGAGAATATAATAACAGTAAAATTATATGTCTTATTTTCAACGTTGGTAAAAAATATGACACATAATTTCATATTATACATTAAATCTATGTCACCGTTGGGCAGAAATAGAAATAATGCATAAAATGTCAATTACAAAAATTATAATACTGTTATTATCAACGTTGGCCAGAAAATAACAATATCATAATTATCTAAAATTTATTACTATTTTTCTAAAATTAAATTCTCCCGTTGGTTCGAATTTAATAATGAAAATAATTTCTTTAAGTACGCAGCGGAAAACAAAATTTCTTTAATTTTCAAAAGCATTTACTTTATTTTTCTGTTCTGTCAAAATTATCCCGTTGGTTCAAATTTTAGCAGATTTAATTAGGTAAAAAATTACCTAATTAATCATTTAAAACGCCTCTGAAAAAGAAATGGAAAAACTTTTCTTTTGGGTCGAAATTAAAATTCGGCCTGGCCCATTGGTCTGTTGCAATTCGGATAAACTAATCTGTGCTTGGGCCGAAATTTCACTCTCCCTCTTGGGCCAAATCTGACCCATTTAACTGTCGCGCAATCTGGACCGTTAGATCGAGATCTAACGGTGGCGCTCATTTTTCTGAGGTATAAAAGAGTTGGAGGTACTTCCAACCCTAACCCTAATTCATTTGGTGCTCTTTCCAGCCGTCTCTTTCGCGAGTACTGGCGACGAGCGCGTCGCGTGGCCGGAAAAATCGCGTCGCCTGCGCGGACCGCGTC
>BCLF01000037.1:217271-280683 GCA_001602275.1 Zoysia japonica
GCCTCCGTGTGAGCGCGTTGGGCCGCGCGCCGGTGGCGGCCGGTTTTTCTTTTGTTTTTTTTCTCTGAATTTTTTTTTCTCTTTGGCTCTCTCTCTGAGATCTATGGATTTCTTTTTTTTTTCTTTTACGCGATGCTTTCGCGGAGCCCTAGGCATCCGCCACAGTGTAGTCGACGGCTACAATTTTCTTTCGGATCTTTGCTCGCGGGTAGAGTTCCATCGAGTTTTTCTTTACTCGTCGGGATCCACTCCTAGATCTGGCTCTGATGCCAATGTTGTGATCTTTTCTCTGGGTCTAGGAGTGTAGATCAAGAGTTTCTGTGTTGGTAATAAATCTGTGGTTCGGAGGTGGTCAATACCTTCGGATCCGGTCGCCGGAGTTGTGAAAGACGGTCCGACCATCTGCCCTTTATCGGTGTTGTTCTCTGCGCTAGGGCAGCGTCGGTTGGTGAAGAGGACAATGGCGTAGAAGTCACGGCGCCGTCGTCGATCTCTCGGTGACGGCGGTCGAGCTTCCCGTCGGCACAGCGCCCCTCACAGATCAGGTTTAAAGATGTCGGTGAGATGCGGCGGTACGAACGAACTTAGATTATGAGTTCCGACCGACCCCCACCTCTATTCACCTCTATTTATTGTGACGCTGACGACAGGGACTCACCAACCATAATGAGCTGAGCGCCCTCGATCAGAGCACGATTAGATCAAGGGCTCATTAAAACCGTTGGATCAAAACGGGTAGAAATCAATTCCTAACACCTAGGTGATGTGAGATCAATGCTGTGGTACAAACACGGCAGATCAATCAAGAATCAATAAACGGTTAAGCCGCAAATTCATGTCCTGACTGCTGAGGCAAGAAAAGGTAAAAGAATAGTCTCAATGTAAATGATGTCTCCCTGGTGTGGTAACAAGGTTCTGCCACTCAGATGTCTATATCGTTAGAGCTCACAAAACGGAAACACAGCAAAAACTGCCACAAGACTCCAACTATTTGACAGCTCAGGTGGCGAAAATGGTGTCACAAATGGTGGAAGACTGCTCATTTCTTTGCAGCAGCCTGGCCGACAAATTTGGTAACAACATAGCAATCGGGTGGCATTATGTTCCTATAGTAGTTCTCTATCGTCTGTGTTATTTCAAACCCAAACTTCTTGTAGAAAGAGATGGCATCATCGTTGTCTGTCTGAACATGCAAGTATATCTCCGAGATGTTCTGCTTTGCACAGAGATCAAAAACATGGTTCAGCAGCTTCGTTCCTGTCAAAATAGAATCAACAAATTATAAGATGTTATATAGATCTTCATTCATGAACAGAGTGCAGAATAACTCAAAATAAGAAGAATTAAGAACATGAGTATATTTCAAGCAAAGCAGGTTAATGACTCGTTTCTTTATCCAGCTAGCTTCATTATTCAATAGTCAAAGACTGTATTACAAGTAACACATGCAATTTTTTCCCCTCGAATACATAGGAGAGCTGCGTATAATTTCATCAACCCACTAGGAAAACAGAGGCTCTAATGTAGCGACTTGGACAGCAGTTCGCGGAGTGATTTAGCTCTAGCCAAGCACCACCCACTCCAGTACTCGAGTAGCACTTGGTTGAGAACTCATGCAACTGACTAATGTCCTTCAGATAAAAGTAGTTCTTATCTAACACTAACTCCTAAAATTTTCAAATGAAATGACATGAGAACTTATATTTTGCAGATACAGATGGCCTTGCAGAATATTACATGTTTTCTAAATCTAAATTCAAAACCTGGAACCAACGAAATTTCATCTAAATCTTAGACCTATGTAATTTGACAGCTGAAATCATCCTAGAAAGTAACAGCAGAGATAATGAGTGATGTTAGATTAGCGTTTAGTGGAACCCGAGACTATGAGAGTACAAATAATGACTTCTGAAGAAAAGAGGCTCAATGTCCAAGGCTAATCTTATGTGCTCCAGATCCAGCTCTACAAGCATGTGTATTTGGAAAAGTCTAGATGGTTACTCACAAAAATCTAGACAATGTAATTACCATGCTACACTATTGTTGCAAAATTAACTAAGCTTCCTGATGGAGGTAAAAGTCATAAGATCTTTATCTTCATATGATAAAGAACAATGTATAGGTAATTTGAATGTGCTGACTTGTGGATTGATTGGAAAGCAAAGTGCATTAGGTTCTTAAGTGCTCTGATTTTATCTGGGTATTGACACCTACAGATTGCTGCTCACGCATTAACACTTACAGAACTGTTCCAGATTGCTGCTTAAGCTAAAGTAAGAGGGAATCTAGACCAGCCCTATATGAGTAACACATACCAGAATTCATATTCCAGAATGCAAACAGGTTAGAGAAGATAATAAAAATGTGAATGATATCAGCACACTGGGATTGATCATTCCAATAAAAATCTGTAGATCATTTTCCATTTACTTTATAGAATGTGCTATTTAAAAATCACATTAACATCTAAGCAGCTCATATATGTTCTGTATTAACTATGTTCTGAGGAACATAGCAGAACTGACTCTGAACACGATAAACGCATAGTACAAGTTTTGGGGCTTTGTAATAAAAAGTTGGATGCAGAACTGTTACTCAGATAGCATTGGCCTCACACAAATGATAATGGCAGAACAAAGTGCACATGCGCTGTTTGATTGACGGCATCAAGCTCTCAGCAACTATGAATAGAAGCATGCAAACTCAAGTTATAGTGATCACACATCTATCTAGATCAATGATTTTGCAAGTGTTTTTTTCATAAATAAGTCTAGGGCATACTACTTCAAACTTATGTCAAACAAGATGATCTCATCAAATAATTGAAAACGAATTAGAAAGGGGAAACACTCACCAATACCAAGTCCACGATATGGTGCCAATACACCCAGGGTCATAATGTAGATACAGACTGCCCCTCCTTCCTTCTTCTCTAGGCGACATGCAATCGCACCGACACATATGTCGCTGTAGTAAGCTACAAGGAAATAATCAGCATCGGCATTAGGAAACAGCAGCAGCTGCAACTTCGCACAGAATAGGCTGGAGCCATCACACTTTCTTGCCCAGACAGAATACATTGAAATCTCGAGCCCCCAAGATCATTCCTAAACAAACAAATCATTTATCATCCCTTTTTACACATTACATTCGTCTAGATCCTGACGCTGCTTCTCAATTACGCCGCAGAAACCCATCCTTTATCCGCAGATCCAAGAACTTAGACGGGCATCCCAAGAATACGAATCAGCCGGAGCAAGTCAATAACCGATCCGGGCATGCCTGATTGGGCCTGCGCTTGGATAGAATCATGAAAAGAGGGGAGAAGACAGAGAGGGGTATATGAGTTGGCATAAGGTGCGCACCGAGCTTGGAGAAGTCCTTCGAGGCAATGGCGTCCTGGTAGTACTTGTCGTTGTAGCGGACGGGGAAGAGCGCCGTGTTGAGCTTCTTCAGCTGCATCACGTTCTTGTCCCGAACGCCGTCCAGAGACGTCCGCTCGACGCCGCCGCCGCTGCCCTTCTCCTTGTTAGCGGTAGCTTCCCCGTCCCCCGCGCCCATCCCGCTAGCCGTCCCTCCTGGCCCCAAGGATCCTTTCGTGTCCCTCCTCCTCCTTGGCTTCTCGCGCGAGAAGTTTCGGAGCGGCGTGCGGCGCGAGAGCGGCGGCGGGTGGCGTGGCGTATTGCTGTGGGCTTGCCTCTGATGGGGTTGGTCTGCGGTCAAAACCCTGCGGCTCTTTCGTTGAAGGCCGGAATGCCGCCGGATGTTCCTTGGGTGCTGTTGACATTCGGGCCAACTTCGCAGTCACTACAAGTACCCAAATATTAGTTGCAGCTGCGTATATACTACATTCATCCCTAAATTTTGATAATTTTAATTTTTAGATGTCATATTAACTTTTCATTTTATTCAAACATTTATAAAAATATTTTCTCTGTTTTTTAATTGATGTCGCTGTTGACTTTTAAATTGAACTTTGACGTCTTATTAAAAAATTTGCTCGAATATATAAAATTTTAAGTTGTGATTCACATAACTTTAATAATAAATCAAATTGTATCAAAATATATAAAAATTATTAATTTTTTTAATAACACGAATAATCAAAATTAAATTTAAAAGTTAATGGCTACATCAATTAAAGAATGGAGAGATTACTATTTATTTTGTTGTGATTTGTTTTATTCTGAGAACTAATTTAAATATAACTATTTTTTTATATTTGTAAAAAAATAAGACGAATGATCTATCATAGCATCTAAAAATTAGAAGTGCGAATTTAAGGATGAAGGTATAATATTTTGTAATCCCAAATATTAGTTGGGACTGCATTACGTGATAATATTTTTAAAAAATTTATCTATAGAACATCGTTTGTATGTGCAATGATGGTGGTTACACCCAAGGTCCTGCCGGAAAATGATGTCCTGCCTCTAGCAGCGCCAAACCAGAGAAGGCTGGCATGGTGCATCATACTAGCACCGTTTTAATTGTACACATATGGAGTAATAACTTCTCAACAAAAGCAAGCATTTGGCTTGCTCGCGTGTTGCTCATTTCAAAGGTTACAGACACTTGTGACACCAAGCAAAGTGTGAAGGAAACATTTCCTCTTGTTAGGTTCAATCAATTTATTCAATAAGCTGACCGTGTCTCACCACAGCAATACACCAACAAAGATATCCAACGCACATGGAGCCTCGGCCTCTGGTAATGGGAATAGCATCTCTACAAGCGGATGAGCTAAGCACCCGATTACGTGTTTTGCCAAAAAAAAAAAGTGCAAAAGAAAAAAAGAGAGATAATAGTAGTGGGACCAAATATTGACGTTGAATACACTTCACCAAAATAATTTACAGACAGCTTGATCCATAGGAAATCAGGCGTTCGCCGGCCATGTTGCTTGAGATGACATGATGATACCAACGATCACTCCAAACAGTCCCAAAGCGCTACCGAAGATCTCAATCACCAGGATCTTTACAAAGAGTGATGAGTTCTGAGCATCAGATAGCGCACAGCTGCTTCCGATAATCCCCACGCAGACACTGTAAAACAGGAAATTCAATAATATGGAACAGTGGAGCCTAAGTAAATAAGGAACACAACGCAGAGCTCAGGGCTTACCCGCAAACAAGATTAGCGAAGCCAACAATAATACCAGATGCAAAGATAGCATAGCCAGCTCGAAGAGACTCTGCTGCATACATCTGAGATGATGGCACACTTTCTAGCTTTGTCTGGAGGATGATTGCCACAATTACACCATAGATAGCGACGGCTTCACAGAAAATAACACTGCAAAGGTAAAGGTGCAATATTCAAAAATCAGACGACAATAACAACAACAAAGCCTTTTTGTCACAAGCAAGTCGGGATAGGTTAAGAGATGAAACCCCAAAGAGATAAACCACAAAGGATTTCTTTAAAAAAAAGACAAAGAAAGGGAAAAAGAAGATAAAAGAGAAGAAAAGAGAAAAACCAAACAGTAAAGTAAAAAATAGGTGAACCGGCAATCAAGGTTTTGGCATGTGAATTTGTAGCATTTACAATACCCAAGTTTTTTTCAGTGCCTAGAAAGGCACAAATGAGCAGACAAAAAGCATGAGAGTATGGCATACTGGCATGTTGTTTGTTTGAGTTCAATGGTAGATTATATTTATGCAGATAAGACAGTTCAAGCACATAACTTCATACAACAACACATTAATGCGAGTAACCATATGCTTTGTATAGAATAAGCATAGCCTTTGCCTCATAAGAATACCACTTGTAAGTCAATAAATTTGGTTGATCAATTCAGAGATTTCATGAGAAAACAAAACGAAACTAAACTAAATGCCAGGACAATAAAACATAATTTCACATTTAACAACACCGCATTCACTAACCAAACTATACCAAACCTCAGGATTTGAACTTAAAATAGTCAATCATCACTATCGAACTGAAAAAAAATGTGACCAGGTGTAGTCCAAAATTGCATAAGCACAGATCTCAAAGTACCAAACGAACACAGAGAGAGAAACAACACTAGTGGTGAGGACAAGCTTCATCCGAGTGTCCAGCATCAGCATGATAATGATGACAGGCAGAATATGGATAGTTTATTAGGATCCAAAGTTTGAGATCCAAAGTTTATTAGATGGTTTTAAATTTCATATTGTTTATTAGAATGAGAAAAAAGTAGCCACTAACTTGTACATTTATTAGTCGATATCATTGAATTTACTAGCCATATTTTAGCCATGGATAGTTTTAAATTTCATTAGTTCTGATGAATTTTGTTGTGAAACAAACTCCATTAATATTGTACAGTTTAACTTTCCGTGCCTATATTTTCATGAAAAGTAAAAACAATAGGTCACAAATGATTCAACAGATCTTGAAGTATAAACACATCAGTGTAAGGGAAACAAGGGTTTCCCCTTTAACCGAAAACAGGGGCAGGGAACGTTTCGCCTCCCGCCGCACGGAACCTAAGCAGGTGAAATATGGGCCCGTCCAGTTGGTCACCTAAGACCCAATACACTTCGAACCCTAATCCAACAAGCTGAAGACCACACCGCCGGCCTCTACTCCAGGGCTCGGACCCCGGGTTGAGGAGACGGTGACACGTCGGCCTGAGGTTCCATACCCCGGGCTGAGGGAGGAAACGTCTCCGAGGGATGCCTCACGACCTAACAGTGAACCCCAAAGACCAAGACAGCCCAGCTTTGCCAGGGATAACTGCTGCAAAGAAGATGTTACGCATGCAGAATGTGGGTCGCATTGCACACCCTATATGCCAGGATCAAGACCATGTTATGCGCTGGTAAACATGCTTTAGTGGGGAACTCAGTACGTTATAAAAGGGGCTCCCAGGGCCATGATAGACACCTCACTTTTACACTACGATCATTCAAGTTCTCTAAGTACAGTAGTTGCCCTCAGGCCCCTCACCTGATATTGTACTCTGCGTTCCCCATCAAGTAATACAGGCAGGTAGGGCGTAGAGCTATTAGCTTCCAGGTGGCTCGAACCTAGGTAAAATCACGTGTCCATTCTCTCATTTTTCCTATTTCCCTTACTCGCCAGTGTAGCCTGCGCTCCCCTGATTCTGAAATTCAAGGGAGATCTAGCAGGTCCCCATATATCACGTTTTCACAGCCCGACAAACAACTAGCAATGAGAGTATACTTCTTAAGCAGAACGCTATCTAGGTCAAACTATGACACGAACACTCGACTAATCAACCATATTAGTGAATCATGAGGAGAATCAATAGATGAACATGAATTTTACTTGCAGATAATAAAGGAAACCAAAGCTGACGTCCCAAACTCAACCTGTTTCTGAAAAGTGCGCATGGATGTGAAATATCATAGAGCTTCTATACTACTATTTACCCAATTACGTACTTGTACTAGCTGAACTACATCGCGCCGCTGTACCACGAGAACCATACAACAAAGCATCCCTAACGAAAACGAGCTCACGGCTCACCAAAACAGGGGCCAAATCTAGCAAGAGCGGCAACCAGAGCGAGACTGCACGTGCAACAAAGGATCTCGAGATCCGCACCTGATGAGGTTCTTGGACGTGATCCTGGGCGCCTTGATGGCGGCTCCGATGAGGCTGCTCCCCGTGATGAAGATCCCCCTGCAGAGACAGAACCGGTGAGACGCGAGCGGGGGATAGGCACGCACCCGGCGCAGATCCAGCGAGAGGGAGAGGACTCACCATGCCGCGCCGAGCACGGAGACGCCGATGGAGACGGCGATGCCGATGGCGGCGAAGGTGTAGGGCGAGATGTGCGTCAGCGCGCTCGTCCACGACATCTCCACCGCGTCCTCCCTCCCTGCGCGCTCTCTCTCTCTCTCTCTCTCTCACCACGGTGGCGGAGAGGGGGTGGTGAATTGGGGAAGACGAGCGAGCCGGGTGATTCAGATGCGGGAGACTGGAGACAACCAGATGCCGTGAATGCGGGCAGCGTGCGTGGCTCGCAGGGCGCCAGGACGTGCGGGGGCGGGTTGGATGCCCTGCGATCCGCGCGATCTAGGAACGGACGGGTAAGATTAATTGGTGGAGAAGATCGTCTCGATCACGTGCCTGTCACGGGGGCTCGATACTTCCGGGGATGGGCCCAGATCCGAAGATCAGAATCGGGCCTAAGTTCGTCGACTCGAGTCTCGAGCCCGGCAAATCTGATATTCACAAGCGTGGGCCGAGCTCCTCTTCGAACAGAGGAACGGCGCCACGGCCCGCGCCGGCAGCCTCCGCTCGAGGGCTTCTCCGACCGTGGCGGCCTCCCGCACGGAGCGGGAAGTCGCCGTGGAGCAGATGAGAACGGCATCCTGAAGACCAGAAGAAGGCGTGCACCGGCTGTACAGGCAGAGGAGGGAGCCAACGGCGAGCTCCAGCGCCACGTCGCCAGGAGCTAGGAGCGGATGAGGGATCTGGAGAATCAGAACTATCGCGCCGCAGGCAGCAGCAGAGGAACTCCATGTCCTTCCGCTACAGTGCTTCCCGCAATCGTGCCCGTCGGATCGGAGATAGACGGCGCAACTGCAGCTGCTTAAATTGCAGTCATAGTTGGGACTGCACAGGAACCGAATCCCCGCACATGCTGTCCGCGAGGGATGTCCAGATGAAATTTGCTTGCGAGGCCTGTTGGCAATCATTGCTTTGACTCGATCTACTCGTACTACTTTTGGTCCGAAAACGGGAAGAAAACGCTTATGTACTGTCTTCACGACATTGAAATACTATAGCAAATTAGCAATTCAAGGTTAAGTTGTTGTACCTACTGCCCTAAGACCGATCCATTATCAGTCAATCGAGAGACTACATGCAGCGTTGATCTGTTCGTTCAACCCGCGCGTGTGAAACCCAAGGAAAATTTGACCGCCTGCCCGGCCACTGATTGTCAATTCTACTCCTCTCTCTTGTAACAGCAGGAGGACCAGAGTCCAACTTGGGGGGCGAGTGAGCTGCTCGCCGCGGAAGCACGCTCTGCTTCTCCGGTCAAACGTTCGGTTTGGAGCCGTGCTTCTGTCAGCTACTCCCGTGCTCCGTATAGCAAAGGAGTGACATGGCTATAGCATCAATCTGCATTCTCACCTCTGACCTTTGTTGGGTCAGCAGCTGGCTGTGCGCGAGTTGGAAGGTCGGTATGCTACTATGCTGGCATCTGGACCGCCCGTGTCACCGTTCTGACGGCTTTAGGATGGATGTGCCGTGTGCGGTAGTTTGCAGACGTTGTCTTTGTGCCTACTGGAACGGCAACGGTCCATCCGGTGGTGCAACGAAAACGTGAATCAGGAGAAGTTGACTTCGGTTTCATACTAGCTGTGCCCAGATATGATTTTTGGCCTTTTGGAAGAACAAATTTCTTTTTACTCGATCAAAGCACCTAGCACTCGAACACTTTTGTATCTGATAAAAAGGAGACAGGAAAGAAACTCTGCAGTTTTTGTAGAATGAAAGTTGGAGCTCGCTTTTCTCACGTAGGCTTCTATCTCACGTGCATGTGAATCTGCGGGATCTAATCCAAAGGTCCGTAGAAGAAGGCGATGCTAACATGTCATACAGGCAGTAAAATTCTGCCCTTTACCTTCAACAGACAGCGGTCCAAGTACGACATTCAGTGCGTCAAAACGCTGGCTTCAGTTCAGAGGCAGGCCCGGGACGGCGTTGTGTGCGCATGCAAGCTTCCGGTTCCGTCGACTCGTGATTACGTATGCGAGATTATCTTTCTGAACATCTGTCCAAATTGATGATCTCGTTGCAGTAGAAATCTGTGCAGGCTTCATCAACTGGATGAAATTATACTCCATCGACCATCGACGTCGTCACCGTGTCGGGAACGGCACTGCAAGTGGAATGGAAGCTACGTCGATGCGGATTCATGCCATCCATGGACCGCGATTTAGTAATGGAATTGTCATCTAATACTCTCCATTTCATAATTATTATCACTTACTAGCTCAAATTTGAATTAATCAGCGTCAACAATTTTAAAATGGTGGGAGTAGAATATTTTATCATTTAAACCTACGCTGGTGTTTTATTCTCCTCCTTTTACCACCAAGACACGTGAATATCTGACGTCCGCGACACAATTGCTCAAACTCTGTATAAGAGATCTTTTGTGTGTCAAGGCCATTAGGCCACGATTTTCTTTCCTATTGTATAAAAACACATGGAAGCTCCCCATCAGTACCGGTTTTCCAGTCAACACAACTGTTGCTCGAGTTCAAAGCTCGTGCGTTTGAGAAAAGGGCGAGTCACAGACAATATCCTATATAGTAGTAGATGCGATAGCTTTCGCCCTAAAATATACAGTTACGCGTGACCGTGACAGGGATAAGTGAAGCTGAAAAAGGTGAGCGAAAAGTCTCGCAAGTTGCTGTCCGACATAATCGCACTTTCTGTTTTACGTGCACCATGCATTGGATCACATTTTGGTTTCACTGTGCTCTTGATCAAGACTGGTGAGTCGTCCGGCCTTTACGGGGTCCAGAAGCTCAGATAACCTGGCACGAGATATCCTCCTCCAGCTTGGTTCCAGGTCCCCCCGCCCCAACCCTCTTCTTGACTCCTAAACGGTGAAACTTGAACACTGAGTGGTTTGAATGGACTAAGGTCCCATTTAAAACACGGATTTTTTTTCCATTTTCTATATTTTTCGTATAAAATTAAATTGATCCATATAAAATTTATGTGTTCTAAACAGAACCTAAGCGAGGACCCTCCATAGCATTGTTCATCACAATATGCGGACTGGTTAGTTTAGGGCTACTTCTCATGTCCAATATCCTAGCCAAAAAAAAAATCCAATAGGCCGGCAGACTCTTAGAGCGGGATGCTTCGCTATACAAAATTCCATATTTGGACAAATCGTTGGTAAAATCTGACAGGGATACTATTGCCATTTTATTACTTGGAGTGCGAAGTTCAGTGCTACATGCCTCGTCAGCAGAGTAAACAGAGTAATCATTTAGTTAAATATCTCAAATGCAAGATCTTTTATCTTCTGAATTCTAATTATTTGGCAGGAGCGCAGGAAGCCTGGTGGCGCAAACCATTTCAATCACATCATATACGGTCAATTGACCCAAAAAATGATATAAAATCATCGGTCAAGAAATTTTTTCTCTAGCGAGCAGAAAAACATAATTGTAAGCAGTCAAGATAAAATGGCCTTGAAGTTCCTCGCGCTTAATGTCAGCTGATTTACATTTGTAATACATCATCGTGTCGCCACATTATCCCAAACTGGAGGAGTCAGACACGAGATCTATTTAAAGTTGCTAAAATCAAACGACGAAACTGAGCCGATCAAACAACCGATTTGAACCAATCAAACAAATAGAGTAAACACAATAAGAGAAGCCCTGCTGCGCGCTTTCTTGGTCATCAGCCAGGAAAATCAAACATTTGACTCGATTATTTAGACTCCAAACACTGCTGAACTCTTGTGGACAGCAACTAGATAGGGCGACCGAGACGGCCGTGATCGCTTGCACCAGTGGCCATGAAACCGTCGACACCTGCTCCTTCGTCGCGATTCGAAATCTCAAACACAATCCTTATGACGAATCGGGAAATTAAAATAAGGAACGAAAGGACGTCGGATGAGCCGGTGGGACTCACTATTGCGAGTGAAAAAGAAAAAACACTTGCAATTTATTTTTCAGCCGTTGATGACAAATATTAGTAGTAGTAAGAACCAAACCCTCTGATAGAATTTCCGGGAGAAAGTGATATGGCATGGTATTTGGTGCGGTTTCTGGTACGCGCAGATAAGTTATTAATGCATCATCATCGAGAACATCGCAGTAAAAATCAAGTTTTATAGCTATAAAATATTTTTATACAATTTTATACATACATCGCAACGTACACCCACACAGCAAAAAATGAGTTCCACCACATAACTCATCGAAACGCCACTGTCCACTCTAGCGCTCGAATTTGACCGCAACCCTTCACCGATCTTCCTTCCTCAAACGGAAGCGAGATGGTTGCCCCGACGTCGCGAGCAAGCGAGCAAGTTTCAACGCCGTAAAAATCGGGACAGCGATCGACCGCCGTGACCGGTCAACAGTGCTGGACTCCCCCCGTTTTCGCCGAAGGGCGGGACGGCGGTCAACGTCCATGTCGACAGGACGGGCACATGCATCCCGACCACATTCGTCGTACGATCCGTTTCCAACGGTTCGAGATCAGAACCAGTACTTTATCCTAGTCCTAGCAGGACGTATGGATAACGGACAGGGTTCGCTGAATTGCTGCCACCGTGACGAAGATTTTTTTTTTCTGGGCGAAGAAAACTCTCGTGGAGAATGCTGGCGTGGCTGCAGATTATCTTATACTCCTACCAGTAAAGCTGCCAAATTCCGCTCGCCTGGACGATAATGTCACTCCCGTTGGTGGAGTCTCATCCCCCAAAAACAATGATCGATAACCAAGTGGCCGGGCCCCACGTGTGGTGTGTGATGTGTCGCCTACCTACCGCTGCAGGAACAGGCTAGGGGCGTTGAACGAAGAAAAGGGAAGCCGCCCGGAAGCCGTTTCTCCGCCGGGTGGGCCCGGCTCCGACATGTTGACCGCCTCGGAGCCATGCACGCTCTCACACATCAGGACAGAGAAAGGGCGCGATGCGAGGAAGGAAGCTCCCTCGCGCGCGCGGGGGGTCGAGTATGAGCACGCGCGGGAATAGCAACGGGTGCGGACGAATAATCAAACCGGATCGGGCGGAGCCGCGCAGCAGCCCGTGTGCCCAGTCCAAGCCAATGGCAGAGCGCAGTGTGAGGAGGAGGGAGGTAGTCAAGGTCAAGGCGGATGGGGTGCCGGTCCACACCAACCTCGCCGCGGCGCCTTGGCTAGCTCCCGTATATATAGCGGCCTCTTCTTCTCTTGCTGGGTAAACACAGGCAGCGAGAGCCGGTAGCAGAGCAGGCACGGCGCCTCTAAGCTCAGCTCCGACTCCTATCAAGCAGGAGTTGTTGGTGCTCCACGAGCTACAGAAGTACACGAGCAAGAATAATCGTTGGCTCGTTGTTTGATCGTGCTAGCTGAATAACTAGTGATCGACGTCTGAAGGTAGCAGAAGTCTGAGGTAACTACTATCGTCAGAGAATCATCAGCAGGAGAAACCAGCGAGGATGGACCGCGGCGAGGTCTCCCGGATGGCGAGCCTCCGTCGGGAGAGCTCGCTGTGGCGGCGCGGCGACGACGTGTTCTCGCGGTCGTCGTCGCGGTTCCAGGACGAGGAGGACGACGAGGAGGCGCTGCGCTGGGCGGCGCTGGAGCGGCTGCCGACCTACGACCGCGTGCGGCGCGGGATCCTGTCCCTGGACGAGGACGGCGAGAAGGTGGAGGTGGACGTCGGCCGCCTCGGCGCGCGCGAGTCGCGCGCGCTCATCGAGCGACTCGTCCGCGCCGCCGACGACGACCACGAGCGGTTCCTGCTCAAGCTCAAGGAGCGCATGGACAGGGTCGGCATCGACTACCCCACCATCGAGGTGCGCTACGAGAACCTCCAGGTCGAGGCCATGGTGCACGTCGGCGACCGAGGGCTGCCCACGCTGCTCAACTCCGTCACCAACACCGTCGAGGTGAGATACCTAGCTAGCTGAACGGCCATCCCACCTTTTTTCGATTCATTCATTTTACCCGCGTTGTACAAGCAACCACGGTGTACGATTCATGGTCGTCGAGCTAAAAAAAAAAAATGCCACGGGGAGGGTCTTAGTTTGCTCATTCGACAGCGATGCCGGAGCGGGAAAGGAATCTCACGGCCGGTCACAGTGGCAAAGTTTTGGTTTCCTCGTGGCAAGTTGCGTTCTTGTTCGGTACTAGTACGGTAGGTGAATGTCCCTTTCCGGCAGCCTGGGTCCAGTCGTATGATGACAGGGGTATATACTTAGGATAAAAGCTAGGAGTAATATTTAACACGTGAATTTTTAGTCGACAACAACCGGCCCCGCGTTGAACAATTCCAACATCTAGGCGTCTATAGGTTATAGTTAGCTTTACAAACCCAGCAGAGCAAGCTCGTGAGGTTTCCTAATTCTGTTCCTTTCCCCTGGATAAAAAAAAACATTTTTCTAGTTTTGGAGGCAGCTTTGGGTTCTGGAGCCCAACAAAGAGCCCAAACTTTCGGCCGGGGAGTAGTCGTACCACGCCCACACATGCTTTTCACCGAATCCAAACCCAACCCACGCCGCCTGAAAGGTAAAAGCGGAGGAAAAATCTAAAAAAATAAAAAGAGATACTGGCAGCCGCCGCACCCTGTCGGCATCGAATTCGAAATCAGCCCCGTTTGCCAGTTGCCACCAACCGCCGCGGCGCCGCCGGCAGTCTCCGCGGTGATCCCGCGCTGTCTCTCGCTGCTCCGTGCCACCAAGCATCTCCCTCCCCATTGCCGGACCAGCACGATGACAGCCGCTCGCGCCGCGGCTCCACAGCTCTGGGACGTTTCTTCGAGCGACTCGCGTGCGCGCTCGATTGCATGTAACCTCCCTGCTTCGTTTCTGCGATTTCGTAATTCATTACTGAATGAACTAATCCATTTATCTTTGCATGCTAAATGACGCCACGTTGAGTGTTGCTAACGAGATTTTCTGGGTGATGATGATTTTCCTCCCACAGGCAATCGGAAATGCGCTCCACATCTTCCCCAGCAGGAAGCAGCCCATGACCGTCCTCCACAACGTCAGCGGGATCATCAAGCCCAGGAGGTAAAAAACGCCTACTTCGACGATTATAATAGTATAGGAGTAATCGTCATTTGGGGGGCCTTTTGGTGCTAACCGTCCATTGTCTTTTGTTTCTCTTCAGGATGACTTTGCTGCTGGGACCACCCGGGTCAGGCAAGACCACCTTGCTTCGCGCACTAGCGGGAAAGCTTGACCAGGACCTCAAGGTTTTGGGGAAGGTCACCTACAACGGCCACGGGATGAACGAGTTTGTGCCACAGAGGACCGCGGCATACATCAGCCAGCACGATCTCCACATTGGGGAGATGACCGTGAGGGAGACCTTAGCCTTCTCGGCACGGTGCCAAGGTGTTGGTACAAGATACGGTATGCAACTGAGCATTGGCTTGTTGAATTGGGTGTCTCATCTCTTGGGTAAGTATTGAGTTTTGTTTGCTTTGATCCAGAAATGCTGACTGAGTTGGCACGAAGAGAAAAGGCAGCCAACATCAAGCCTGATCATGATATTGATGTATATATGAAGGTGAGGCTGCTAGATGATAAGGACACCATATGCTTGATAGAACTATAAACACTAGCAATCAGCAGGAACATTTCAAGAGCACCTGTCATGCGTATTCTACTTGTTTCTTTGCAAGTTGATAACTCTTGTATGTTTGTTTACTCCTGTAGGCCTCAGCTATGGGAGGGCAAGAATCCAGTATCGTTACAGATTACATACTCAAGGTATAATATGATGGTTGTGGATCTAAATGTGCAATTAATTTGGATGTTTTTTTAGACAAACATTTGGATGATTTTTTATATAGTTATTTGCTTACTGATCTGCTAGTTCAGCTCTCACACCTGCTGCTTGGCTATGTACCTGCAGATATTAGGATTGGAGGTCTGTGCTGACACAGTGGTAGGAAATGAGATGTTGAGGGGTATATCTGGTGGACAACGGAAGCGTGTCACCACAGGTATGATATAAAATTCTTCAAAAATGGAGGTTGAGTGTACAACCTATTAGTACAAGATTATATACTTATAAGATATGAGATACAAATCTCCAGTAATTAATAAAAAAAGAGAGAAAACTTAAAGTTGAGTGCGCTTTAATTTTTAGCTGTTTCGAATTCAAACTGTATTTTCTTTCCAAAAAATTGCAAGCATTTAATCTGTGTATGTATTTTGCTGCGTAGGTGAAATGCTTGTTGGTCCAGCAAGAGCTTTGTTCATGGATGAAATATCCACTGGACTGGACAGCTCAACCACATACCAGATTGTGAATTCCCTTAGGCAGACCATCCACATCCTTGGCGGAACTGCTGTCATATCTTTGCTCCAGCCAGCGCCTGAAACATACAACTTGTTTGATGACATTATACTCCTCTCAGATGGGCAGATCGTATACCAGGGTCCCCGTGAAAATGTGCTTGAGTTCTTTGAGTTTATGGGCTTCAGATGCCCTGCCAGAAAGGGTGTTGCAGACTTCTTGCAGGAGGTATGTTCATCATTTATAAATTCCTAATGTAGTATTTTTTTTTTATGTCCAAGATTAATTGTACTGAAATATAAACATATTGAAAAGGTGACGTCAAGGAAAGACCAAGGGCAGTATTGGTATAGGCAGGATAGGCCATACCGTTTTGTGCCCGTGAAGAAATTTGCAGATGCATTCCGTTCATTTCACGTGGGCCGATCCATAGAAAATGAACTTTCAGAGCCATTTGATCGGACCCGAAGCCACCCTGCTGCACTAGCTACTTCGAAGTTTGGTGTTGACAGGAAGGAATTGCTGAAAGCCACTATTGATAGAGAGTTTCTACTCATGAAAAGAAATGCATTTATGTACATTTTCAAATCAGTAAACGTAAGTTCATCTCTTCAATACACATATTTTTGTGGTTATTAAGATGAAGCATGTACTGAATCTATTTTTCTGTTCATTATTGTTGCAGTTAACACTTATGGCATTTATTGTGATGACCACATTTTTCCGTACGAATATGAAACATGATTTCCTTTATGGAGGGATTTATATGGGGGCACTCTACTTTGCCCTCGACACAATCATGTTCAATGGTTTCGCAGAGCTTGCCATGACTGTCATGAAACTACCTGTTTTCTTCAAGCAAAGGGATCTTCTCTTCTTTCCTGCTTGGGCTTATACCATACCATCGTGGATTCTTCAGATCCCTATCACATTTTTAGAAGTTGGAGTTTATGTATTCACCACATACTATGTCATTGGATTTGATTCCAATGTGATCAGGTAAGATGCACTTAAACACATGTTCTCTTGTTTGAATATTCTAGCAAATTATTCTATGATCTATGCTCTATGTGACACATTTGATTCCTTTTCTCTGTAAGGAAAGTAACTAAATTGAATGTTCATGATAAATCAATCTATTATATGAGTTCTGAATAATTGTTTTTCTCAGGTTCTTTAAACAGTATCTGCTGCTTCTAGCGCTCAATCAGATGTCATCTGCGCTTTTCCGCCTTATTGCTGGACTCGGAAGAGACATGGTTGTATCTCACACCTTTGGACCCTTAGCGCTCTTGCTTTTCCAATCTCTGGGAGGTTTTATCCTTTCAAGACGTAAGTAACTAGATTGTGCCATACTAACACTAACTAACGGTATCTTCTATTAGCATTAATGATTCTTAAGTGTTATTTTTGCCTATATATTTATCATTATTTATCATCCTTTTTCCAGCTAATATTAAGAAATGGTGGATCTGGGGCTACTGGATCTCTCCGCTATCATATGCACAGAATGCCATTTCAACTAATGAATTTTTGGGAAAAAGTTGGAGGGAAGTAAGTGCCCTATACATTTGCTTGTTATCAGCAATATAGCCAGCTAACAACTTCGGAAGTGCAAAGATTAACATTCTTTGCTTGTTACAGATTCCTGTGGGAAAAAACGAGACACTGGGAATTAGTGTTCTTAAATCTCGGGGCATATTTACTGGAGCTAATTGGTACTGGATTGGACTTGGTGCCTTGGTTGGATATACAATCCTCTTCAACGTTCTCTACACTCTAGCTCTTTCGGTTCTGGGTCGTAAGTATCTGTTTTTGCCTCCAAGTACTATCAAATAGAAACATGAGTTTAAAGATAATAACGTAGCTATTTGCCTTTTTTTTTGGCAGCATTCGCTGATTCACACGGATCAATGTCCAAAGAGGAGTTTGCAGAAAAGCAACTAAACTTAACCGGTCAAGTCACAGAAAATAAGGGGAAAAAATCTAGAAGGCAGGAGTTGGAATTGTCCCACAGTGTTGGCCAGCACTCTGTGGCTAGCAATGAGGATTCTAGTCAAGGAAAAAAGGGGATGGTGCTCCCATTTGCACCATTGTCGCTTACCTTTAACAACATAAGATACTCAGTAGATATGCCAGAGGTAATTTTCCTTTCCATGAACTTCAAATACGCTAAAAAATTACGCACTGAAGATTGCTTACCTTAATACCCTATCATATATTGTTGTACACACAGGCAATGAAAGCACAAGGAGTAACAGAAGATCGCCTGCTGCTTTTGAAGAGTGTCAGTGGTTCTTTCAGACCAGGAGTACTTACAGCATTGATGGGTGTTAGTGGTGCTGGAAAGACTACTCTGATGGATGTATTAGCAGGAAGGAAAACTGGAGGGTATATCGAGGGAGATATCACCATCTCAGGCTATCCAAAGAAGCAAGAGACCTTTGCTCGTATATCAGGATACTGTGAGCAAAACGATATTCATTCTCCACATGTAACAGTATACGAGTCACTCCTCTTTTCTGCATGGTTGCGGCTTCCTTCAGATGTCGATTTAGAAAAAAGAAAGGTTAGTTACAAATTTTAAGAGAAACAACCTGATATTTAAGTTTGTTTACAACAGACTGGAAAGCTTATCTGCTGAACCTTGTGGTTGTAGATGTTCATTGAGGAGGTCATGGATCTTGTAGAGCTTACACCATTGAGGGGTGCACTTGTCGGGCTTCCTGGAGTGAGTGGCCTTTCAACTGAGCAACGCAAGCGGCTAACTATTGCTGTGGAGCTTGTTGCTAATCCTTCAATCATTTTTATGGATGAGCCAACCTCTGGTCTTGACGCGCGGGCCGCTGCAATTGTAATGAGAACTGTAAGGAATACTGTGAACACTGGCAGGACTGTTGTCTGCACCATTCATCAGCCAAGTATTGACATATTTGAAGCATTTGATGAGGTGAGTGATTTTTTTTTGTTTGGGTTATTTTACTTAGATTTTTCAAATGAGAATCTGTACTCATAGCTATCATGTGTGAATCACAGCTTTTCCTTATGAAGAGAGGAGGAGAAGAGATATATGTTGGTCCAGTGGGTCAGAATTCCTCAAAATTGATTGAGTACTTCGAGGTGAGAAAAAATAGTTAACATAATCTTTATCACTGCATGTTGTAGCACATATTGCCTCTGCAAAATCACATGAAATTGAAACCTTCTTTATTTTGCAGGGAATTGACGGTATTAGTAAGATAAAGGATGGGTATAACCCAGCAACATGGATGTTGGAAGTGTCTTCTAGTGCCCAGGAGGAGATGCTCGGGATTGATTTCAGTGAAATCTACAGACAATCAGAATTATATCAGTAAGCTATCCTATATGCCACTCTGATGCACAGAAACTACAGCAGTGGAGGTGACTTGGGCTGTAATTCTAACTGGTCTTTGTTTTCGCAATTTCAGGAGGAACAAGGAACTCATAGAGGAGCTAAGTACACCTTCTCCTGGCTCTGCGGACCTCAACTTCCCAACACAGTATTCTAGATCGTTCATTACACAGTGCCTAGCTTGTTTGTGGAAGCAGAAATTGTCATATTGGAGGAACCCGTCCTACACAGCCGTGAGATTCCTCTTCACCATTATCATCGCGCTATTGTTTGGAAGCATGTTCTGGGGCCTTGGACGAAAAACGTATGTTTTCTGAATTTTATTCTCCCTGTTTCATATGAAGCCACCACTTTGAGTAGTACGTCCTCTAACACCTTCCTTGTGTCTTGGTACAGTCATAAACAGCAGGATCTGTTCAATGCTATGGGTTCAATGTATGCTGCAGTTCTGTACATTGGAGTGCAGAACTCTGGCTCTGTTCAACCAGTAGTGGTGGTGGAGCGAACAGTCTTTTACCGAGAAAGAGCAGCGGGCATGTATTCGGCTTTCCCATATGCATTTGGACAGGTAATTCGTCTTATCCTAGTATTTGCTATTTCTAGTTCCAACTGCATGGATCCACGCATATGACAGTTGAAACGTCCCTGGATTCTAACTCAGATTTGTAGTGACCAAGAAAGGATCTAACAATTTCACTTTCCCGTTGTAGGTTGCAATTGAATTTCCGTACATCCTAGTCCAGACCTTGATTTATGGGGTGCTAGTTTATTCCATGATTGGATTTGAGTGGACCGTTGCCAAGTTCCTGTGGTACCTGTTCTTCATGTACTTCACATTGCTTTACTTCACATTCTACGGGATGATGGCTGTCGGCTTGACACCAAACGAGAGCGTAGCAGCTATCATCTCATCAGCATTCTACAACGTTTGGAACCTCTTCTCAGGATATCTGATCCCTCGACCTGTAAGTTTTGCCTTTTTCCCATTTGCATTGTTTCAGAACACAATGCACCATTTGCTTATGACTCATGAATGTTGACCTTTCTTTCAGAGAATGCCTATCTGGTGGAGGTGGTACAGCTGGGTCTGCCCGGTCGCCTGGACACTCTACGGGCTGGTTGCTTCCCAGTTTGGCGACATCCATCGAAATCTCGAGGTCGATGAGACCACAAACACGGTGCAAACAGTGGCGGAGTTTATCAGGGAGTACTTTGGCTTCCGCCACGACTTCTTGTGGGTGGTCGCGATAGTGCACGTCGTCTGGGTCGTGACCTTCGCGTTCCTGTTCAGTTTCGCCATCATGAAGTTCAACTTCCAGAAGAGATGAGGAGAACGAGAGGCCATTCTTTTTGCATTCGTTTCATTCGGCAGTGACGATGCACAAATGCCGCACGTGCACGTAGCATCCACTGCGAATCGATTAGGCGAAATAGGTAGTAGCATGTATAGAGATATTTTTGTATTCCAATTCATGTAGAGATAGAAAGAGGCTTACAAAGCCTTGTGAAGATCGAATCGAGCCTCATGCCTCTGACCAGCACTAGCTGTGAGTACATGTCAGAGGCCGGCTTGGAGATTTTCTCAAAAAATGTAAACCATATACACGTCGTTCTGACGGATCAATGGAAGCACAAATTTTGTTCATCACCATCATCAGTGCGAGTTCTTTTTGCAGCAGGCTTTTGTTTGTCTGACTCGTACTCAAGTCGATATGTACTGCACGTTACACTTTTGAAAAGTTTCCTTTGAAACGCAAGAACTCCACAGGGAATTACACGGAAATTTATTTTCATATATGGAACTTGGGATTCGGGAATATTTCCTGCAGTCCAAGAGCCTAATCAGAAAACTGGGTCCACCTGTATTCCTCTCCTGCTATCCTCCTTCCGACCAATTCCTGGATTTCGTCTTTGATCAACAGGTACAAATCCGAGCTGGAATCAGGCCTCCACGAATTCCACGAACCCATGGCCGCCGCCGGTGTCACGAGTCCTTCGTTGGGTGCCTTAGATTCATCGCTGCCGGTCGACGTGATCAACTCCAGCGATGGACTCCACCTGTAACACCCGACCTATATGGCCTGGCCTGGTCCATATGCGACCACGCCCCAACTGGCCCAACTCGTATCACTAGCTATACCAGGGGAGACAAAAGTATGTAGTGGGACAGAAATTTAGAAACGGAGTCATCTTCCTCACGCCGATCATCTTCTCACAGTCACGAAGGAGCGGTCCAAACTGCTCGGCGTCTGCCTCGCTCGTCGACGACGCTCTGTCCACGTGCTCACGTCCGGCGGTACCTCGCCCTCGGCCACGGTCGTGACACCACCCTCAGGAGTGGATAATGCTGGATCGCTACGGCTTCAACAAGTACGATCTGAATTCGTTCCATGATCACGCAGCAACCTCGCCGCCGCGAAGGGCGGAGTAACCACGCCGGAATGCCGCCGCATCAGGAAAGGAACGTACTCTCTCTCCGTTTTTTAATTATTATCGTTATTAATTTTTAATATCAACTTTAACTATTTGTCTTATTCAAAAAATAAATTTAAATGTATAAAATTATATGATATGATTAAAATACCTTTAATCATAAAGTAAACTATAAAAAAAATACTCTTTTCATCTCAATAGAAGTTTATTTCTAACTTTTGTGTACTGCGTTTTGACCAATGATTTTGATAAATTTTATTAATTTTAATAACATAAATTATATATATTACGAAAGTAGCTCTTTTGATGAATCTAAAAGCACAAATACTAAATTTTTAAATTTAATCGAATCTATAAAAATCATTGGTCAAAGCGTCAGTCAACAAAAACTAGAAATAAATTTTTACTAGGACGGAGGTAGTATATATATTATTTATTAAATTTTTTTAATAGGACAAATAGTTAAAGTTAAAATTAAAAGTCAAAAGCAACGACAATTAAAAAATAGAGAAAGTATGCCCGTTGTTTGAGGAGCCATCTAAAACCACGGCCAGTGCCCTTGTATTTGGTAGCCAAACAGGTTGTTTACTCCGTAGTTGGTGCGGTAAAGGAGGTACTGGAAGTATCATGAGGTTTGTTACAGTTTTTTTTTCTATTTTTCTATGTCAACATGCAGCCTTTTCACTTTTTAATTTTATTCCGGTATCCATTTGCTTAGCCGCCGTACTTAAAGCCTGGGCAGACCCCGACTGCCCACCTCGCGCATAGAGCTTCTGAACAATTATAGGAGTACTTGTCTGATGCTCACCTGATCCATCTCAACATGTAAAAGAAGCTAATGTCGTCAGGTCTTTCTGTTAATTGGTTGCTTTGCAACTTCCTAATTTGGACTCATTTCAAAGCTATCCGTCCCACGCACAAAGACAACCCAGGATGACGTACGACGTTTTTTCTGTTAATTGGACCCATGGTGTCAGGATATTATATCCAGATACTTACGGACTTAGCTTTTACACAAAAGCTCACCTACAAACTATGGTCCACGAAAGATCACATCTCGTCAAAAACGTCATGACCTCAGGGTCGAAACCACGCAAACCTTCAATCTCGACCGACGAAAAATCAAAGCTACATGACAACAAGATTCAACCCACCAATAGCTAGAAGTCAACGCTCTGACCCGACCCCCGGCGTCGGATACCGTCTTAGCAACTAACCACTGACAGCCGCACAGATTACTGCTAATGTACAACAGGAGGTAAAACAACTTTGTCGAGAGGTAAAGTATTACATAAGTTGTTAAAGCAACCAATCGATCGGTAAAGTAAGATAGAAAAGTATACTTTGTCTCCCACGACTGAACAAAGGACGTACGAAAGGCCACCGGCCAACTGCATCGACGCCAGCGGGCGCCCGGCGACCAACTCAGACGACGATCGAGGCCCCACCTGGTGAAGGGCCGACAGATTCCGTAGGCGTCAAGTTGATGCCTTCGGTCCGACCCCTATAAAAGAGGTACCATGGGGCATAAAACGGGACGATAGGACAATAGGAGAACAAGTGAAGTGAAGTTAACCAAGTTGTATTCAAGCCACTCCACTGTAACCATATTCATCCACGCGAGCTAAGGTTCTTGGATTGAGCCAAGACCCTTCCGCATTGTATTCGTGTTCTTGAGTTCAAACGATTTGATCTCTCTCATCTCTGGACGTAGGGTATTACGTCTCTCGATGGTCCGAACCAGGTTAATCTTTGAGTCTCTTTTGTAAACTAGGCCATTCAAATATGAAGAGCGCACGAATACTCCTTCCGATTATGTAAATTTTATTGTACCAATAGTTAGAACATCAACAGTTGGCGCGCCAGGAAGGGGTTTTTCGTTGTGCGTTTTCGCTTCACTTTTTGATGGTTTCGATTTTCGCTTTGGTGGGAGAGTCCTCGATCTCTCGCTGTTCTTCGGGGTTTTGCGGTTGCCATCGCTAATGATGGTCGATCGTGGAGCATCTCCACCTTCGCTATTGGCCAGACCTTCCGCTTCGGAAGCTTGAATTTCGTGGCCGACAACGGCTACGAGCTTCACCTTCAGACCTCACGTAAGCGTCGTTCGCCTCGCCGTCGTTCACCTCGTCGTTTACCTCACGATGTTCTGGGCCATGCCCCGTTTCGTGAGTGCTTCACGCTACTGCCTAACAAGGCCGCGGAGGTCGATACCCCCGACAAGGCTCCTAACGATGACTCTTCTCCGCACCGTCGTACTCTTTCTGTCGTCGAAGACGCTATTCGACACAAGCTTGCGACCGAAGGCAATGGTCAGGGCAAGGGTGCCACTGCGACGAGCGGTGGCGCCTGAGCCCGCGCGCTTCAACAATTTGAACCCTCGCTTCGTCAGCACTCCGAGGCGCACAGCTCCCACCGGTCGAGCGTCGACCGTCAGAGTCTGGCCCGCGATAGCCACCGCGGTCGGACTGAGGCGCGCGATCCTTACCCTCCGGCTGGCAATGTTCGTCAGCGCCTCGAGGAGCACCGTGATACTCATTACACGATCAACGCGCAGAAGCAAGCCAGGAGCGAGCGCTACGCCGAGTCCTGGCGTTACCGGTCTCTCGATCGTCGTCGTCGTCAACGCAGCTATGACCACGTCCGAAGCCTCAATCTTGATGAGGCCGGGCCCCGAGCGTTCGGGTCCCACATCTGGAGAGCACCTTTTTCTGAGAGATTCCTCGCTCCGACCAACATCGTCCGATACACTGGTGAGACCAACCCTGCCCACTGGCTCGAGGATTATCGTCTTGCGTGCAGAGCTGGTGGCGCCGACGGCTTATTCGCTATCCAGTACCTCCCACTCTTCCTGTCTGATTCGGCCAGAGGGTGATTCGAGCATCTTCCTAGAGACAGCATCCACGATTGGTTCGACCTCCACCACGCCTTCGTCAGCAACTTTCAGGGGACCAACACCCGCTCGGGTAACTCCTGAGATTTGAAGAACTGCAAGTAAAACCCCGGCGAGTCGCTCCGCGACTACATCCAGCGCTTTTTGCGCAAGCGAAATAAGCTGCATGACGTGAGCAACGCCGACGTCATCAACGCCTTCACCTGCGGCACGAAGTCTAAGGCGCTCGTCCACAAGCTGAGGTGTAAAAACCCTCGAACGGCGCGCGCCCTTCTCGCCACCACCTTCGAGACTGGGGAGGAGACTATCCAAGCCAACTTGGACCGGGATCGGATCAAGGACAAGGAGAAGTCCAAGGCCGACCTCAAGAACGATAACCGCTTCGACCGCAGGGACGGTCGGGACGAAGGCGGCTCGAGCAGCAAGAAGCAGAAGAACCGCTGACACGACGAAGAGTTCGTGGGCATCACCGAGCGGCCGCCCCAACCCCAAGCAAAGAAGCCGGTCAACCACAACAATCACTTTGAAAAGATGTTTGACAAGATCTGCACCAACCACGCGAATCTCGTCAAGCACACCTTGCGGGATTGCCACCTCATGCGAGCCTTCTACAGAGGTCACTTTCGACCCGACTCCCGTCAACCTCAAAATCTCGACCCTCGCGCGAAGGAGGCCGAGGGTAACGCTGATAACACCTTTTCCGAGTCAGAGGACTGCCTGATGGTCCTGGACGGACCGGTGGCTTACGAGTCACGGCGCCACCAGAAGCAGACGTGGTGGGAGGTCAATCTCACTGACCCCGCTGTGCCCACCTACCTCAAGTGGTCGGAGGCCCCGATCACCTTCGACAGGTCTGACCACCCTAACTACGTGCCTCAGCCAGGGTGCTTGCCCCTGGTGCTCGATCCGATCATCGGCACAACGCGTCTGACCAAGGTCTTCATGGATGGAGACAGCGCTCTCAACATCCTCTACATCGACACTTTTAAGGCCATGAAGCTCTCGGAGTCCGACCTCTGTCCGAGCAACATTCCATTCCATGACGTCTTCCCCGGGGGTAGCGCGGAGCCCCTGGTCGGATCACCTTGCCAGTCACCTTCGACGACCGCGACAACTTCAGAACGAAAAAGCTCACCTTCGAAGTGGTCGACTTCTCTGGCGTCTACCACGCCATCCTCGGTCGACCCGCCTATGCCAAGTTCATAACCGTCCCCAGCTACGTCTACCTCAAGGTCAAGATGCCAGGACCCAAAGGCGTCATTACTGTGACATCCTGTTTCAAGCACGCTCTCGCCTGCGAGCAAGAAAGCTATGAGCCGACCGTCGCCCTCGCAGGGTAGACCCAACTGGAAGAGATCCGCAAGTCCCAGGTGCTGAGTGCAACTCTCGACTCTAAGCCTTCAACCTCTACGTCCTTCGAGCCGGCCGACAACTCAAAGGAGATCTTCCTCGACAGCACCGACCCGACCTAGAAGGCCAGGATCGGGACAACATTTTTTGATGAATAGAAAAGCGCGCTCTTTGACTTTCTCTTTCAGAATCGGGATGTCTTCGTCAGGGCACCGTCTGATATGCCAGGCATCCCGAGGGAGGTCGCCGAGCACTCTCTGAACGTTATTCTCGGCTCTCGATCGCTGAAGCAACGATTCTGACGCTTCGACGACGAGAAGCGCCGCGCCATTAGGGAGGAGATCGCCAAGCTGCTTGATGCTAAGTGCATCAAAGAGGTCTACCACCTTGAGTGGCTGGCCAACCTTGTAATGGTTAAGAAGAAGAATGAGAAATAGAGAATGTGCGTTGACTACACGAGTCTCAACACAGCATGCTCAAAGGATCTGTTTTCTTTGCCACACATAGATCAGGTGGTCGATTCCACCGCCGACTGCGAAACCCTTAGCTTTCTTGATGCGTACTCTGGGTACCATCAGATATCCATGCGCGGCTCCGATCAGCCGGCTACGTCGTTCATTATGCCCTTCGGCTCATTCTACTACGTCACTATGCCCTTCGGTTTCAAAAATGCATGTGCCACGTATCAGCGCTGCATGCAGAAGTGCTTCTACGACCAGCTTGGTCGGAACCTCGCCTACATCGACGACATCATCATCAAGACTCGGCAAGCGGCCGGCCTCATTGTAGACCTAGAGGAAACCTTCATCAACCTCTGAAAGTTCTGCATCAAGCTCAACCTCGAGAAGTGCGTCTTTGGCGTCCCCTCTGCCAAGCTTCTCGGGTTCGTCATCTTCTAGCGCGGCATCGAAGCCAATCCCGAGAAGATCACCGCCATCCGCAACCTCGCGCCCATCAACAACTTTAAGGGTGTCCAGAAGCTCACTGGGTGCCTGACGGCCCTCAGCCGTTTCATTTCCCGACTAGGTGAGAAGACCATGCCTTTTTATCGACTCCTTCGAATGTCCGACCGCTTCACCTGTACCGCCGAGGCCCAGGAAGCCTTTGAGCAACTGAAAACTATGTTGTCCTCTCCATCAGTTTTAACCTCGCCGACCCCTGGTGAGCCACTACTCCTCTACATTTCCGCAACCACTAAAGTTGTCAGCACTGTTCTCATCGTCGAGCGACCGAAGAAGGGTCGGGCCTTGAAGGTCCAGCGGCCCGTCTATTTCATCAGCGAGGTGCTCGCCGACGCCAAGACCCGATATACCCAAGTGAAGAAGCTATTCTACGCATCCTCATCACCAACCGCAAGCTTCGCCACTACTTCGATAGCCACTCCATCCGAGTAGTGACGAGCTTCTTTCCCGAGGAGATCATCAACGGCAAAGATGCGGTTGAGCGCATCACCACGTGGGCTATAGAGCTCATGGGCCACGACATCACCTACATGTCTCGGCAAGCCATCAAGTCTAAGACCCTCACCGACTTCATCGTTGAGTGGACCGAGGCAAAAGAAGCACCAGATCCCGCCGACCTCGAGCACTGGACTATGTTCTTCGACGGCTCTTGCCGGCTGAAGGACGCGGGGCTGACGTCGTTCTCATCTCTCCCGAGGGAGATAAGTTTCGATATGTAAATTTTACTGTGCCGGTGGTCAGAACACCAACATATGGCAAGGCAAAGGCAATGCGCAGCCACGGTTTCTCTTACCGATGGAGCTGCGAAAACCAGGTGACCACTAGTTTTCTGGAAACCAGTGAAAACCGCTACAAATTTAAAAATCAAAACTTGCATGAAATTTGATCGAAATGTTACAGTAAACAGGTCAGTTTTCTGGTTTATCAACTGGTTTCATCGGTAATCAAGTTTAAATTTTGAAATCTACCGATTTCACTGGTTTACCCTTTGATTTTACCGACTTTCAAGATTTTAAATTTTTTTATTTGAAATTTAAGTGAATCGGTTTAAAAAAAACTGTGATACGGTTTTGTGAACCTTCGGCGCGCAGCTGGTAACTGAAACCTGTCTACGGCTACGAGCATAGAGACGGATCTATGCGGTGTGTCATGAGGAAGCAAGGAAGCCCCTCTAAACAATGGAGAGGAAACGACGAATGGATGGAGACTCTGACCACTTTCGGCGGTATGCTTGGTAAGCAAGAACCCCACTCGATCCGGCACTCACCAATAAAGAACTGAACCGGTCGCTTCCTCTCTGCTAACGAAGTAACGAACTGACTGGCAGCGGGTCGGGGTTAGTAGATTCGTAGAGATGATGATATAGGAATTTTAGAAGACAAAATTCAAGTGGCAGTGGATTATAGTATACCTGACGCATGTGGCGATAAACCTTTTAGACGGCATCTAACTGCTACCTTGTCCTAGCTCAGCAATGTTTTCTCTGGTATATGTGCATCCACAATTTTCCAAGGAATCGGATGGGCTGACCACCGTAAAGGAATAGCATCACCACCGATGAGCCAGTAGGGGGTGGAGGCAAGGTTCGACAGCGGTAAGTTTTTTAACCGGTGCCTAGGACCTAGGTGATGTGGATGGACAATCGATGCTATCACTTCAACCATCGGTGCTTGGCTTGGGAGGGCTGGATGGATTAAGATCAAACCGAAATTATATTTATTTTTAAACTAAAATTTAGTATATGTTAAAATAATTTATGAAAAGATTTGAACAGAGCCTTTTTATCGTCTCTAGGCATCGGTAAACCTTCATTCACCCGGTGATTGAGAGAAATCTTCTTTTTAATGGGACCAAGTTTCTTGGGCATCGATGTCTTTACTGTGGATTCATGGAGGAAATGAGCACTGGTGCTACTAAACGACAGTGATTTTGACAGATGAAACATCCATTCATTGCGGGTGGTCTTATTGTCCCACTCATCAGGGGCAGCTCGTCCCATTAATGGCGATCATGTTAATTTCATTTTTCCAAATGGGGCCTTCGCGAGCCTACTTACACGTGCCTTACATAATGCTACGCGACATTGTTGCATAAAGATGGTATGCGGAAGCCTTGGAACCACGAGGAAATTCCAGACCATCTCTTCGTTGCCTCGTTTTTCAGCCGATCACGAATTCCACGCACGTCTCTCTCTCTCTCTCTCTCTCTCTCTCTATCTCTCTCTCTCTGCGTTGAAAAAATAATAATTCAAAGACCTACAACTAGCAAATGCTTGCCAGTACAATGGGAGAATTTCTCAGGTTTTCCACCAGAGTTGTTATAATTCGTTAATTAGCACGTACTAGTACTTACGCGGTCGCATAAAATTCTTCGTTTTGAATTCTTGACTCGTCCCTAATCTTGTCCTTCAAGTTAAACGCTGACTAATTACAAGGTCAATATTTTACTCGATCGCGCAACTACGTAGATGAATCGGACTCTCTCTGCACGACTGGACGTGGCAATTCGTGACCTGAAAAACGTGGCAGTCCGTAGTCGATCGACTGTCGTCACTGATGACAGTACTACTACGAGATACTCCTAGACAAGTCAGCGGATCTTCGTTGTGTTCCTGACCGAAACTTCAGCATTGTGGAAACTAACATATATAGTCGGTACTGTTCTAGGCGTCACGCTGCTGATGGTTGGAACACACAAACAAATACAGTAGCACCAAAGCGCTTAGCCGCCGGGGCCCGTGGGATCCTTGTCATTTTGATTAGAAGCTACTCCTATACGCTTAGCCGCCGTGGCCCGGCCGTGGAATCATCGTCGTCGTCATGCTCCGCAAGCTCGATCCGGCTGCAGGGCAGGGCAGAGCAGCCAGCACGCGTCGAATTCCCCTGGTTGACGTAGGTTCCCAGGAAGGCAGGGCAAAACAGCACGCATTATACTATACGTAGCACGCACGGGTTGACAAGATGAAGTAGGGTTTTCCACGAATGGTCGACGCGAGATGTTCGGCAAGTGGTGAGCCAGGAGGGCCTCTGCTGAACAGTCAGTTCGGAAAAGGATGATTCAGCAGCGGGAAAGCAAGTCAATAACGAAGGATCTCGGGCGTGTTCGTCGGACGACCCGTGAACGCGCGGCGTACGTAGCTTAGATTCCGACGGCGACGCGGCACCGGCGTCTTTGACCGTCGCGCGCGCGGCTGATCAATCAACGAGTTCTCTCGCGCCGGCGAGCCAGTGATTCGGGCTTGGCGGATCTGTCGCGGCCACCCTGCTGGCCTGATGAAGCCTTTTGGCGGTTTCGTGATCAACTCCATCGTGTGACTCGGTTGTTTCGTATAGGGAAGCCGCCTGCGGACCTACCCACTCATCGCATTAGGGTATTGAGGGCCCAAAGTTGTCTGTTAGGTGGATGGATACCTGGGGTATGCTAACGCACGACAAACATTTGAGTTAGTTAAGATGATGATTAAACTGGACCGAAGTATATCGATCGATCGTCTGATCTGGTGCCGTGGCTTTTCGTACCAACATGGCGATACGGTTCGTGAAGGATAAGCCGCTTGAATTCAAGTCCTGGTCCCCGTTCCGAACACGAAGACCCGCCGCGGCCACCAACCTCGCATAGAAAAATGACGCTGCTTGGTTACCTGATTCCAGCAGGGGACACGCAGGGCCAAGCAGAGGAGATTGTTCTCGGTTCTCCGGTGGCTAGTTACGGGACTACGGGGACAAAAGAACGCGGAGCACACGGCGCGGCACGTTTTGCATCATGCATGACGGTGGGGATCGGATCGGTGGTGTCATCTGTTCGGGCACGGGCGCGGCAGCTACCACCGCCCCTATGACCCGGCGGCGTTGTCCTCTTCCGCCGCGCGCAATTACTGCCGGCAGCAGTCGTCTCGCCGAGCAGGACACCGAGGACACCAGGAGATGTTGCTGTCGGACTGGACAACGGAGCGCGAGCGGTGTCCACCTGTGAGATCACCAACCGCCCGCGTAGCCCGGTAACGATCGCATCGCAACAGTCGATACCGACGCCAAGCGAAAGGTTTCCTTCCCTACCTCGCGGCAGGCAGCGAAGAAAATCGGCGCGTACGGGCGCAGCGCTGGCGGCCCCGTGCGCTACCGCCCGGTGCCAGTTTCGTGGACGCCACTCCGCCCCAGCGTCTGGTCAACACAGGGCGCGAGTTCGACCGCGGGTTGCGAGGTAAACAAACGTGGCGCCCAGCGGTTGGTCGCGGACATGGAAAGAACGAAAAGGGCAAGGGTTGTTGGGTCGACATGGGCGGGGCCCGAGGACATTAGGCAAAGCGTCTGAAGCGACGAGCCGGAGGGGCGGCATAGGCATTCTCCGGTCAAATGCGGCGACGGAGTACGTGCCCCCGGTACGGCAAAAGCAGCCTCCTGCTTTCTGGCTCCGGTGTCCACCTCGCGCTGCTGTTCGAAAATAGTAGTCGTAGGAATTTGGAATAACGGAATGCACTTTTCTCTTGAATGGAGGAACGGCCCTTTTCAATTTCCGCGTTGGAGGGTGCACTCCACTTCTTCTCCCGTGCGGACAGGACAGGGGCACCGCACAGGGAGGTCGCTTTCGCCGTTGCCTACCCTGCCAGCTTTGGAGGGATTTTGTTCCAAAAAATAAAGCTTTGGAGGGATTTTGTTCCAAAAAATAAAGCTTTGGAGGGATGTATTTTTTAATTTTTTTTTATGCGAGATTTCACGCTTAACCGTCTTGTCGTGGAAAGAGGCTTTGGATGCCATGCCATGGGTTTTATAAAAAAAAAAGGACGGCAGAAGCAACAGCACAAGATCAGCGTGGGGAACGCGGCTAGCCTTCTGATTGATGGACGGGTGCCGTCGTGCTGCGTGACATGAACAATCACCCGTTGTAAAAGGGCTTCCGGTTAGGAACGTTTGAACTGGAGGAGCTGTGACGAGTATCCACAATCCCTAATACACGCTGGCAATCCCTACATAGGTAGATGAGCGTGGCTACCTTTCTAAATTTTCAGTCGATAATTTTGTAGATTATCTATGCTGCTGGGTTGGTGTCGACTGTCGAGTACCCTTACATTTTTACAATCCCTGATACACATTGCAAATTTCAACACATGTAGACGCTGGTTCAGTACAAGTACTGTGGCTACCTTTCTAAATATGTAAATTGTGAGTACCCTGACGACAATTCTTGATACACATTAATCCTACCAATTTCTACATATGTAGGCAATGGTACACTATAGGTCTAGCTACTTTTTTGTCAATCGACTAATTTATACACAATTTGTGCTTACCATAAGCGAGGAAGAGCACTAAATCATGTCATACATCACGCATACTCCAAGGGTCGAGGACACCACAAGTCTTCTTGGAAGAAAAAAAATTCGACGAAAAATTGCTATTGGTACGAGCCAACCTATACGTCTCACATATGTTCAGAGTCATGACAGTTTGTAGCGATGCATTTCAAGAATTTATTCTAGAGCGAGACTAGGGTATTTTTTTTCTCTTGTACGACCCACAGAGAGAAAATGGGATCAGGAAATTCACTGTGGCACTTTTTTGATTTAGGTACTTTACCTAAGGGTTTACTATAGATGTGAAGGATCCTTTTTTCCATGAAGTTTATGTGCAATCCAGGACATTTTGGCAGCACGTGTCTACATTCAAATTGTGAAACAAGTCCCTATCACCAAGTGTCCGATCCATGCATTTCTGGAAATTTAAAGTTTCAGTACCAAAAGTATTTTCTTGGAGAGTGATTCCTCAAAAAGTTAAAGATGAAAACAACATAATGTAGTAGTACTAGTACTACCTCCATTTTAAAATATAAGCATTTTAAAATTTGAATAAGATCAATTTTTTAAAACTTTTACTAATAATATCTAAAAAATTACATAATTTATAATATAAAAATATATTTTTTATGAAAGCTTATTTCATGATAAATCCAAAAATATAATTTTATATGATAAAAAATTATTTATTATACATTATTTGTTCGAAGTGATAAAAGTTTGACTTTGACTAAATTTAAAAATACTTATATTTTATATTTTAGAACGGAAGGAGTATATCCAGTTAAATCATTCATATTTATTTTTCTTGTACAGAAATTATAAGCAAATCTAAAATATTATTACGAATCCCTGAGCATTTGGCGTTATGATCTCCCCTCCCCCGTCCCCTGCTTGGCAGCAGGACAACCGGTGCAGAAGATGCCAAAGCCTGCTCTCAGATACGGTGGCCAGCCCCAGCCAGCCACAACAAATTCGACTTGCCGTCGCATTTCTGTGTCCGTGGACCATGGATCAGAGTTTTTTTATTACTTAATCTTTTTTTAATTAATATTTTAAAAAAACCGCGCCGAACTTTTAGTCGCGTCAATGACGCGACTTTTAAAATAGCCGTGCCACGTGGACTAACGCGACTCGAGCCACGTCAGCCGCGGAACCTCCGCTGGAAGCCACGCGAGTCGCGCCGATCTGTTTGGTGCGAATCGCGTGCATAAGAGTCGACCGCGAGCCCCGCGGCTTCTTCCTCCTCTTTTCTTTTTCCCAGCGCGCGCGCCTGACGCCGGTTTCTCTCCTCGCCGTGACTTGGGCTCAAAAATCTGACGAGGATTGGCCGTCCCCTTTCTCAAATTTGGAGCATTAGATCCTTGAAGGTAGCTCACCCATTCCATCCGAGTAGATTTGTTTTTCATGAATGTTTTGTTAGGTTTTGTGGTAGGTAGTGTTTAGTGAAATATGAAGATTTTTAGTTGATGATTTGCACGAATGTGGTTGTTTGAGGCACGCTATATCGATAGATTATCATATTGCACCGCGATATTAACGTGTATGATAGTGTGCATGTGTTATTTTTCAATGTTTACTAATTTTTATTTATTTTTTGTTTTGTGATAGATAATTTTTGAAAATAGAGTGTTATTTGTTGAATGGATCGTATAGTTCATTTGTTTCATCATTGCATTTTGAATGAAAATGGTAAAGTGATTAATATGTGCGAAGAAGTGATTTCATTTGGAAAACCACCTTTTTGTGAAGTTGAGGCAAGAGTGAAGTCTATTGTTGGAGTGGAGACTGCTCTTAAGTTTCGTGGTCAGTTTGATGTGGGAAGTGGCGGTAGAGAGCATTACATTTTGTTGAAATTAGCTTCGGAAAATGATTGAAACTTTTATAAGGACTGTTTAAAAGATGCTGAAATGTGCTAATGTTATATTTGATATAGTTGAGGAGGAAGAGGTTGGTCATATTCCATTAGCATGTGAAGATGTGTGTTTGGAGGAGGAGCCAATTGAGATATTCACTGCAGCGAAACTTTATTTGGAGCAGAATGAGGAGAACCCATCAATGTCATCAGTGATATTTACTGCAGCGGAACTTTATTTGGAGCAGAATGAGGAGAACCCATCAATGTCATCGGTGTATGATTAGATGGTTGTTAATAATGATTTCAATGAGGATACTTTTGAGGTAGAGGAAAGAGAACTCTAAGAAGAAACATATTCGGAAGGGTTGAAGGAGTCATCGTCGGATAGTGAAGAGGGTGATTTTCATGACAACGAAGTAGGTTTCGAAGATGAGGATGTTAGTGATCTTGATGGAGCGCCACCTATTGAACATGAGACATAGGTGGTGATGTTGAAATAAATTGGAGTAGAGAGAAGATGAGTTGCGCGCATTGGAAGATATGAATGTAAGATTAACTAAAGGCCCAATGCATGCCGATCTTAGTAGGACGGAGGATGCTATAACAAAGAATGGCTTTAGGTTACGCGATCAACCTAGTGATACTCAGAACCCTTTCATCAATAAGGGTATGACTTTTGAGACTCAAAGATCTCAAATATTTCTTCGAGGACTATGCAGTGCGGCACCATAGACCTTACTATGTGTGTAACTCGAACAAGAAAGAGAGGTACACAATAAAGTGTCAGCATGCAATATGTGCTTAAAGTGTTTGGGCCTGTATACAAAAGAAGCATGGTGGACGTTGAAAAGTGACCAATGTGAGACAACCTCACACATGCGATACAGCCCATATTAAGCAACTGCATTCACAATGCACGGTGAGGTACCTTAGACTTCGCATTGCTCCAATGTTATGGGCTGACTACAACATCACTGTTACATTTCTTATTAAGGCTATACATAGTTTCACCGGTTACCGTGTGAAGTATGGCAAGGCATGGAGGGCGAAACAGTTTGCTATGGCCGAACTTTGGGGAGATTGGAAAGAGTCTTATAATACTGTACCTAGAATTCTAAGTGCAATTGCTCATTACAATTCTGGAACAAAATATTTCATAGATATCCAAGGAATGCTAGATACCGATACTGAGAGACTGATAAAACATGTGCTTCGCTGTGTGTTTTGGTGCTTTTCTCATTGTGCAGAGGATTTCAGTAATTGCCGGCCAGTGATTAGTGTGGATGCCACTTTTTTGACGTGTAAATACAAGGGGACATTAATGGTAACAATTGGCATTGATGCTGAAGATCAACTGATTCCTCTAACATTTGCCATCACGGAGAGTGAGAACAACTCGAGTTGGTCATGGTTTGTTTGACACACAAGACGCTATGTGAAAGGTCAAATAGGCAGATATGCATGATTTCAGATAGGTATAAAGGTCTGCTTAATACTGCCTCAGATGAACTCCATGGATACCCTTCACTGGTTCATAAGTGGTGCATGTGGCACTTTGCTGTGAACATCTGGAAAAGACAAAAAGGCAAGGAGGTTATCAAATCTCTCAAAAGAGTTTGCATGGCTATGAAGGAGAGATAATTTGACAAACGGTTAGAAGAGTGCCGCAATCTTTTAAATGACAGTGCAAAAGAATGGTTAGATCAACATATGGCAAAATCAGTGGAGTTAACAATTGAATTCTGTGTGCACAGGACTCACGCCACTGGGAATGGTGCGACCCCTGCATGAGTCACGCCAGTCTGTCTGACGCGACTGGACCGGCCAAAAAATCTCAGGATTTTATTGGAATCGGCGAGCCCGTGGCGCGACTAGTCGCGCCAGGCTGTCTGGCGCGACTGACCCGGCCAAAAAATCCTGGAACCACCCTGGAATCGGCGCGTTCGTGGCTCGGCTAGTCGGGCCAGGAAAGGTGGCGCAAGTCCTCTGGGCCAAAAATCCAGGCCCTCCATGGAATCGTCATGCCCGTGGCGCGACTAGTTACATATTATGTCCATATCTTGGTTTTTTTCAACATTAAAACATTACTATCATACACATTGGATTACATACTATAACGGAAACGTCATACACATAAGATTACATAGAACAGGATACGACAGGGTACAGTCATACACGTAGGATTACATCCCACAATAATGATGGTGTGGCTAGAACTGAGAAGACGATCCAGACGCATAGTATATGCCCTACGCATAGTTTGTTGACAGTGGCACTGGTGGATTCGCAGGTCCGGACTAGTGTTGGGGCACTTGCAAAACGGATCATCGCACATCGTAGAATCATCATCAACGATGCTTATAATGTGGTAGGGATCACCAACACGTCTTTGCAAGTCACGTAACTCCTCGTACAAATGCTTAATCCGTTCTTCAAGAAACTTGATGTATGATTCGGTTGCAAGAACAGGAGCTGGGTCAATCCAGCAACTCCAGCTATAGTTTTCTTCATCGTAATACCACTAAATAATGAACTGAATATTACGAACTACCCGTAGCATAAGCAATGACAACGAAACAAAATATGTAACGGCATACAAACCTCTCCCTTAGGGCACCGAAAGAAGCGACGATCACATCTGTCACCTTCCACCTTCATTTGTACAACGCATTTCAGCCCATGTGTGCACTTAGGCCACTCTTCCTTACGACCGTCATATGGACGTAATGGATTTCTCGTACCAAAATCTCTCTATGTTTGAATCGGAAACTCGGAAATATGTTGGTCGTATAAAGATAGACCAGAACTCATCGTATCTCACAGGTGGTGGCCTAACAGCGGCTCTCCTCCCATGACCTCTACTACCCGTGGTTGCTTATTGTTGAATCTGGGTGAGTATAGAATGGGTGGGTTTTATAGCCATCATGGTCTGTAGTTGGAACTGCATTGATTCGCGAAGGGCGTGTAGTCACATCAAATAAAGTGACGCGAGATTCTGCACCTTGCATGGGATGCTCCAACTTTAGTAGAAGACCAGTATTGATGCTCTGTGACACTGACGTCTTTGTTACAAGTGGCATTGATTCCATTTGCATTAGATTCCTGAGCTGCTGCAGAGATCAGTATGACAGGTCACATTGATAGGTACGACATGTCACATCAAAATAGGTACGTGATTACAAGTGTAACATAGTTTACGTAACATGGTAATAGCACAACATCAAATTAGTAGCATTATTCATACGCTACTAGTACTACATCATTAGAACAAGACAGAAAAAACCACAATAATAAGTACTACATGTCCATCGCGCCAACAATAATAATAAAAATAAGTTCATACATCATTGTTAACATTAATTAAAACAAAAGAAGGATAATTAGTCATCTTCATCGTCACGTGGGTTCATTATACTTTTGCCTTTGTCAAAGCGGGCCACCATTTCTTTTATCACATCCGCATCAAATTGCAACTTCTTATTTCTCTCCTCTTCTTCCTGTCTCCTCTTTTCCTGCTCTCTTGCCTCTTCTTCTTCCTCTAGCCTTCTCTTCTTTTTGCTCCCCTCCAACCTAGCAAAATATGATTCTCAGAAATGTGAGTCCTTCGGTCTTACCTCATAGTAAGCTTTTTCTCTAGCCCTTTGAGCTTCTAACTCCTTCTGACGACACTCCTCTTGGTACACTGGATCGGCTATCTTCTTCATCATTTCTTTACACCAAGACATACACTCTAAAGCCGTAGCAAATGTTGTATGCTATGGCGGGGACAAATGATTCCATGTCTCCTTAGGAGGATACTTCTCTCGATTCTCCTTCCAATACTTCAATGCACTCTCATAGGCATCATGCTTATCCTTCCTTTTATCGAGTCCAAACTCTCTCTGAATTGTTTCAATGATCCATCTTGAGGGACATGTCAAATGTTCATGCTGGATCTCTTTTCTTCTGCTTCTCAAAACCTACTCTCTTTGTTTAGAATTATACAATTTCAGCTGCGTGTAAAATTTGTCCTGATCCCTCCATTCCTCCCAATTGCACCTCCGAGTATGCTGCATAATAAAGTACAAGTTGTATTTGACATCTTGCTGAAGTGAAAATGAGCATGAAGAATGCAAACAAATATCACAAAATCAGTATATTACCCATACATCATCATCACCTACTGTGTTGCTATAGTACCATCCATATGCCAGCTCTGACGGAACCACTCCTCTTGCACGAACACCGCATTGACACAAAACCTCAGGCATCTCCTCATCCGTTATAGGAGGAGGATTTGGTGGTGGAGGTAACCATCGCTCGAAAGCTTTGTAACGGACCGTCTTGTATGGGTCATTGTGAAAATAGTATAATTCTCTCATCTACCATCTCTGGACCATCAATTCATTGGAAGAATTTGCAACTACTCCAATGACCCTGTAAAATCTATGTTAATCATATGTATTTCTTTATTATTTAATATAATCCTTCAATAATGAATACAATAATCTTACATAGCCTTTGTTAAGGCACGTATAATATACACGTGCTGCCGTTGTTAGATGTCTGGACTGAATCACCTCGGCAATGGAATTACATTCACACCTCGGAATGGAAAGGGTGGAGGCACTTCACCATCCGCCGACATTGGTGAACCGTAATATTTCTTCGGCTCCTTCGGATACAAATGACCCCTCTTACCCGAAACAAATGATTCAAAATGACACATTTTAATACAAATGATACCCAAAAAAAGTTTTAATTGTAACAAAAATTTCGTATATTCCACTAAACTCTAAGCTAAACCTTAACTACTCTAAACCCAAACAAAACATTTGTGAAAAATAAATCTACGCGGAGGAAATGAAAGAGGTACCTTCACTCGACTTTTTCTCGAAGTTTGAGGAAGGAAGAGGTTCGATCCGGGTCGTATTTTAAGGTGAAATCGAAGAGACGGAGAAAAAGAAAGAAGAGTGCGGGCGTGCATGAGGAAAAAGAAAGTGAAGAGAAAGAAGCCGTGGCGTCTGACAAGGATTCCGTGTCTGACGTAGCTCGAGTCGCGCCGGTCCACATGGTGCGGCTCTTTCAAAAGTCATGTCACTGCGATATTAAAACGGTCTAGATTCTAGAAATTTTTTCATCGCGGTTTTTTTAAAATATTAAATAAAAAAACTCCATGGATCGGCGCACACCATTCCAGAAGTTTGAGTCGCACAATCAGACGGCCCCACATGTCATGTCTGTAATTTCTTCAAATGACCGGACCAGATGAGTCCGCGGCATACCTCATCTGCCCACCCGTGCCGCTCATTCTAGAAGGTCGCTGGACGTTCGGTAAATGGAGGGAAATTAATCCGTTGACCACCGTCGATAATTGATCTAAACCTAGCCCATTCCCATGCGAAAACATTACGCCTTCTTCTAGAAGGTCACGCCCCCCAACTCCGCACGCGGGGATGGAAGGGCGGCACGCCCGCTCCGGGCCCAGGGCGGCTCGCCGAGCAGGGTCCTTGGCCGCCAAGCGGCTTCCCGGGCCCACGCCGCTGACTACTGTTGCAGGACCCACCGCCGTCCCGTTCCGTCCCAGCGCTCCCACCCCCGCACTACATAAACCCCATTCCGCGCTCGTAGCCTCCCAGTCCCGGAGAAACCCAGCGGTGTCGCAGCGGGCAGCACAAAAAGCCGCACCACGATAATCGCACCGCACGTTGCAGGGGAGGGAGAGAATCGCAGCGAGTTTGTTGGGTACTTGGGTTGGGCTGCGGCGGCGGCGGAACGATGGACCCGGTGGGGGATATCCAGAAGGTGGCGAGCATGCGGCGCGGGGACAGCGGGTCCATGTGGCGCCGCGGGGACGACGTCTTCTCGCGCTCGTCGAGGGACGAGGACGACGAGGAGGCGCTGCGCTGGGCGGCGCTCGAGCGGCTCCCCACCAACGACCGCGTCCGCCGCGCCATCGTCCCGCTCGGCGGCGGGGGCGACGAGGAGGCGGCGGCGCGCGGGGGGAAGGGCGTTGTCGACGTCGACGTGCTCAGCCTCGGGCCGCACGAGCGCCGGGCGCTGCTCGAGCGCCTCGTCCGCGTCGCCGACGAGGACAACGAGCGGTTCCTGCTCAAGCTCAAGGATCGCATCGACAGGTCAGCACTCTGCCGCTCATTCTCATCGTACTAGTAGCAGCAAGCGGCCCGTGAGTCCGCGCGCGGTTTGCTTTGCCCTCGCCCGCCGGGTGTCTGACGATTTGCTCGCGTTTTACTTCGGCGGTCCATGCAGGGTCGGGATCGACATGCCCGCCATCGAGGTGCGGTTCCAGAACCTGGAGGCGGAGGCGGAGGTGCGCGTCGGCAGCAGCGGCCTCCCCACCGTTCTCAACTCCATCGTCAACACGGTCGAGGTACGCGTCGACCTCCCCGTTTCGTGCGTCCGTAATGGATTAGATTTCACTTGCGTGATCGCGCGACAGCGAGAGGTGGATTGTCGGACTGATGGGTGATCGTCTTGTTTGCTTCAGGAAGCGGCGAACGCGCTGCACATACTGCCCAGCAGGAAGCGGACCATGCCCGTCCTCCACGACGTCAGTGGCATCATCAAGCCCCGCAGGTGGGAAAACGAACTGCCCTGCCTTTTTTTTTAGTCCTCTATTCTGGAATATCAAAATGGTTTCTTATGTGTAGTTGCTTTTCTGATTATGATACGGAATGTTCGCTTCTAAAAACTTATGATACGGAATGTTTATTAGGCCAACTAGGAGTGAAATTAGATTATGTAGAATGCTTTTCTGTGCGTCAGTTTTCCCCCTTCCATGTGGTGGAAATTTAGATTAGCTATCACCTCGAATCTCTTGGGATTCGATTTCCTTACTAGTACTGCTTGCGCCAGTCCCACTTCACGTTTTTCACGTTGCTGCAGGATGACTCTGCTGTTAGGTCCTCCCGGATCAGGCAAGACTACCTTGCTGCTCGCGTTGGCTGGAAGGCTTGACAAGGACCTCAAGGTTGTACGAATGGTCAAATGGAATAGTGTACTGCACTTAATTAATTATACATTCCAATATCAAATTGCATAGTTTCCTCGTGCACGTTCATCAGCATCTTGTTTACTTTCAACTTCTGTACAAAATGGGCACTGGAGAAACAGGAGAGGTGACTTTTACGGGCTCTTGCTGATGCGGATTGCTGATACTGAAATGATTTGCAGGTTAAAGGCAAAGTGACCTATAACGGGCATGAGATGACCGAGTTTGTGCCTGAGAGGACAGCTGCCTACATCAGCCAACATGACCTCCACATAGGAGAAATGACTGTGAGGGAGACACTTGCATTCTCTGCTCGTTGTCAGGGCGTTGGCTCCCGTTTTGGTAGGATTCTTAACAGTTGGGCGCATTCACTGAATTGGAGGTCATGGTTGATTGATTGGATACTTACCCTGTTTACCTTCATTCCTCTTATGTTGTCAGATATGCTGACTGAGCTGTCAAGGCGAGAGAAGGCAGCAAACATCAAGCCTGATGCTGATATCGATGCATTCATGAAGGCAATTTTTTATATAACTTTACTAAATTTTGTACAATTTGCTGTCATGTTTACTTATTCATAGCACTTAACTAATCAGAAGTGAAGACTTATTATAATTTTCTGCTTAACTTAATTAGGCGTCTGCAATGGAAGGGCAAGAGGCCAATGTGATCACTGACTATATTCTCAAGGTATATGCAACTTTTAGCTTCAATCACGATTAAGTATCAGATTGAAATATAAATCTAATTTGTCTGTACTATATCTGCATTACTTGCTGCAGATATTAGGACTAGAGATATGTGCAGACACAATGGTAGGGGATGAGATGCTGAGGGGCATCTCTGGTGGACAACGGAAGCGTGTTACAACTGGTAAAAATAGACAAGCCAGTCAATAGTGTTCAAAACATTGCTTTTACATAATTATATTCTGAGAGATTTTTCTTTGGATGTATCTTGTAGGTGAGATGCTAGTTGGGCCTGCCAGAGCTCTTTTCATGGATGAGATCTCAACTGGGCTTGACAGCTCCACGACATTCCAGATTGTAAACTCCCTGAGGCAAACCATCCACATCCTCAGTGGCACAGCAGTCATCTCCTTGCTACAGCCAGCACCTGAGACATACAACCTTTTCGATGACATCCTCCTCCTTTCAGATGGCCAAATCGTGTACCAGGGCCCCCGAGAGAATGTGCTTGAATTTTTTGAGTCCATGGGGTTCAGATGCCCTGAAAGGAAGGGTGTTGCTGACTTCTTGCAAGAGGTTTGTACTGTTCACCATATTTCAATGTACATGTATGTAAAATTTATGTTAACTAATTCCATTGAAATGTGGAGCAGGTGACCTCAAAAAAGGATCAGAGACAGTATTGGGCACGGCGTGAACCTTATCGGTTTGTGACTGTGAAGGAATTTGCGACTGCATTCAAATCATTCCACACTGGCAGAGCTATAGCAAATGAGCTTGCTGTTCCTTTTGACAAGAGCAAGAGCCATCCAGCCGCGCTGACCACCACGAGGTACGGAGTGAATGGCAAGGAATTGCTGAAGGCAAACATAGACCGGGAGATCCTTCTCATGAAGAGGAACTCTTTTGTCTACATGTTCAGAACGTTTCAGGTAATTTTGATTAGTCTTATTATTTGGCATATAAGGGAAAACGGCAGCATGATTAACTCATTGGTGCTCTGGCATTACAGCTGATGCTCATGTCAATCATTTCGATGACTCTCTTCTTCCGTACAAAAATGAAACATGACTCAGTGACTGATGGGGGCATTTACATGGGCGCGCTCTTCTTCGGAGTGCTTATGATTATGTTCAATGGTTTTTCTGAGCTGGCACTCACTGTCTTCAAGTTGCCTGTATTCTTTAAGCAAAGGGACCTCCTTTTCTTTCCTGCATGGGCTTACACTATCCCCTCATGGATCCTCAAAATACCCATCACATTTATCGAGGTCGGTGGATATGTATTTCTGACATACTATGTCATTGGGTTTGACCCAAATGCTGGCAGGTGAGATTTGCCATTATGGTCACATTATTAAACAAATGTTGGTTCTTATCCATGTTTTACTCTGGTATTTTACCTTCAAATGTTCTTATAGTGCTTGTTTCCCTCAGGTTCTTCAAGCAATATATGCTTCTATTAGCAATCAATCAGATGGCAGCGTCACTCTTCCGATTTATTGGCGGGGCAGCAAGGAACATGATTGTTGCAAATGTCTTTGCCTCGTTTATGTTGCTAGTTGTCATGGTGTTGGGAGGATTTATTCTAGTGAGAGGTAGAAACTCACATCTCTCTCTCTCTCTCTCTCTCTCTGCAGTGCAGCTTCTTCATACTTAGTTTCTTTGTATCTGATCTTGCAGAGAAAATCAAGAAATGGTGGATCTGGGGTTACTGGATTTCCCCAATGATGTATGCCCAGAATGCCATTTCAGTAAATGAGATGTTTGGGCATAGCTGGGATAAAATATTGGATAGCAGTAAATCCAATGAGACTCTAGGTGTGCAAGTCCTTAAATCCCGTGGGGTATTCCCTGAAGCAAAGTGGTACTGGATTGGCTTTGGTGCAATGATTGGATTCACCTTACTCTTCAACGCACTCTTTACTCTTGCCCTTACATACCTTAGGCGTGAGTACCTGTGAAACTCATTGCTCATGATCTATTATTTATTCTTGGTTTTCGCGATATCTAAACTTGCAATCGTGTTCTTATATTTTCCAGCATATGGCAATTCCCGACCTTCTGTTTCTGAAGAGGAGCTGAAGGAGAAGCATGCAACCATCACTGGTGAGGCTCTTGATGTTAATCACTTGAAGGAATCTGATTCAGGAACAGCAGAAGATGGTTCTGCTATGGCTCAAAGGGGGATGATCCTCCCGTTTGTCCCACTTTCACTCACTTTCGATGATGTCAGATACTCTGTTGACATGCCACCGGTAAAGATAGAACCTTGCTTCTCTTACATATCAACAGCGATAACTGATCACCAGTTTGTAAACTTGCTTGTTTTGCATATCAACAATGATTATTGATTACTGTTAACCTTAAATTCAGGAAATGAAAGCACAGGGTGTAGCTGAAGATCGTTTGGAGCTCCTCAAGGGTGTCAGTGGGTCTTTTAGGCCAGGGGTATTGACAGCGCTGATGGGTGTCAGTGGCGCAGGAAAGACTACTCTGATGGATGTGTTGGCCGGAAGAAAGACTGGTGGGTACATTGAAGGAAACATCAGCATTTCAGGATACCCGAAGAAACAAGAGACCTTTGCCCGTGTATCAGGATACTGTGAACAGAATGATATTCACTCACCACAGGTGACAGTCTATGAGTCGCTGCTATTCTCAGCATGGCTTCGGCTTCCCAAGGAAGTAGATTCAAACAAAAGAAAGGTCAGTCAAACACATAGTTGTTTTAACCGTTCATTTGATACTCAGTAGACAGCCGCTTACCTTTTTGAGTGTGCAGATCTTCATTGAAGAGGTGATGGACCTTGTGGAGCTCAAACCATTGAGAGATGCTTTGGTCGGACTTCCTGGGGTAAATGGTCTATCGACTGAGCAGAGGAAAAGGCTTACCATTGCAGTTGAACTTGTAGCAAACCCTTCAATCATCTTCATGGATGAGCCAACTTCAGGGCTTGATGCCCGAGCAGCTGCAATTGTGATGAGGACAGTGAGGAACACTGTGGATACTGGTAGAACTGTGGTCTGCACGATACATCAACCTAGCATTGACATATTTGAAGCATTTGATGAGGTGAGTGAGAATTCCCATCGGAGAATTCTTTGAGCCCCTTTCTGAATAAATGCTAGATTGGTCATCAAATTCTTTAGCTGGTTTTCCAAAGCTAAACAGATTTGCAAGGCCTAAAATGTTTTATCAATGCATGCAGCTTTTCCTGTTGAAGCGTGGTGGAGAAGAGATCTATGCTGGTCCACTCGGCCACCATTCTTCAGAGTTGATCAAATATTTTGAGGTAAAGTGACATTAACAAAATTTGGATATACATCTATCAAATTTCTTCAAAATTACTGATACGATCGTTTTATGTCATATTATCCAGGGCATTCAAGGGGTTAGTAAAATTAAAGAAGGCTACAATCCAGCAACATGGATGCTGGAAGTGACCACAATCTCGCAAGAACAGATTCTGGGTGTTGACTTCAGTGACATATACAAGAAATCTGAACTTTACCAGTAAGTAAATTCCTGGTGCTCGCAACATCTAGGAAGACCACAAAAAATAATTGTCTAAATTTTGTGAGTAGTATGTAGTTAGTTTGTCATACTAAGCTTATTTGACAAAAATATTGGAGGTTTATTGCTTACTACATAACATTACATTTTGCTGTTTTCAATATTTCCAACCTTCCTTCTCCAGAGCATTTAGACAGTTGGATGATGAATTTGTTGTTTTGTTTTTCAGGAGCAACAAGGCCTTGATAAAGGAATTAAGCCAACCAGCACCTGGTTCAAGCGAGCTACATTTCCCTAGCAAGTTTTCACAGTCTTCCTTCACACAATGCGTGGCTTGCCTGTGGAAGCAGAACTTGTCATACTGGAGGAACCCTCCTTACAATACCGTTAGATTCTTTTTCACTACTATCATTGCTCTCCTCCTCGGCACCATCTTCTGGGATCTTGGCGGCAAAGTGTAAGTCAGGCCAAATTGTGCCATCATACATATTAGTGGCCATATTCATGGTTTTTTGACGTTTTGCTTCATTCTCCAGGAAATCCTCACAAGACTTGTTTAATGCTATGGGGTCGATGTACTCTGCAGTGCTGTTCATCGGTGTCATGAACTGTACCTCAGTTCAGCCTGTGGTAGCTGTGGAGCGTACTGTCTTTTACCGTGAAAGAGCTGCCGGCATGTACTCAGCTTTCCCATATGCATTTGGCCAGGTGAATGGTTCTCCTGGAAATCAGTTTTAGATTCCCATTTTGGCTTCTATTTGCTGCCTATTCTTGAGCTAGACAGTGACCAGCTATCTCCTCACAGGTTATCATTGAGCTCCCATACGCATTGGCTCAGGCTACCCTGTATGGAGTCATAGTGTACTCGATGATTGGGTTCGAGTGGACGGCTGCTAAGTTCTTCTGGTACCTCTTCTTCTGCTACTTCACGCTGCTCTACTTCACATTCTACGGCATGATGGCTGTCGGCTTGACACCAAACTACCACATTGCCTCAATCGTCTCCTCGGCATTCTACGCTATCTGGAATCTCTTCTCCGGGTTCATCATCCCTCGACCGGTAAGCCCCTTCACCCTCGTAGTGCCACCTGCTAAAAAATCATCTTTTTTTCCATAGCTCATTTCTTTCCTGCCTGATGCCACGTTCAGAAAGTGCCGATCTGGTGGAGGTGGTACTGCTACATATGCCCTGTGGCATGGACGCTGTATGGGCTCGTTGTGTCGCAGTTTGGGGACATGATGACGCCGATGGATGACGGCAGACCTGTTAAAGTGTTTGTCGAGGACTACTTCGACTTTAAGCACAGCTGGTTGGGATGGGTGGCGACCATTGTTGTGGCGTTTGCCGTGCTCTTTGCCTCCCTGTTTGGCTTCGCCATCATGAAGTTCAACTTCCAGAAGAGATGATGACTAAGGTCTGGGAAGGACTGTGTATATCGGAGTATACTATATTTTGAATTCTTTGGTTATATTGTAATTTATAGAAGCTTTTTTTTCCCTTCTTGTTTAGAAATATTGCCTAGTATTTGTAAATGGCTCTTCACGCCTAGCATTTTTTTTTGTAACCAAATACCCTAGATAAACCATCAGTTGGAGAAGTAAACTTCTTTTGCTGACTTAAGCCCATCTTTTGTTAAGCTTATTGTAAAATCTCACTTTGAATAAATATGCAAATTCCCAAGTTTGGAAATATGGAACCGAGCTCTAGGACAATTTAAAATGACTCAAACCAAACTTCTAAATTTCATTTGAAAATCAAATTTCAAAAATGAGTTCAAAACTTTTAAAAGAAATATTGTGAAGAAAAATACTCTCTTGAATGGTCTTGCAAAGAATGGAATTTTAGAGATTTTTGTAAAATTTTATTCAAAAGTTAAATGGCCCAAATAAATCATTTCTATCAAAATGATTACCTGTTTTCAAAATTTTATAGAATAAAATTTATTTGGAATTTGAACTTGGGCTCAAAATAAAAGTTGTTCATCTCGAAAAGTTCTACCACCTGCAAAAATTCAAGATTTCAGGAGCTCAGGAAGGTGTGTTTTTAGAGCAAAAACAGTGCAGCACAGAAAATCATCAGAGAAAATCTCGGAAAAAGAAAAATTGCCACGGGCCCCCCCTGTCAGCCGCCCTCCACCGCTTTCTTCCTCCAGCAGACGGCGCCGAGTGCCAGCTGCCGCGCGCGCGACTGCTCCCGCCCTGCATGTGCACCACGACGCTTTGGACGTGTTCGCGCGCCGAGTCTCGCGAGTCCCGACGGGTTCCCCGTGTCCAGGCCCTCAGTTCGCTCCCTCCTCCATCTCTCTCTCTCGCTCTCACTGAAGCTGACCAGCCGCCCCACTCTGGACGCCGCCGTCGAGCCCCGACCGAGCTGCCCCCAGCCCTCCTTCTTCACGAGAAGCCGCGCTACCTCGTGCTTTAAATCATTATAAATCTATTTGTTTCCAATAAATTCTGTAAAATTTTGAAAAATTCGAAAATAATTTTCTTTATATTATAAAAGCTTTAAAATTAGCTTTATGTCTTCAAGAACCATATTAAAAGAGTTTATAATCATATTCAACTACTTATTTCTAAATTCATGTATTGTTACTAAAAAGATTTTATTTATAAAATATAAAAAAAAGTATCTCTCTCATTGTATGCATATCATTTCATATAGTATCTTGGGCAAACAGCGAGGAGATCGGGAAGTATCAACAAGAGGTTCAGGAAGCCCCGATCGACGCTGAATTCGTAGCTGAGGAATCTAACATTGATCAAAGCTTAGACAAGCCCCGGTGCATTATCCTATTTTTTAAAAAATATTTACTTTTATCAACTTAGATGGTTAGTTTGTAATGTGCACTAAGTACTAGGAGTTGATTGAAACCATAGTTGCATTATAAAATCTTACCTTGAGTTAGTATTTTGGTACAGTTAACTCGATGTAGAGCTAAGCTAATAGTTCTTTTAACGGTAGAAGTCGAGTGAATAAGTCTTCACTCGCGAGCTATAGGATTGATACGGGATGAACTATCTTGTCACATAGAATAAATTAGAGACCAGACAGAGAAGTAGGTGATAACATGGCATGTGTCCATTGCGAATACATGGCTAATGTGTTGTAGCTCTGTCTATGTCGATTATGTCGATTAAGGACCGTTCGTTGTCGGCCCTATTGATCAAGTTTGAACAGTACTGATTACATACTGGCTCTATGAGCCCCAGAAAACTGATATAGCCCAATGTGCGTAGTGACTAAACGCAACCGAACCTCTCTTCTGGAGATGATAAAAGGAAGAGCTTTAGGGCTAACCATAGATAGACCCGATGTGGTTATCGCATAGAGGACCACTGCTCGGGAGAGGTGAGCATCGGACCGGTACTATGTATCATTGACACGAAAGGTTGCCGTGTACGGTTTTCGAGAAGCGCGTACATATCGTGTAATCAGGTTTCTCCAGCTAGATGTAAATCGATTCGAATCGCTGCCCCTCACAATAACGAGTACCACTTGTCTCTTTGAGTCACATCGTAGTAAGGAGCTAATCAATATGGAATATGATTATGTTTGATCTCTCAGAAACTTCTTGGCATGTTTGTATGATATAGTCTTAGTGCAAATTAAATTTATCTTTTCATAACTTAATATACCGCTAAAATATGAAAGTAAGGATTCACTCATAGTGCATTCTTTGCAAATAGCCAACCTTGATAAGTCAGCATTTTCATTTTTAGGAGTCGGATGTAGGTAGCTATTTTGTCGGATAAGTCTTGCTAAGCGTTAGTTGCTCAGAGCTTTGTGGTTGTTGTTTTCTTTTGCAGTGCTTTCTCTTTCCCTTCTCAGTTCCAGTCAGTAGGAGCAACCCCTGAGGGTGGCTTCGTTTACTGAGAGCCTTGCTCGCCGCTTTGAGTGTGTTGTCGCTAGTAGGTACATCGTATGGGCTCGATGTATCTTTTTGCTTAGTATCCAGGATGTTTTTATGTAATAGGTTTGTAGCTTCCGCACTTTGAAAAACTTGTGGTTTGTAAATTTAAATAACCAGTTTGTAATATATTTTATCGTGTTTGAGCTGTACTGTGATCCTCGCTTCGTCGAGTGACATCTGATATGTTTCTGAAGTCGATAGTTTGTATCTCTCGAGGTACGGGCTGTCACACTTACGCTGATATATTGCCTACGGCAAGAGTATCCTGCATTAGCTGCATACATGTCCCGTTTGTCCTTGGGTGATAGTGCGCCAACAGAACAGAACAGGGACATGTATGCATTGATAGTGTGCATATTGTGCCTGCTTTCAGAATCAGAAATCGCATTTGCAGTTTGTTTTTTTTTTTTTTTTTTTTTTTTTTTTTTTTTGAGAATCGCAGTTTGCTCTCTTTCGAGGAGATGATGGAGACGCTCTTGTTAATTTCTTGACTCATTGAGATGAATTAGTTGTTAATGTCTGCTTCGTTGCCTGATCTTTGCTTTGGTAGGATTACTCTGCTGTTAGGCCCGCCCGGGTCGAGTAAAACCACTTTGCTGATCTCGTTGGCTGGGAGGAAACTCGATTTTTTTTTATGAGCAACCAATTTCATTACTCCTATATGCTTGCTGCGAATGACAAATTCTAGTCGAATTTCACATGCTACACTAAATTTAATGGGACGGCTAACACAGTACTCTCTCCATTCGTAAAATGTTGTCGTTGAATTCCAACATCAAACTATTCATCTTATCTTATTTAAAAAATTAATTCGAATGTGTAAAATTGTAAGTTGTGATTGAAGCAATTATAGTGATAAAGTAAATTATAATAAATATATGGTATTCATCGAATTTTTTTGAGTAAGACAAATGATTAAACTTGATGTTAAAATTTAATAATAACAATAATTTAGAAAAAAAAGAGTAAACAAATTCTTTTTTTTCCGCTAGCGTGTCATCGGCCTGCGTTTGACCTGGTTTCCTTGGTCTGTAAGTCAAGCAGCTGCCAGAGGCCAAGTCTGTCTGCTTCCAGTCCTGTACTCTCGGATTTCTCCCGGCGCGCCTACGCAAGCTCTTGCTCAACGACAAGGGCGCTGCTAGTATAAGAAACGGAGTGCTATCTTCATTTTAAAATATAATTATTTCTAGTTATGAATCAGTTTTATAGGATCTTAAATAGATATGGATATGATATGTTTACATATATACTTGTCTAGTTTCCTTTTAAAAAGAGTACATTTCACATAACTACATATAATATAGCAATATTATCAAAAAATTACAAACTTAAGGATCAATTTCACAAAACTGCATATTTTCTATACACTTTATCGCAGAACTATAGATTTAAGGCTTTTTCCTCACAAAGCTACTAACGGGGGTTCACTTGTCAGGTTCATGGAGCTAAGAGGAAAAAAGCTAAAATTTGTAATTCTCTGATAACCTTTTATAAAATATGTAGTTTTGTGAAATTAATTTTTAAATATGTAGTTTTCTAATAACATTATTAAAGTCTTTATAGTTCTCTAAAATTTACTCTTTTAAAAATACTATGCATATAGACACGCATAGAGAGAGCTAGCTAACCTAAGTCGTTTTCCAAAGATAACAACGCCATCGTTAAGTGGAGGACGGCATTAAACTTGCAAAATGATGAGAGTCACAATAGTGCACCATGCAATGTTTGGAGATGGAAATATTGGAAATATTTGGTGGAAACCACCATTTCGATCTAGTCCAGAAAATCCTCTAGAAAATATGATTAAAAAAGTTTGGAAAATTATGAAAACTTGCATATGTGTAGTTGACATGGTGAAAAACAAGCACTCAAAATTTCAGGTACAAGCCCATATATCACTAGACATTTGTTGAAGGCCCGGTGTAGTCAATCCCCTTCCGAGTCGTTGGGAAAACGAGGAACGCCATGGTGGAGAGGAACCCGGCACCGAGCGGCAGGTTGGTGAGCATCTGCTTCACGTTGTCGCCAGCAGCAGGGAAGTAACAGGTCTGCACGGCGGTGTCGCTGAACGCCACCGTGAGGAACACCACGGCCGTGAATGTTAGTTTAATCTTGTTAGTTTTGCATTAGTTGCATTAGTGTATTCACGTATGAGTCAAGTAGTACAAGCAGTAGGCTGAGATGAGTCCGTGCAGCATGGCAAGAGGCTGGATTAGCAGTGAGTAGAGAGCAATCAGCTGCCAGGAGGTGCGTGCACGTATAGTTGAACTGGAGCCGTTACCGCATGTGCGTCGTGGCCACCATCTTGGCCGAGTTGAGGTGCACATCCTGAAGACGAAGGAAGCGGTCAAGCGCTAATGCATGCACATAATGCCGTTGTGAGTTCGTCGAACGTGGTTAGTTGTTGCATGCATTAGTTAGTAGATCGTGTGGCCGGCTCTTGCGGCTAGAGGCGCACGTCGTCGGAAACTGCCGAGTCGGCCTGTAGTGTCTTTAAATATCAGTCTAGTGTAACCCGTTTTAAAAAAAACTGAATAGAAGAGAGAAGGCACAAGTGTTTGTGCGGTGCCAAAGAAAGTAACTGTGAATTTCTTTTCCAGCTCGTGTGTGTGAGTTCCAACAGTGAAGACCGCGTGCACGTAGTCCACCCACTGTATCCTGAGCCTCCGCAGGTCCCCGAACACCCGCCGCCGGCGCTCGGCGTCGGTGGCCTCGTCGTCCTCGTCGTTCCTGGTGTAGTTGAACACGAGGAACCCCTTGCCCGTTGCCACGCCGTAGTAGATCTTGCCGTCGCCACCGTGGAAGCTGTCGGTGAAGGAGAAGAATATGCAGGAGAGGACGCAGAGGTAGAGCAGCTTGGCGGTGAGGTACCGGTTGGCGGCCAAGCAGGCACCCTGGTTAGTGAAGGACGGGGACAAAGACTGGAACGCCAGCGCCGTGCCCGTGGGCAGCAGCTTCGCGAGGTTGGCCACGCTCGTCAGCGTCTTGTCCACGGGCGTAGTAGGCGACGACGTCGACGACTGGAGCGCCGCCTTGTGCTGCCGCCGCGGCGTGGTGACGTCGCGGAAGGGGCTCGGCGCCACGAGTCCTCTCGTTTCGCGTCTGATGAGGCGGCCGCCACCGTGTCAGCCTGCCGGATCGGGATGCGGACGTCGGCGCTGTTCGACGCCCCGGCCGCGGCCATTGTACGCGAACGTACGTACGCAAGAGAGGCGTGCCTCTGAGCTGCGAGGCAGCGAGCGGGCTTGGCCTTAATTTGATGCAAGGTCAAATGGTCGTTGATAGCTTGATTAGCAGTTTAGCACAATTCATCATAAACAAATATAAATTTTTTTTAGAACATAACCAAACATAAATTTGTGAGCAAAGTCTAACGAATACTCCAGGAAGTTAAAGCTTGCTTCGAAGACCAAGCTTGTGCGCATGGATAGTATGACGGGCACACGTACTTATACATTATCTGAGTTATTGTTAAATGCTTCATTTGTGGAGCATATTCTCTCCTGGTAAAGAGAGTCATCTTTCTGCCTCTTCGATATACTAGCTGAGCGCCGATTATTATTGTCATCAATAAAATTGCAATACTTTGTTAATCAAACTAACTACTCTATACAGCTTAACTAAGAAACGCTTATTCCCGTTGTTCTTAAACTTGTTGTTTGACTATTAATTCTATGGTGATAAATATGAAAATATATAATTTGCTTTATTATTAAAGTTATTTGAAACAAAACTTATAATTTTACATATTTCAATAATTTTTAATAAGATAAATAGTCAATAATAATATTTTAAAAGTTAACAATGAATAATTTAAGAACGAATGGAGTAAGTGGAGCGAGTAGTATTGCACCGGTAACACATACGGCTGTTGAATGATTGGGATGAATTCGTTGACTTCTCGAGCAAATCAGTCTATGCGATGAAATTCGTTATACGTTAGTGTCGACATCGTGACGTGCTTAAACTAAGAGAAGTTGAGAGAAAGTGGATTGTTAGTCTGGAACTCCTGCAACTAATCGCCGCGTTGACGTCACCACACAGAGGGTATGCGTTCTTCTGCGAGGGAGAGGATTGGAGGCAGGGTTTGAAAAATCGTTACACTACTAATTTTCGAAATGGTTAAAAATCAATCGAAAAACTGGTAAAACCGCTCACTGCTCAGCTCACCATTTACTTCCCGTACCAGGTGACCGTGGAGTCGTGGAACCAAGGCCGCCGCCGAGCTCGAGTAGATCTCCTGGAAGCTTGATCGATGCCCCACACCACGCTATCGGCGGCAGCACGGCGAACTGGATCGGCCGCAGGGCACCCGCAAGTGGTGCAGCACCCTGGGGACGGCGCAGCGCACTGGGATGGCACATGGCAGGCCGCACGGGACCCTGGGGCGGCGCGGTGCGATTGTGGAGCGGTGGTGGCGGCGGCACTGCTCGTGGACGTGGAGCGCACGGTGAGAAGCGGAGGGCAAAAAGGTCAATTCACTATTTCGTTAATTCACCCAAACATTTTTGAAACGTCATAAAACAAGAAGAAGCATGGAGTATATTGTAGCACGATGTTTTAAATAGGTTCGAAAACGAAGTTATAGTTTGAGAGAACAATGCGTTTTAAAGTTTGAAAACCAGTTCTCTACCACCTGCCACCCGGGCCAATAACGTTACCATGGGCTCTCCTCCCTTCGTCTTCTGATTTCACAATTTCGAAGTGACCTACTCGTCCTACACCTTGGTAACTTTGTGCGCCAACATAGGAGAAAATCTGGCTATAGGCCCAGAAATCACGAGCGGGACTTCCTGGGCTTCAGATTAACAGAAGCTGTTGCTGGGCCTCCAGTTTTTTGCGGCTCTCACCAAAAGAAACATTCTTTTTGGGCTCTCACCTTTCTGTTGGATCAACAAAACCATCTTCTCTACAACCACCACCATCTTATGGAACTTTAGCCAGCTTTGTGGCTGTGTGGCACCCTCTTTCAACTGATTAACTAATATTCATTCCGCCTCTAAACTTCATCTGTCATTCCTATCTTGTACTATATCTCTTACTACACACTTTTTCGATAAATTGTTCATCTCGTTGGTACACCGTACTGCACTGCTGATCCACCCAACCTGCCTACACATGAACGGTGAAGTCTATGGTTGTTAGAACAGAGTGCTAGTAGCAGATCGACGACGACGACCAAAGCAGCAAAATCGGCTTCGATCAAACAGGTCGCCGGCTTACTGGACTCGAAGAACAGCAACAACAACGATCACAGGTAAGTGAGCTACCTGTACGACGTTACTCACCTGCGTGTTGAAATACAGGCGAAAGGAGGCCAGCGAAAACAAGTACTCCAACGTCAGATGCACCAGCTCATCCAGATTAGCAAACGCTAATGTATTGCCAATTTGCCACGCCCGGAAGGCCGGGAGTCGGGACATTATCATATGGCGCTGCTCTCAGAGCCGGGGCATGATGAGGCCACGCCGGGACGCCAATTAAAAAACATGAGATTAGACCACTCTCCTCTCACTGTCCTTTACGGCGGCACGCTGCCCTGGTAGCCAATGATTCAGGCCTCGCTGAAATCCATCACGCTGCTACTAGTACTAGGATCTACGTGATCATATCCCAGAAAACAATGTGTAAGTATCGTTTAGTACTATTTTTTCGTACCATTTTCAAATAGGGAAAAAAACGAAAACAATAATGAAAATAAAATGACTTTTTTTTATCGTTTTAGCAGAGTTCCATTTTTAGCGGATTTTTTTTCTTTTTTTACTGTTTCTCCGAATACGAAAATGAGATCTCATTTGAATATGTTTTACGAAAAATAAAAATTAAAAAGCTATGAACTAAACAATCTTTTATTGGCTTATGCTATTAGGTTGTATGTTGAGAATTTAATTGTAACTTATATTATTTATATTGTAAGATTTAGACCATATAGTGAATATTTGATATTTATGTTATTTATATTTTTGACATTTTTTTCGGTTACCGACCGTTTATTTTGTTTTCGAAACTCCGTATTTATACGTTGGTTTTTGTTTTTGTTTTTGTTTTTTTCTTTCGTTTTCGTCCGATGTTGTAAATATAAAAGTAAAAATAGTTGAGGTATTTTTGTCGATTGTTTCCATCTGTTTTCAGCCCCTAGAGTCGGTGGTGGCCTTAGAAATCGCTTATTAGTACTAACAGCCGTGTTGGTAGTATTCTTATACTGGCACGTAGTAGCATAATCAGAGGCAGGACTCAGGAGTACTAAAGTGTACGTGCCAAAGACAGGGCCCCCAGCCCGGAGCGAGGTTGTCCGGTTGCTCCGCGGATTTCCCCATGTGACGTCCCGCTTGTCGGCGTGCCGAGCGGACGGGCACGGACTTCCGGGCCTTGAAATGCTGCTCGTCGGTCGCGAACACGAACCGGCTACCTGCACATCGCCCCGTGGAAGGGCGCGGTGACGACGGACCGGAGTGGAGACGTGGAGTTGGTGCGGCGGATGTGATGCAAGCAGGGAAACGAAGCCAATCTGGTCTCGCTCTCGTCGCGGGCGCGTAAGTACGCCGCCGACCAGTATCCGGGCGGGCCGTCGAAACCCGCCGTGGCACGGACGCGCGCCTATCTGGCTGGCCCGGCCCGCCCAGGCGGGGTCTCCTCGAGGATGATGAACGGGAAGGAACCGGATGATGGCCGCCACGTGAACCCAACGGGGCCGTGTCCGCCATCACCATCGGTGCGGACACCGATCGATGAACATCGATCGCTTCAGGGCCAAGCCTCGCGGCGGTTCGAGTTCGACGGCCGGCCGGTGCCCTGGCTAAATCACGTCTTCCAGGTGCTGCGGGTGCCGGGTGACGCTTGCTGTTAACATGGATCAAGGTCGGTCAGCAGCAACACGGAGCACGTTGCTTCTCGCTTTTCCGCGCGCTCGCGTTGCATGCGCGATGCGTCATGCGTGGGTGCGCTGGTGGCTGATGTGGGTTCCCGGTCGCTCGCCTAATCCGGACTGTGACCGGCGAGCGTCATCCGTCGGCATTCGGGAGGCGTCTGTACGTGGCGTGAGTTTAACCGTCGTCGACGGCGTGGTGGAACGCAAGGGGGCTCAGGGGGGGTTTGTATGTCCGAACGCGGTTATCCGTTCCGTCCCGTGCTTGTTCTGCACTTTATCGATGCGCCAAGTTACCGCAGATTCTGTTATTTTAGTGTGCGGTTTCCGGCAAGAACATTCCTTGTTCCTTAGCAGTGCTGAAACCGCGCGCGGTCAAGGAACTTTGTGCGGCGTGCGCATGCTAGCCACTCCGCGCGGTGGCAGTGTCCAAGCCGTCGGTGCCGAGCCCGAAACCAGCAGCCGGTACACACGCCTCGCGCTCGCTCCAGCGTGTGCAAACAGGGCAGCCGGCCAGCGCGTCCCCGCACACCAGCAAGGCCGCAGCCGCGCGACCCCAAGTGAAGCCACGGACTCGCCTGGCGTGTAGCAGCGCGCAGCGGTCGCAGGGCGGCACACGACGCCGTCACGGGCGCTCGCCCACTCTCCGAGCCGTCCCGATCCCACACTGCCACTGCAGCCAACAAGCTGTGACCGCGCGCATAAAACACACGCTCACGAGCACATTCCCACCCCTTCGGCCGGAGGCGAAATTTCCCGTCCCCGGGAAGCAACCCCCGACAAAAGGCCACCACCGCCTGCACAAAAAAGCGGCAACGCCAGTGAGGCAGCAGCCAAAGCTTCAGTTACAGCTCCAGCTCAAGCTCCCCTCCTACTACTCACACCGCCCAGTCCCCAAATCCAATGCCTCACCCGTAGCCGCGTCCTAGAGCTGAGAGATTCCCCCGCCCGTCGCAATGGCCGGCCCCCGCGCGCCCGTCGCGGCCGCGGCGGCCGTCTTGGCTGTGCTGGTCTCCATCGCCGTCTGCGCGGTCGCGGAGCCGCCGGCGAGCGAGCGGTCCGCGCTGCTGGCGTTCCTGACCGCGACCCCGCACGAGCGCCGGCTCGGGTGGAGCACCAACACGTCGGCCTGCAGCTGGGTCGGGGTCACGTGCGACCCGTCGAACTCCACCGTGCTCGACGTCCGCCTCCCCGGCGTCGGCATCATCGGCGCCATCCCGCCGGGCACGCTCGGCCGGCTGCCCAACCTCCGCGTGCTCTCGCTCCGCTCCAACCGGGTCTTCGGGAGCCTCCCCGACGACCTGCTCCAGCTGCCCAACCTCAAGGCGCTCTACCTCCAGAGGAACGAGCTATCCGGCGCCATACCGCCGGGGATTACCCGGCTCGGCGGGCTCGAGCGCCTCGTGCTGGCGCACAACAACCTGTCGGGCGCCATCCCCTTCTCGCTCAACAACCTCACCTCGCTTCGCGTGCTGCGGCTCGACGGGAACCGCCTCTCCGGGAGCATTCCCAGCATCAGCATCCCGGGGCTCAAAGTCTTCAACGTCTCCGACAACAACCTCAACGGCTCCATCCCGAGTTCGCTCTCGCGGTTCCCGCGTGACTCATTCGCGGGCAACCTCCAGCTCTGCGGCGAACCACTCCCGCCATGCGGCAGCCCGTTCTTCCCCCCGGCGCCGGCACCCGGCCCGGGCGGCGCCGAACCAGTGCCGGCCTCCTCCAAGAAGCGGAAGCTCTCCGGCGCGGCAATCGCCGGCATCATCGTGGGCGCCGTGGTGGCGGGGCTCCTTCTCCTCATCATCTGCGTGCTCTGCGCGGTGCACCACCGGCGCGGAGCCGCCGCCCAGGAGGGACTGAAGGGCGCGACGACCGCGGCGGCGCCGGCGGTCCCACCTGCATCTGGCGAGGGCGGCGGCATGACGTCCTCGTCCAAGGACGACCTGGGCGGCGGCACGTCCGGATCGGTCGCCGGCGCTGCCGCAGCGGCTGCTGCCGCTGGCGCCGGCGCGGGCGAGCAGAGCCGGCTGGTGTTCGTGGGGAAGGGCGCGGGGTACACCTTCGACCTGGAGGACCTGCTGCGCGCGTCGGCGGAGGTGCTGGGCAAGGGCAGCGTGGGAACGTCGTACAAGGCCGTGCTGGAGGAAGGCACGACGGTGGTGGTGAAGCGGCTCAAGGACGTGGCGTTGGCGCGGCGCGAGTTCGACGCGCATATGGATACCCTCGGCCGGGTTGAGCACCGCAACGTCCTCCCCGTCCGCGCGTACTACTACTCCAAAGACGAGAAGCTCCTCGTCTACGACTACCTTCCCAACGGCAGCCTCTCCGCCATGCTCCACGGTCAGTGCCCTGCCACCAACCACAAACCTTTCCTTTTCCCGCACTTGCATCGCCTTGCGCCGCGTCGCCGTCGCCGAGAAACCGGTCGCGGTCGCGGTGTCGCTGCCGCATTGCCTGCTTGCTGTGTCGCGAGCCAGGGAGTGACTCCGAGTACGGAGAGGAGAGGGACTGCCGGACTGGGAGACTTTGAAGGTTCCAAGTCGTCTCCTCCACACGGATGGTCATCACGCGACGGAACGGAATGCCGACAACCAGCCGCATTTGCCAAGAATCCGGCGCAGAATTTCGCGCGAGAGAAACTCACCAGCAATTCAAGTGGCCTTCAATTCGGGCGTTACAACTCCAAGATTGATTGAGTACGGGCTGGCACGAAGAACGCGTCCACGGACGGACACATCGGTGCGGCGCCTGTCAGTCACATCGGCCGCGGCGGCGCTCGTGGGCGCGAAAATTCCGCTAGAATCGGCCGGCATTGATGGCCGGCTGCAAGTCCGTGGGCAAGCTAGGCTGCGCGATTCCTTCCTTTTTCCGGCGGTGAGCGAAGCGAATCTACGGCCGTCCCGTCCTAGGCATGTGGGCGGCCGGGCTGCGGGGGCGCTGGTGGTGGTGGTGGTTCTGGCGCGCTTTTCTCCCCTTCCCTTTTCCCGGCGCTTTTCTTTGCTGATGGGAGAGAGAGGCGCAACCGCATGCCATGCCAGTGCGCGCGCGCGCGCTGAGTGGGGGCTGGCAGGGCAGCTGCGTGCGCGGCAGTGATGAGGTAGCGTGAGGTCCTGGCTGTAAAGCTACGATGGTCCTGCACGCCGGCCGACCCCACCCCTCCCGTGGCCGGTCACGGCGGACGGGTGGCGTCCGGCGTCCCCATCCCCCCATGCACAAGAATTGTTTTGTTCGCATCGATCGCCCCCTGCTCCGACCCCGACGCCGAGCCGGGCGACAGCGAACGCGTCTGGAATGATCCGGCCTCGCGTTCTGCTAGGGCCACACGCACGGACGGCCGCGGCCGCATTAGCAATTTGTTGTGTCCGGATCGTCCGGGGGCGTATTTGTTGTGCTCCTGGCGCCATATCTCCGCCCTGTCCTGCGCCCATCGTTTGGTCTGGTGGTGGATGGTGGTGCGTGGACAGTGAACATGGGACCTGTGGGCTGTGGCCAAAGGGGCAAAAGCACTGGACTACGAGTAACCTGGGAACATGGGACCTGGCCAGTGCTCCATTTACTACTGTGGTCTACCCCTTGCACGATGCCTGGCTTCAAGGCACGCACAAATGCTCCAGCTTTGTGTGTGTGTGCCCCTGTCCGTAGTCGCTCGCCGATGCCTCTCGGACGCTGAAGCAGGGTTTAAAAAATTGCAAGTGTCGATTTTTGAAACGTAAAAAATCGGACGGCAAACCGTTAAAATCGGATATTTTTACTTTTTCGTTACAATACCGGTTGTAGTTTTCGATTGAAAATTCATCGGTTTACTTAAACTAAACTACAGCGAGCGATAAAGTCGAAAATCGTAAAAACCGAACGGTTTTTTTAAACCCCGTGGTGAAGTACAGACGTTCCCTGTACGCGTAGCGCATTGCATTGGCATTAGGATATGGTTGATGGGGGCAGCCGAGTAACGGAGTGTGAGTTGTCGCGGAGGGGCCACAGGACGTGCTGCGCCCGGCTACCTACACGCTGGCGACGAGTTCGCCACGCCTCAGCCCAAGCGGTGCACTTCAGTGCCCTGTTTCCAGTCCAGTGCTCGGGTGGGTGTGCGTCCTTCAGCGAATCGATTAGCCATTTAGCCAAGCGGTGGCTAGGCATAAAAGTGCTGCCCTGGTGCCCATGCAAACCGCCGTGCCCAGTAGCCACGGCGACGGCGACGGCGACGGCATTGACGCCTGCTCTAAACTTTTGTTGGTGCCACCTGAATCGTCTCCCTCGCTGTGCCGTGTCAACTGCTTCGCCCATGGCGGACGACGCCTCAACAACCACCATTCTGCGAAGAGGATTGGAGTGTTGAGTCTGGTGACCGGTGAGTGAGCGGGTGGTGGCCGGTTACCCATCGCGGAATAATGGATATGGCAGTTGCATCAGCAGTCGTTTTCTTCTTTCTTCTCTTGATGAAAGCAGCCCCAAGTTTTGATCGAGCTGGAACCCTACTTTGGCAAGTGGCTGCTACGGGGGAGTACTCGTACGCATGATCCTGGGGGTGATTTAGGGTGGCCACATGGTCTTGCGCAGCCTCGATGGTGTACAGCGGTGCCACAGCCAGAGCCTCGTCAATGCGCAATGCTGCCATCGTCTTATGTGCTGTAGCTAGCAGTAATCTGAAACTTCAGTTAACACTGCTCAGGCAGTACGGTGCGTCCTCTGCTTTTGTGGGCCGGCTGCTGGTCAATGTTCCTATGCTTTGCAGAAATTTCACAAATTTGCCCTTGGGACAGTAGTAGGCTTTGGCTTTTGGCCAAGCAACAGTAACACTCTCTCACTCATCAACCTCGATTTGCATTGAGTCAATGCACATTGCCGATAGAAGGTTACAGTACTAAAGGAAATAGGTATTTTTTTTCAAGCTAAGCAACATCCAGCAGCCTGTTTGTTTTCTTTCTGGGCGTGCAATTATAGAACAACCAACCAACTTGTTTTGTGTTCTTTGCTGGCTTGTCATATCCTACCACTTCATCTACCAGACTTGCTTCGCTACTAGCCAAACAATAAAATAAAAAAAATGCCGGTGAATATTACTTTCTTCTATCTTTATAACGCGCTAACCCTGATTAGTATAGTCTGTACTACTATCTCGTTAGTATTTCTTTTCTTAGTAGACCTAATCAACCTACCCCGGAGATGATTGATTTAATCGTCTTTGTGCTGTTGTTGCTGTCCAACTGTGCTTGACGAATTGCAGAGCTCTTGTTCTCTTTACGATGGCTGATGACGTAGCAATCCGCGTCCTTTGCGTTCAAGTTTGCACTGACTTTGTTTAACAAACAAAGGCTTAGGCCTTCTTTGGATCGAAAAGAATTTTTTTTTTATTTTTGTGTTTTTTTTAATATTAAATTAATTTCTGTGAAATTTCTGCGCAATTTCTATGAAAATCATGCGTTCCAACGTTCCAAAGGAGCCCTTATATCACTGATTCCTTGACAGTGACAAAGCCCTATGGGGTTTTGGGCCAGTTCATCAACGTGATTCTTTATTCGTCTGATTGATTATACAAGCTGAGCTTTCCTCAAATTTTGTATCGATGCGATATGTTTTGTAGTGCTAGTCATCTGGCTTAGTGAACGTGAATCTTTTATTGGTTTCTTGTTAGTATAAAAAATATTAGCCCTGCTTGTCTGACATTTGATATCTTCAAGCTTAGTGAGCTTTGGGAAAAAGCAATGGAAACGTACGAAAGGAGAAATTATTCTGTTGTTATTGGAAATGTTCTTATTTATTTTCTTTGGAAGACAGCTATTGCAGCGCAATGACAATTTGCTGTTACCATGCTGTCAAATTTTCTCACCAGAGTTCTGTGGATCTACATGCAGGAAGCCGGGGCTCCGGCCGAACGCCGCTGGACTGGGATGCGCGCATGCGGTACGCGCTGTCCGCCGCTCGCGGGCTGGCGCACCTGCACACCGCGAACCTCGTGCACGGCAACGTGAAGGCCTCGAACGTCCTGCTCCGCCCGGACGCCGACGCGGCCGCGCTGTCGGACTTCTGCCTCCACCCGCTGTTCGCTCCGTCCTCGACGCGCGCGGGCGGGTACCGCGCGCCGGAGGTGGTGGACACGCGGCGGCTGTCGTTCAAGGCGGACGTGTACTCGCTCGGCGTGCTGCTGCTGGAGCTGCTGACGGGCAAGTCGCCGTCGCACGCGTCGCTGGAAGGCGACGGCACGCTGGACCTGCCGCGGTGGGTGCAGTCCGTGGTGCGCGAGGAGTGGACCGCCGAGGTGTTCGACGTGGAGCTGGTGCGGCTGGGCGCCAGCGCCGAGGAGGAGATGGTGGCGCTGCTGCAGGTGGCCATGGCGTGCGTGGCCACCGTGCCGGACGCGCGGCCCGACGCTCCCGACGTCGTCCGGATGATCGAGGAGATCGGCGGCGGGCACGGCCGGACCACCACGGAGGAGAGCGAGGAGGGCCACCGCGGCACGTCGGAGGAGGACCGGTCCAGGGGCACGCCGCCGGCCGACCCGACGCCGTGACGCCCGGTTTTAGCAGGAGTGGAGGGTAAAAAAAAAAAAGAAGGTTTGCCAGATTAAAAATTGCATAGGTTGTTTTTTTATTTCAAAATTGCATAGGTTGTTGGTGCGTGTATCTCAGTTTCATGTTCTTTGTTTCTTTTTCAATTTCTTCTTTTCCCAGTTTATTGTTTTGTTGGATCAAGTTGTTTTTTTTCCTTCATTCATCCAAGAAAAAAACCGGTTCCCATCCTCTGTTGCGCGAGCGCGACTGACCCGGGTGCAAAGGCGTTCCAAATCTGATCATTTGCAGGCGCTAGGCCAATATTTTTGTTGCCACTTCTCTCCCTCGACCCCATGAAATGTCTGTCGATGTTTCATACATCACTAAAATACGAATTTATATGATCGAAATGATACGAAGCGCTTCTTTCTTATCGATATGGTTTAATTCACAGAGGATTCAAGAACGTAGCCTAGTTCACCCCATCGCAAAGTGTAATACTCTATGTTTAAAGGTCGGAAACAATGAATTCATGTATGTTAAGAAAATAACCATGATTAAAATTTAAAGGATGGCAAAGGAAAGTAAAGAGATGCACAATGAAAACCTCGTGTTGTGATGGTATAGTTGCGAAGAACAATGGTATAATTCCAAAATTCACAGGTTCAGAGGCTCGCCGTGTTGCACTACTGTGGAGATGGCGCCCATCCACAGACGCATCGGTGGTCACCGGTCTCCACGATCCGAATATCCGATCTAGTCCTCCCCGGCGACATTCCTCCGCATGCGGAGCCCCCAAGCAAAGCAGAAGAAAACCGCATGGAAGCAAGCGG
>BCLF01000037.1:282089-292437 GCA_001602275.1 Zoysia japonica
TATGGATTAAATTCTCACCTAGAGAGCAATGGAAATAATCTCTTCCAATCCCCCTCCAATCCTGGTGAAACCGAATGAGCCATAATGTGGATTAGGATTGCTGTGAATGTTTGAACACAACCTACTCAAAGAAACCTCGATGATATTTCTTAGCGGAGCTAGACCATATTTGTTAAAACAATATGAACACCAGACAGGTTAACAGGTCTGTCAATTTTCATCTCTAGTTTAAAATGTGCTTCAAGCTGATATTTCTTTTGATTGCAAACTTCTGACCTCACGGATACGTTTCCTGAACAGGATGCAGACTTCATACCACATCTTGCTGTGTTAGACTGTTAGCTAAAGTGGTTGCTTACTTCACAACCACACTGGTGATGAATATGAGCTAATACAGTATGTGCAAAGCTATACCATTACTAACAGCTGTCTGTACATGTTATATTGGAGCATGTCTTTCATTTATTATAGTCAGCAAGCAATCTCAGTAAACTCTCAGTCATGTCTCTATCATCAATACTGCTGTACATATTCAGAAGCGCTTTTATCACAGATTTGGACAACAAAAGACCCTTCTTAACAACACTCGCATGGACTGCCTTTCCATAATGTGCTGAAGTGGCAGTTGTAATAGCAAGGATCACTGTTGAATAGAATGTTGGGCTAGGTGCTGTCTCAACTTCCTGCATCTTGCAGCATAGATTTTTTATCTCCTGATGCCTACCATTTTGAGATAATCCACTTATTAATAGGCCCCAGGTGCGCAAATTGGGGCGTGTTTTTGTCAGAAGCAGCTCATTGAAGATAACTAGAGCATCTTCAAGCTGGTTGTTCCGTATAAAACCTGAAATTACTGAACCCCAACACGCTGCATTTGGGGATATGCCTTCGAGAATCATCTGGTTTAAAAGTTTCAGAGCCTCAGAACTCATGCCATTATCTGCATAAGCGGAAATCATCACGTTCCATATGACCATGTCTCTCCGACTTATGGCATTGAACACTCGACGTGCATGCTCAATTCTTCCGCTACTCACATACAACTCTATCAGGGCACAAGCAACAGTGACATCCGATTCAAGACTGTTCCTGACTGCATAACCATGAGCAGCTGTACCGGCCATCATATTGCAAGACTTCACACAAATCATGATAATGGAGGCCAACGTCACACAATCAAACTTAAGGTCTGTCTCCAGCATCCTGCGGCAAGTGTCAAGAGCCTTGTCAATGTCCCCTACCTGCAAATACCCTGCGATCATCAAATTCCACGTGACGACGTCTCTCTCCACCATCTGTTCAAACACTGCCTCTGCAGCCTCCACCAGCCCAACCTTACAGTAGAAGTTGATCATCGAGCTCCCCAGAATCCCATCCATTTGCAGCCCGCTCGATACCGCCACGGCATGGCCCTGCCTTCCTCCATCACTTGCCTCAAGATCAGCTGACGCAGACAGTAGGCTCACAACGCTCACCTTCGTTGGCAGCACGCCCTCCACTCTCATCTCATAGAACAGTTTGACAGCCTCGTTGATTCTTCCATTATGTATGTACGCCATGAGCATCGAGTTCCAGCTCACCACAGTCCTTTCGAGCATTGCGTCAAACACTCCCCTCGCGTCGTCCACCTGCCCGCACTTACCGTAGAAGTCCACGAGGCTGCTCATCACGTAAACACAGTCCGCGACCCCCGCCTTCCACGCGTACCCGTGCACCGCCCTCCCGGCTCGGTCCATTCCGAGAGCGGCGCACGCCTTGAGCACGCTGGGCACGACGAAGTTGTCCGCGGGGACGGCCGCCTCGAGCATGTCGGCGAACCCGTCGAGCGCCCTAGCGTGGAGTCCCGCGCGGGCCCAGAGACCGATGACGGCGGCCCATGCGAAGGCGTTTTTGGCCGGCAGAGCGCCGAACGCTCGCTCGGCGTCAGCGAGTGCGCCGCAGCGGGCGTAGAAGACGGCGAGCTTGGTGCCGACGTAGGCGTTCCGCCAGTAGTACGGCCCTCGCTTGATCGCGGCGGCGTGCACCTGGCGGCCCTCCCAGAGCGACTCGGTCGCGACGCAGCACTGGAGCAGCGACGCGTACACCTCCGGTCCCACAGCGGCTGGCGGTGACTGGCTCTCGGCGCGGGAGACCAGGGCAAACGCCTCGCGGAGGCCGCCGCCTTCGTGGCAGTGCTGCGACAGCTGAGAGGCAAGAACAGCGTGGAGGGAGGCGGCGGCGGGTCTCGGCGCCTCCTCGTGGGGCTTGGAAGGGTGAGGGCTCGTCGTGATGGCGGGAAGTGGGAGAGGGAGCGGAGCCATGGAGACGAGACGAGGCGCCGGGGCGGAGCCGCACGCGACGCAAAGCGGGAGATAAGGGTAAGGGCCATGAGGCGGATGCTTCACAGGCCTCGGTTGGATTTATATGGGTCTCATTTGAGCAGATCCAAATCTTCTCTCGTTGAAAGTAAAATTCAGAGACGGCACTGTAGTTTTAAAAAAAAGTTATGAGGCGGATGCTTCACAGGCCTCAGTTGGATTTATATGGGCCTCATTTGAGCAGATCCAAATCTTTTCCCGTTCAGAGTAAAATTTAGAGACGGCACTGTAGTTGGTATTAGGATGGGCTCCTGGCCATCAGATCAAAATCGACGGCTCAGATCTTCCGTTATAGTAACAAAGCAAATAGTAACATTATCGTGAACAGTACCATATTTTACCGTATCTACAGTACTACCGCAGGCTTTTGTTCCTTTCCTCCCGTTTTCTACTGTTCACAGTGAACAGTTCTTTGAATTTAACTCTCAACGGGAGAGGATTTGGATCTCCAGCCGGGTTGTCCTCTTTGTTGGACTTTATTTCAGCAGATTTCCTCGGTTTAGAAGAATATATGCAAAGTATTTTTAAAGTTGGAAAAATGCTACGGTTTGATAAAAAATTTTGGTTTTAAAAAGTGAGTAGTTGTTTAGATGTTACAAACTTTGTAGTTTTAAAAACCAAGGTATTGATAAAAAGTGCATTTATTTTAAAGTTTTGAAAACTTCTCTCTTGATCTCCTTTTTCTAAAGCATGGTTCTGTTTGTTGTTGCTTTCTAAAAGTAATAATTTCTTGATACATTGGTATCAAAAAACTATAATAGTCAAACAGGCCCTGAGTTTGATTTCAACAAATAAAAAGAAATCACTAAGCCCCTTTGAAACACAGGATAGTAAATTTATTTATAGGAAAATTGTAACATTTTAGCAAATAGAATAGAAGTCCAAGTTACTTCCTCTGTCACATTCTAAATGCCGTTTAATGACTTTTAATGACATAGTCTTATTAAAAAATGTTATAAAATATTGTTTATTGTATCATGAATTGTTTTAGTTTTTATTATCTAAAAACACTTTAAGCATATCTTATTTGTTTTTACACAATTTTTTTAACGAATGTCAAAAGTGATATCTAGAAATCAACAAATGATACTTAAAATTAAACGAATGGAGTATGTTTCTAGACTGTGATATTCTCAAAAACAATTTTACACCAGAGCGAGTACAATATAAGCATACACATCTCTCTCTCTCACACACACAAAACAGTAGCTTTGTGATCACCCTTGTCCCGTCGTTGCGTGTATAAACGGTGGGAGGGCAGGTATCTGGAGCTTTGTCCCACACGGCGATGGTGTGCTCAAAGCTATTCCACTTGCAGCACCTCTGTGTGCCGTTTCTCGTGCTAGTATACAATTTAGAGAGGTGCTAATCCTCTTATAAGTATTTTAATAAATTTTTGTCATATAATTTACATGTTTTAATCCTTGATATAAGAGGTAATCCAAGCATAGGGGGTGCTGCAGTGGTGGCAGCACCCTCACGGATCCACCCCTGCTCGTCTTCTCTTTTCTTCTGTAAACCATTCCCTCTGTCCTAAAATAAATATCTTTTTAAAATTTCAAATATCTACTTTTAATAATTTATCTTATTAAAAAATTATTTATTTTATTGTGAAATGATTTATTATTAGAAATACTTTAAGATTGACTTATTTATTTTTTTTCATTTTGTATTTTTTTAGTAAAACGAATGATCAAATGTTGATTTAAAAAAAATGTCACCTATTTTGTGACGAAGAGAGTAGGTATGGTGATATCTTTACTAGTTTTTTTTTATCGCTACATAACTTTAGTCATGCTCGAGCTTAATGTTGTAAAGTTGTATTAGATTAAATCTAGTATGCCCTCTCTGTCCATTTTTACTTTTTATTCTACCATATAATACTTATCATTCTCACTTCTCGATATATCTTTTTTATAATACTTTTTTCTTTTCAATACAATCTTTCTTGATTACTCCTTCATCCAAGTAAATTATAAGTCATTCTGAGCTCTTCAAATTTTCTAAATTATAAATTATTCTCACTTTTAAAGATACTTTTTTCTCTTTCTATTACATCTTCACTGTATCTCTTCTCTCCTCGTTTTCAGAATATACCACTTTTTTACTTTTATTAATTTTCCGTACTCAACCAAATGGACTTGTAAAATAGGACAAAGAGAGTATTACTCTATGTAATATACATTTTCACTTCATCTTAATTCATGTCCCAGAGATAGAATAGCAAATAAAAATGAACGTAGGGAAATAATAGATTAGTGCTCCCAATTCTACACAGACTACAGAGATTGTTATATGGCGGGAGCATGCAAAAATATTTTAAGAGGTCTCGCCCCTGGATAACGAGTTAACAACTGGTGGTCGCTCCGATAGAGCAGAACAGGTATCAACAACCGCATTGTACGAAATGACCGGGTACATTGTTCGCTCCTCGTCCCAGTTCATAACGAAACGAATAAACCTTATGCTAACTTTGCAAGTGGCTCCCTAAATAAAAAAAAGAAGATTTGGATTCTGCTGACACTTAAAATTTGCATCTTGAAAAATCGAACGTTCTAGTTTGATAAGTCGAATACGGTAGAAAATATCTAAATTTTGTCTCATAGTGATTATTCTGTAAGAATTGTTTTCTAACATCTTTTTTAAGATGTGAAAGATATTTTCGAGAAGTTTGGCTAAATTCTACTAAAGAAAGAAAGAAGTGTTTAAAAATACAGAAAGATGAAGCTAAACTCATGATTTGAAGTTTCTAGAACGTAGCCCTCGCCGGTACGATCAAAATGGATATATGGACCAACTAAATCGAAGATTGGACGAGAAAATGATGGTCTTAACAAAAATGACAGCGACAGGACCGGAGACTCTGGCAGACCTCTTTTTGAAATCGAATTTTAGTCCATCAGAGCATTTGGCAATGTGCCGAAGTGTCCGGCCGAGAGCCGGAGTATCGAGTACCCGAAGTCGATTTTTAGATCCGTGACTATATGGGATAAAAACATCCCACCTCTATATAAAGAGGCCCAAGACCGATTGAGAGAGACCCCTCCAATCATAAATCAAATACATCTTTACTTTTATCTCTTTTACACTAATCTCTTCTAAACCCTAATTTCTGTTCTTTCTTTGTCCTGGCGGCGTTTGAAGGCGATCCGATTGGCCTGTCGAGCTGGATGAACCCTAGGAAGATCTTGCTCCGACGAGGTCTCTCTCGAGCTTGATTTTTCAGGTGCTGTTGTGATCGTGATTAGACGATCCCGTTGTTCTACACATAGACGTGCGCGTGATGTGTTGACTCGAATCTTTTCGGTGTCAACACACTCTTTGACGACTCCGCTGGAGAAAAAAGGTTCATGTTACTCAACCGAATCATCTTTTTCATATCATGTCTTTCGAAATCTCGCCAGAGAACATCATGATGCAATCTTTTAAAGAGATTCTCGAAGAAGCTCGAAAGGCATTCTTGGAGTGCAAGAAGGCGTTAGAAGATCAACTACTTCAAGAAGTTAGATCATGCTATACAAAGGATCGACAAGGCAACGTCAAGCAAGTTAGAGATCCCATTCTACCATCTGTTAAATCGGAGGTAACCACTAATATGCTCACATCTATTCTCGGTTTTGATATTGGCAATATGATTGATTCTGCTATTTGTGCGATTCTTAACAATAAGTTTCATGCTTTGATTAAAAATTTTAGTGATATGCTTGCTACTCGCATACAAACAATGGAAGAAAAAGTTGATAGAAAACTTTCTGCCAGAATTCTTGATTTCCCTGCTTCTAATGCCAAAAAATCTATCAATCCGACAAATTGGCAAAACCCTAAGATCTCTGATGAGCAACCCTCAAAACACATGCCAAGCTGAACCGTTATTGGTACTTTGGCTAACATTGGGGTAGCATTTACTGATGCAATCACTAGTTCGGTTAGCCAACACCCATATAGCGGATGTAGTGAGCCAATTCCACCATATTATAAGGCTGCTCATATTGATAATTCTTTTGGTGGTCTACCTAATGCTAATAGCTTGTTGCATCATGTTCCATATCCATTGCTGAACTACTCGCCACAAAATACCTATAGCACACCATCACCAAAATTGGCTTCAAATCGACCGGGAACTGATATGAAAAGAATAGAGCAATTTAAAGCGGAGATGATGGATATGTTTAGGACAACCTTTGGCTTAGATGTTAAAAGTAAGAGCCGATCCTATCAAAAACCTTATCCTAAAAATTATGAGTATATTCAATTTCCACATAGTTTTAGGGTTTTCGATTTTGTCAAATTCACCGGTGATGATAGTAGATCCACTATAGAACACATAGGGCAGTTTACAATACAATGTGGAGAGACAAGTTCTAACGATATTCTTAATATAAGATTATTTTCTTTGTCTCTCTCTGAGTGCTGCATTTACATGGTTCACTTCTTTGCCACCCAACTCCATTCATAATTGGCCTCAATTAGAGCAAAAGTTTCATGATTATTTTTCACCGGTGAAACTGAATTGAAATTGTCGCATCTTACATTGGTTAAACAAAAGATCAATGAGAGTGTTTCCGATTATATTAGAAGATTTAGAGATACTAGAAAGCAATGTTATAGTTTGACAATTTCTGATAGAGATTTAGTTGATCTAGCTTTTTCTAATTTGCTTAATTATTATAAAGAAAAACTAGAAGGTCAAGAATTTTCAGATGTTAGTCAAGTATTACAGAAAGCCATAATTAATGAAAATAGAGTCAAAGAGTCTAAACAAATACAAAAATCAAATGAAAAGGTCAATCGTCCCGTTTATTTCGATGGTTGTGAATCTGACAAAATGGACGATGATAATCGCGATGTTTATACTGTTGAATTCTCTTGGCCATCCAAAGCTAACTCTCATCCTTGTGATTCTCTCAAGCCGATTCATAAAAATCGACAAGATGAGATGAAGTTTACTTATGATGTAGCTAAATATAATAAAATATTTGATAAATTGCATAAGAGAGGCTACATCAAGATGTCACATGTTATTCTGCCACTTGATGAGTTAAAGCGACATGCTTATTGTAAATGACATCATTTTTTTTCTCATGCTACTAATAATTATAATGTATTTTGAAGGCAAATTCAATCGGCTATCAATGATGGACGATTGATTTTTTAAGGAGATGCAAATAGATAGGCACCTTTTTCCTATTAATACCGTTGATCTAGAAATATGAAAGTGTTGATTTGGCCTGAACAAGCCGATACAACCAAAGGCAAGAATGTGATTATCGGTGAAGAAAGATAGAAAAACACAAACCCTTCAAGGGAGGTGGTGTTAGAAAAGTCTTCAGATGGTAATGATTATTTGAAAATCACTATTAAAGCCTCTAATGAGAGGGGGGGGGGAAGACAAGAAGACTCAAAATTCGGTTGATCTTCCTACCCAGACGAAAGTGCTCAAACCAAAGAATCATGAAGTAAGGAAGTGGAAAATAAATGAGCCAAAGAAGAAAACAGAAAGGTAAATTTCAAACCTACCTTTGGCTATCTTTTGTCAAAATATATAAACCAAAATACTGTTTTGAAGAATCGGTCAGCAAAAAGCAATACAAAGACACCTTTAGATGACAACCGATCAAATTCTCATCAATTGGATCTGGTCAACAATGTGGTTAGAATTGAAAGCATAGACGTAGTTATTAAGGAACCACCAAAAGTACCGATTATTAAAAATGATCGGATTAATTTGAAGCACACTATAAACTTTAAGAGTTCTAAAAACAATAGCCACTCTCTTGACCCTCTGGCTTAACTCGAACTCAAAAGAGGAGGTTGCAAAGATTGCTTAATCAAGAGGGCAAAGATCAAGAGTATAACCAAATGAATGATCTATCTTGCAAAATAGTGTATTCACGATCTCCTTCAAATATCAAGAAAGAATGGAGACTTAAACAAGTAAGTTTGACTTCTGGTTAAGCAATACTAGGAGTTTATGGCCGATATAGTATTATCGTCCTTAGAATGAAAGGCCGATGAGTTTCATCGCCGCAGGAAATTTTGGCACGCTAGCTTTGCCAAAAAACAGAGGATCATATGTTGACACCCAAAATTTGAATCTTGAAAAAACTGAGAATTCTGGTTTTCTAAACCGAACGCTCCTGTTTGGTAGGCCGAATATAGTAGAAAATATCTAAATTCTGTCTCATAATGATTATTTCGCAAGAGTTATTTTCCAACACGTTTTTTAAGATGTGGAAGATATTTTCGAAGAGTTTGGGTAAATTCTACTAAAGAAGGAAATAGGTGCTTAAAAATACATGAGGATGAAGCCAAATCCATGATTTGAAGGTTACAGAACATAACCCTCGCCAAGACGATCAAAATAGATATATTGATCACCTAAATCGGAGATCGGACGAGAAAATCACTACTTCGGCCTAGAGCCAAAGACTCCAGCAGACCCCTTTCTAGAATCGAATTTTAGACACTAGAGCGTCCGGCCCGTACCCAAAGTCGATTTTTGATAGTTTTATGCCAAATCAAATCTAATTTGTTTTCTAATTAATAGGATCCATGGCTACATGAGATAAGTCTATCCCACCTCTATATAAGGAGGTCAACACCATTTGAGAGAGGCCTCCTCCAATCGTGAATCAAATGCATTTATACTTTTTATCTCTTTTACCTTAATCGCTTACAAACCCTAATTTCTGTTTTACCTTCGTCCCGGCGGCGTTTGAAGGTGATCGGCTGGTCTGTCGAGCTCGGATTAACCCTAGAAAGATCTTGCTCCAACGAGATCTCTCTTGAGCTTGATCTTCAGGTGCTGTTGTGATCGTGATTTGTCACACCCCAAAATTTACCCTAATTAAAACTCAAAAATTTATTTTGTCGCTAACGAAAACGCTAACATTTTTGTCTCTCTCTTTCCCTCCTTTTTCAAAATAAAAAAATTCATTTTGTAATTTGAACTGAATCAATTGGAGATTTCATGAAATATTAAAATTTGACCGTGTGAAAGTGATTGCTTTTTTCTTTTTCGTCCTTGCCGTTCATTTTCTTGTGTACCATCTAAATTTTGAACCCATCCAATCCCTTAAATTTCGTATCCATCCAGTTCATTAGAATCCTATTTGACTTCCTTCAAATATATTCACTCTTTTAAGCCAGCTATCTGCTCTCCGAATTTTATAAAATAAAATCAAAATCGAATTCGGAGATGAGGCCAAAAGAAAAGTTGTTCATTCAAAAATATTCTACCACTCCACAAAATCTCAAACCCATTCGAGCTCCGAAAGTGTGATTTTCAAGCAAAGCAGATAATAATTAGAAAATCATCCGTACCTCCAGCAGACAGCCTTCCTTAACAGTTAGCCACTTTCAAAATTTCATAACTCTTTAATCACTTTGAAAAGTGCAGCCCGCATAATTTATGTTGTAAGAACATTTGCTACAAATTCATCCCATAAAATTTCGTCCCAATCCGGATCCATTTGCTCTTCTCTTTTATAGCCCAAAAATGTTTAAATAATAAGCCAAACCAGCCATACTAACATTGAGCGGGACCCACACATCAATCTTTTTTCCCCCCACCCACTCCTCTTCTTCTCTCTCCCAACCGAGCACGCCCATGCCGCGCCCACGCGCCGCGTACGTCGCCCACGCCGCCGCACAGTGTCACGCGTCACCACCCACGCCGTGCCCATAACGTCGCCCATGCCCTCCTCGTCGCTGTTCTTATCCTCCCGCAGCCTCGTCAGCTACAAAAGAAACGCGGCACACTCAGAGCTCCTCTGTCCCTAAGACCAGTAGCTCCCCTGCTCCCGTGCGCGACGCCCCTGTCCAGGTCGAAACCTCAGGCGCCCTCCCCACTGAGTGCACCTATTCCGGCGAGCTCTCTGCATCCCCTTCTCACCCAGCCGACCACCGCACTGCCGCATGGCTAGCAAGCCGCCGCGCCACCCTACCTCGCCGCCCTCCTGCGCAGGTCCCGCGCACGCCGTCGCTGGCCC
>BCLF01000037.1:294562-337588 GCA_001602275.1 Zoysia japonica
GTATTTTTACTTAATTAAATTAAACTAGATAAGTAATCATTGACCACTTAGGTTAACCCCCATATACATATAATTCAGATAATAATGATTGCGATACCTTGCACTACACCTATAATGATGATATTAAATTAGCATAGTAATTTTAAGTATAGAATTATTAACTAGTCATTAGTCAGTATTATGAAATAAAGTAATTAACATTTAGTCATAATAGATTAAAACCATGCTTATTATATAATTAAATAAAGTAAATGTTGGAAAGCACGTATAAGTCCATTATTTTGCATTCATATGCACTAGGATAAATGCCCACATTAGCTTTGGCAGTTTATTTATAAGGATAAACTAAATAATTTGTTGCTAAATGCTAATCATCGCACACATATAGAAAATATAGTAATTAATCTATAGCCCACTTACACACTTTACCATGCATCATTACCCGTGCCACACGTTGGATTAATTAGCTTAACCATGTACTCAAGAATTGGGTAACAGACCATTAATCAAACGGGAAGCAACTGCATATTAGGAAATTAAGTAAATAATCTCTAGTTACTACACACATCTATTTAGTTATAAATTGAATGAGGGTATTTTAGAATGCATCTAATTAAATTTACGGTATAAAATAAGATTGTACGTAAAACGACACATCACACCCTCAATTAAACATGCCACATACTAGCTTGCACTCACATAGAACTCCCAGTATGATAGTAAGCAAACCATAACCTAAGTCCATACCCATACGAAGGCTTTAGTATAATTAACAATACATGACCACCCTTAACTACTCATGTAACTGCATAAGCACTAGAATAAAGCATCTAAGTAAATATTCATTCTAATAATTAACTCATAGTAAATATTACTAAGGTGCATGTAAAATAATGAGCATTGCATTAGTCACCGCAACATGCATGGCATTATCCTTTGATTTCCTCGTGGAGTTTATCTGGCTCTTATTCGGAGTTTATTGGATCTTATCGATTTTTCTCGAGCTTTGTTTCTTTTATAGTAGTTTTATTAGGTGTATTATATCGTGTAGACAACACTAAATTCGAAGAAGAGCTGGACTCTAAGAGAAGACAGAAGAATGAACATACGAGGAAAAGCCCGAAGACTTCGGCGTCAAGACAACAATTCAAGACCCGGACTCGAAGATTATCGAGAAGTCAAGTTCTGAAGATTAAGGATTTGCAGGCAAGCTCTAACCCTTTCATCATATTAATCCTATATTTTGCTTGCACATCCATATGACTTAAATGCTTGCATATTTATTTAATCTATGTTTAAAAACATTGTGTAGCTAATACCCTACTTGACATTACGTATTTATATTTATGTCAATTACTTGCTCACATTAAATATGAATACTACCTTGCTACCCGTTGATAACACCCCCTTGATAACCATAGAATTTCCTTCGTTACTCTTTTAACGAACGAAAAGTTGCTTTGATAGTAGAATGCTTAGAAACCCTTATGCGATGCAGTGCATCGCCACACCATACACCAATCATCTTATGAAATGTGTTAAAATGAGTTTGGTAGTGTGTGTAAAATAAAGTGGGATGGATGTTAGTGCAACTGATGCTAGGTGATGGGAAGGGATAATATTTTTGGTCGTGGGGCGGGCTCCTAGAGCTGTGTGCAGTGTATAGACTTCGGACTAGTCCACTTGTCGTGGACGAGCGCCGCCCCTGCTATATAAAGACCGGTTCATCAGACCTCAATGTAGTGATTTCGTGCAACCACAGAACCTGTCTGGGCGGGACTCACTCCACCCCCTTTGGTTATCCGCAATGACACCTAAGGGGTTGAGAGACACAAGCCGCAGGAGCAGACGTGAGATACTCAGGTTCGATCTTCGATTACAGCAATAGCCCGCGTCATGGGATCGTACTGCCCACCGGTATAGCCCTCTGGTTGTGTAATAAACCTGTCTATGTGCGGGGTCCAGGGAGCAGACGTGGATGCCTTAAACTCACGATCTAGCTACGGAAATGTGCTATCGCGTCTTCGGGTTACCCCGAGAGATGAACTCTGTACGTATCTTGAGGTGAACATTATGGAGTACCTTAGTGTGTGTTGGAGTGAACGTTATGCAACTCTGTTGATCAAGAGGAGCATAGCCTGTGGGTACAGTGTACAACCTCTTCAGAGTGTAGAATCCATCTGAAATGACAATTGTCATAGTATTGATACACTACAGCTTGGACTCACTTTGATTAGTCTCATTATTATCCTTGTTGGTGTGAGTGGGTGTAGGTGCCCGTGTTTTGAAAAGTGAAGGTTGTGTGTCAGGGGACGGTACGGTTGCGTGCCAGCTTTTCGACTAAAACTTGGGTACTGGTGGGATTGATGAATATCTCCCTCAGGACCAACCTACTAAAATATGGATAACAAATATTTTGTGATCCTTTTTTCAAAGCTTCTGTAGTGAACCTTGCATAAAACTGACCTTTTGCAAAAAAAGACCTTTTAGCCTAATCTTTGCTACAACCAAATGTGCATCTATATATACCCCTGCTTACTATTAGAGCTTGCTGAGTAACTTATGTACTCACAGTTTGCAGCTGTAGTTTTAGGCAGAGAAGATTCGTAAAAAACAACGACGTGCTGGGCTTTCGTTCTGCTTCCCAAGTTTGCTTGTGGTTTTGGATCATATTTTCTGCTGTTTGCTTTCACCTCTAGCAGGTCAACTGATTGTGGATTGTTTCGTTCTGCTTCCCAAGTTTGCTTGTGGTTTTGGGTCATATTTTCTGCTGTTTGCTTTCACCTCTAGCTGGTCAACTGATTGTGGATTGTTATAATCCTCACCCAGTTGTCACTAAAAGTCCGGTATCAGGTATGTTTTTTTATTTAAAGTATGCTTTTGATATACATTCTGATATGTTAGTACAATCAGCTACTGATTCAGAGACTGATACGTGGTGCACAGTGTATTTCAGAAATGAGATACGACATGATTAGATGATTCCCGTCGTTTCGCACACAGACGTACGCGTGGAGCGTTGACTCGGATCTTTTCAGCGTCAACAGATTCACCACACCAAATATAATGCTTTTAGAGTTTTATCAAAAAATATTTTTTATACTTTAATACAATGAATGTTTCTCCATTTGGAAATTTACCACTCCGTAATATTTTTCATTCATCCACTGTCTTTTTTTCGTCTCCAAGCAACTTGGCTGCGCTATGACTTCCTCCACCGATGTCGTTTGCCAAGCCGCTCTAGGTGGTTCGTGGCGTCCAAGTATGGGAGAGGAATGGGGATGGCCTACCGCTGTGTCCTGACCACCCCCACCCCCAACAATCATTTCCTCATTTGGTCGGCGGCAACAAAGATGATGATGAAACTTACGGTCGCCTGCCTGGACCTTCCTCACTAGGTAGTAGACAGTACAGTACCGTAAGCCCTCTAACGATAAGCATGTTGGGCCAGCAAAGCTCACCGTTGCAAAGTCCTTCTCGGTTCGGCAAAGGCTCACCAGTTTAGCGAGAAGATAATTTTGGCACCAAATCAAGCTCCGGTACGTACAGGGTAAGGTCCAATGGGTCTACTATCACGTGAAGGGGTTGAACCACACGACCTCCCTAGCCGACTCGATGTTGTTGCCGACACAGCGGCAACCGGTGGCATTGAGCTGTGTCCACTGGCACATATCAGAGAGCCGAAACAAGCGGCGAATATGGAGGAGACAAACTGCAAGCAACACAGGGTTGATGCTATTTGCAGGAAGATTGGGAGAACGCCGCCAACACATACCGCCGCCAGTCACCAACCCGCTTGAAGAGGAAAAAGAAAACGGAGGAAGATGTGGATGGAAGGAAAACGTATCAAAGTGGTATATTTTGAAATGGAGAAATTTTCATTGATATTAAAGTGTACAAAAATCTTTAATTATAGAAAAATCTTTGATTGCAGATTTCTAAAAGAGCGATATTTTGATATTGAGAATCCAATTTTCCGTAAAAAAAAAGTTTGCAAGAGGATCTGGGTGGGCAGCTCCAATGTATAATCTTGGAGAAGGTGCTAGGATAATTAATGCCATGTCATAGATGCATAACTATCAAAAATTTCTCTAATGTATAGCATCCGCAACATTTTTAAAGTAGGTCCCACAAACAAATCTGTCAACCGATCTTCCTTCTCTCCTTATGCTACAATATAAAAAAAATACTCTCTCTATTTTTTAATTGATGTCACCGTTGATTTTTAAATTCAACTTTGACTATTCGTCTTATTTAAAAAACTTGATAATTTTATATATTTTGTCATAATTTAATTTATCATTAGAGTTATTTTAATTATAATTTAAAATTTTACATATTTGAGCAATTTTTTTTGAATAAAATGAATGGTAAAGTTGATTGTAAAAAGTTAACGGTCACATTAATTTAAAAATAGAGAGTAATATTTTACTCATATCACCTAATGCAAACTCTAGCATCTTGTGCTTAAATTTGCTAAGCTAGCACTTGCTGTCGAATGTATAGCACTGCACTGAGTTAGAACCTTTCTCCGGTGCACCCGCTTGTGACTTTGACACACCTTATTTTTAGTTTATTCACAGAAATAAACAAAAATTGTGTCAAATAGCAAATTTATTTTACAGCTTATTAGTTTAACAATTTTTTAAAATAAATTAAACAGTAACTTATTTTTTAACCGATTTTCACCAGCTAAAAAATAAGTTACTTTTTTATTAAGTTTTAACTATACCAAACAGTGCCTGTAACTAAGGTCCGTTTGAATCCAGAATCTGGATAAAAAAATCTGATAGTGTTCTAAACAGATGAGTTTTTAAGAAGATTATAAAATCCTATAAAATTTAATAAATTTAAATTTTACACAAAATTTTATATTATAATACAAATTAATATAAAATCACGTAATCCAAACAATTAAGATTTTAAATTTTTAAATTATAAAATTCAAAAATTGAGCTAAAATCTCATGAATCAAACGATAGAGATTTTAAAATCTCAAAATCCAGATTTTAAAATCCAAAAATCTAAAATCTGAATAAGATTCAAACAGGGCCTAACTCTGGAGCTGCCGGGCACGTCGGGTGTGGTCTCGCACACGCAGCCAGAACCAAGCCACAACCTCCAGGTGCTGGGAAGCTCGTCTCATGCACCGAACGAAAGATTTTTTTTTTTTTCTCTGCGCAAATGGCCCCCGCATCTGGGATTGACACGATGCCTGATTGATCACGAAAAGAAACTGCACTAATTCTGATGTCATTTGGATTTCTAGAAATGATTTTTGGGTTAGGAATAAGAAATAAAAAAAATGATCTGAATCATTCATTCATTCGTCTCATTATTTTAACAATTCATTTATTTTTTAATTTCAAACTCACTTTCCATTTCAAAAATGTAAACGCCACCTAAGCAGGAGTACTCATGTCGGAGTACACAAAAGATTGGGAACTAAAACTACCAACTAATCCAAAGTACTAGTACTCCTCAGAAGACGTCTGTCTCTGCTGCCTTTGAAATGGGACAGTCCACGTTTTTGAAACAGGGTTGCTGAATGCTGATGGCTCTGTCCAGAAGAATAATTCGTTCCTTGCACGACTCTTAATCAGGTGCTATATCCGACTCATAAGCTTCTTACCGGTAAAAATATGTAAGAATTTGAACTACAAGTTAAAAAAGGAAAAATCGATAAAATCTTCATGGTGGAAATGATTGAATTTTCTGGTAAGTGTTTATCTTATAAGCAGTAACAAACATGACCCTAGTACTTACTAGCTAGCAATGTGTAAGTTTATGTATTACTCCCTCCGGTTTTAGATTATTAATGCCGTTGACTTTTAACATTAATTTTGATCATTTGTTTTATTCAAAAATTTTATTTTAATATGCAAAATTATTGGTCATGATTTAAATTTCACTGATGATAAATCAAATAATAATAAAATTTTATATATTTGAATAAAACGAATAGTTAAAATTGATGTTAAAAGTCAAACGGTATCGATATTTTAAGACCGATGAGAGTATTTAGATATGGGTGAATAAAGCGGCCCTCGATGGATCTTAACCTTTTTGCCTTGTCAAAGGTTGAAAGAACATTCTTAGAGTGCTTCTTTATGTATTGTTAAAAATCAAATCCATATGACCAGCGTGTATGGCCCCGTTTGGAGCAGCTTCCAGCGCGCTTCCATTCGAATTAATCTGAAAAGCACCCCAAACGGCACGATTACAAAGCGGCTTCTCCCAGACGCGATTCCCCGCAACGCCCCCTTTCATCTACAACGCCGAATCCATCCCAGGGCAGCTTTGGCTGAACTTGGGAAGGCCCTACCTCCGCCCCCACCTCGGTCGAGCTCGCCTCCGTCCGAGGCCCCACTGTCCGAGCCCCCGCCGTCCCCGCCTCCGTCGAGCATGCCTCCGTCCGAGCCCCCGCCGCCCTCGCCTCCGTCGAGCTTGCCTCCGTCCGAGTCCCTGCCCTGCCGTCGTAGCCATCTTCGAGCTCGCGACGCTTTGCCTCGCCGGACCTGCTGCCTTGCTCGCGTGAGCAGAGTCGCCGGAGCCGCGGCTGTTTCGCCTTGCCGGAGCTTCGCGGAAGCTCTCACCTAGGCACTAGCTTCTCACTGACGCTGCGAAGGAAGAGGAGTCCATCCATTCCGGCCAAGATTCCTGCCGGGGGCGTGCGTGCAGGATGCAGTGCAGCGGAGATGAGACGTGTTGCGTAGAAGCTGGCTGCCAAATGCTTCGCGTCTCTCCGTATCAGTTCCTACTGCAGCTGCGTTGGTGATAAGTGAACTTCCAGTAGAATCGTGTTGGAGCGAAGCTGTTCCAAATGGGGCCTATGCGCAGACTAGGCGATAAGTATGTATTCTAAGGTCTCTTTGGAGCGTAGGAGTTTCTTTGAAATTGTATAAAAATTTATAGGAATCAATTCAATTTTATAAAAAACACAAGATTCATAAATTTTTTTCGCAATCCAGAGGATGCCTTAGCCTTTTGCTGGTTATTGACTCAAACAATTTGCTGGTTATTGACTTAAACTTGCTGGTTATTGACTTATACAATGTAGTACTATAGTAATCAAGCTTTGCTGTTCCAAAACTTTCCAAGGACGTGCTGGAAGGAGGCAAGTAGGGCGGCTAAAGTGGCAATGGAACAGAGATGTTGTTTTCGCAAGCAGCTGAGGAAGTACATTCATGAGATCCATGCAAGGTAAAAAAAAAAGCCGTTAACAGCTGAGGAAGTACTATTCATAAGATCCAATGCAAGGTTAAAAAAAAACCGTTACGTATCGGGTTAACAGGTGAAATCAATCAATTTTATTTTTTATATATCGCACAATATTAATTTTTACTGAAAACTAATCATCCGAATAAATTGAGCCAGATTAATTTCACATGTTCTCAACAGTTTTATTACTGCAAACAATCCGCTTTACGATCTGATCTGCAAACAATCTTGCTCTATGGGTTCGTCCGGATGCACTACAACTCGCTGCGGCTGTAGTTATGAACAAATTAAGCTACTGTAAAGATCACTTTGGAATGAAAGATTTGCAAAAGATCTTTGGAAGATTTTTATTTTAAATTTATTTTTCTATACAAGCTTTTGTTTTATAGAAAAGCTAACATCTTATTTGAAACATAGAAATTTCACAAAAATCAGTTTAATTTTATAGAAAAAAACACAGAAACAAAAAAATTTCCTCCTTTTCAAACGGAACCTAAAGAAAAAAGTTCATAAGATTTTTTTTATTCCTGTGTCTTTTTTACCCTATGTTTCAAAAAATAAAATGTGCTGAACGACTGCTGCAACAATCTGACGTTCATAAGATTTTTTTTATTTCTATGTCTTTTTTACCCTATATTTCAAAAAATAAAATGTGCTGAACGACTCCTGCAGCAATCTGACGCGAACAGGCCCTGTACTGTTCAATTGCCGAAGAGAAAAAAAAGGTTTTCTGTGCCTCCGACATTATTATACTCCTCCTGTCTTGGCCCCACGTACCCGTTTCTATTCTCCAATTGCCCTCCTTCCCCTCCCACTCGCTTCCGTCCCCCATCTCTTCCTGTTACGCATTCGCACCCCTCCACCTCCCCGCGCTGCTGCAACTGCGAGTCCACCGCCCCTCTCGCTAGGGTTTGGCCTCGCCCCCACCCCCGAGGCTCGCTTGGCCAAACGCATCCACCCACCGCCCGGCGGCGGCCACGCAGGCGTCGTCGGCGGTCCAAGTGTGGTCGGGCCACACCAGCGTTTCCCTCTTCGTGGCTGGCTGTTTGAGTCAGGGAAGGGGCGCGGGGCCGGCGCACCGCGGGAGGCGCAGCCATGTCTCAGACGAACTGGGAGGCGGACAAGATGTGAGGATTTGGCGCTCCCCTTTTCATTTCGTTTCAGTGTTTTCAGTTTTGTTGATTCGCGCCGTGTTTTACGGGCGAGTTTTTTTTTTCCTCTCGGATTTAGGCTTTTGCTGCTTAAGGTAATGGGCACTTCGCAGTAGTATCGAGAGGATGTTCGAGTTGTGGTCCGTATTGCGTGGGAGGCTTGCCTGTGTGTGTTAGACCAGTTAGGGTTTCGCGGGAAACTCTTGTTTTCAACAGAATCCACGCTAGCTTTGTTATTTTATTTATTGGAATCGCCTAATGTTTTGTCTTGTGGGATCAGCGTTTTCGATGCTATGTCTCATCAGTGCTAATCTCCCCTTTTGGTGTTCGAAGTGCAGGATGCGGATTTGGGGGACCGATTTGGCTGATTTGAGATACCGAGAGAGTTATGATTTTTAATAGCGTATTGTGAATATCTAGCCGTACTGATTGAACTGTTAAGCACTCTGGAAGATAGTAGGTTGATTTGGTTGGGGGACGGGGGGTTCTTTAGGAACTGCAGCATTCTTTGAGAGCAATAGCAATATTGTGCGAATGAAAACCAAAGTGAAGGGCTTGGTACGATTTAGACCTAAGAGCCTGGTTGAGCGAACAACACTTGGTCCCCATTTCCACAATTTATAGTGAGTGTTGCCACTAGAAAGTCAAAGCGGAGCAGAAATTTCGTAGCATGGGGTTGAGTGCAGATCTCTGATCTGCTGATACCTGCTCCGGCTCCTGGTTTACGTAGTATTTTGTTGAAAATGGACTACTCTGAACCCATGGGAGAAAAAAGGTGCTAGGCGCTAAGCGAGCGATAACCCACCGCTTAGCGCTAGGGTGTAGTTACATGTAGTGTAGTAAAATAAGGCTGACTGGGGAAAAGAAAAAAAGACACATCTTTCATCGCTCAGCCCATTAAGCTTGGATGGCCCATCAGTCCACAACGTCCACCATCTTACCCTAGCAGCTGCCACAGTAGAGAGCACACCCACCGCCAGACAGAGGACGCCCGCCCGCCGCCAGTCAAAAGACATCTGACGACACCTCCACAGGAGTGCCCGCTGCCGCCCTCCTTTTCCACCCTGCTCCCCCCTCCTCCTGTCCTGCATCAATCAGATCCGGCGGTGTTCTAGCCGGCGGAGGCCGCAACAAGGGCGACGTAGGCCTTGGCGGCGGCGTGCGGCAAGGCAGCACCGCTCAGCTTGCGCCTATGCCCCAAGGCGGACCGGAGGCCTTCTGCTCTGCGCTTTTGCGCATGTAAGCCACCGCCTAAATGCGCATCTTTTTTCGCGGCTCTGAACATATCTTGTTAGTTGAATAATAAGGTCATTTGCAGTCAATCGAACTATTTAACCACTATGCTGGTGCTTGGCGTCCATTCTAGCTGATGAGTGATGTTAACTGGCAGGATGATATATATAGAAGAAATAAAAACTAATCTTTTTGATCAGACAAACCAGTAATGTTGAGATATTTACTTTCTTGTTCATATTCTTGTTTATTGAACCCTGGTGGAAGAAGTGTTGTATTATTGCATATTCCCATCAAACTTCTATTCTGACTATTTGACATCTTCATGAAACAGGCTGGATGTTTACATATATGACTATTTTATGAAGAGAAATTTGCAGGCAACTGCAAAGGCCTTCCAAGCTGAGGGAAAGGTTTCTTCTGATCCAGTTGGTATGGATTTATCTTTTAGTTGTATCTTTCTATTAGTTTAACCACACATTTTCATTTTTATTACTTTATTAGTCAAGAATCTTATTTAATTTCTGTGGCTTGCTTTATTACAGCAATCGATGCACCTGGGGGCTTTCTATTTGAGTGGTGGTCGGTTTTTTGGGATATATTCATTGCAAGGACAAATGAAAAACATTCGGATGTTGCAGCGTCATATATTGAGGTAATATCTATGCATTTGATTGGACTGTCATGGAAAACATTTATTCATTGGTTGTGTATTCCATTTATGTGATTTTTTTTATATTCTCTGCAACAAAGAGCAGATTCTTAGTGCTTGCTGGAGTATGCGTTGATTGTTAAATTAGATACTTAGGATTGGCTGGATTACAGCTGGAGTTCATTCCAATTTCAGCAGGAAAAGAACCGTTCCTTCTCTTTTTAGGGCCTCTTTGTTTGAGCTGGAGCTTTTGAGCTTTTAGAAAAAGCTGGCTGGTGGCTAGTTGAAAAGCTGACTGATGAAATTTGGATTTTGGTTTTTATAATATACATTTAGCTTTTCTGGACACCAAAAGCTAGAAAAGCAGCCCTCAGTGAGCTTTTCAGCTTTTAGTTCATTTCTGCAAAAGCTAGCTTTTCAACATTCCAAAAGCTTGCTTTTCAGAACCTTGTTTGTTTCAGCTTCTCAGTTTTTCAGCTGGCAAAGCCACCTGAGAAGCTCAAACAAAGAGGCCCTTAGAATCCTCTGTTCCAGATAGGTAGTTACAGCTTAGCTGTTCTTAAAGAAATCGTGACCTGTTTTTGATCATTACAATTTGTAATATACAGATGTGGAGTGCTGTGTAGACAATACAAAATAGCTGCTTGTAATAGATATATTCGGTTATATCTCTTTCCTGTATTTACCCCATCGTATTAGGGTATTGTGCATATTGTACCACCACCTGTACTCTATTTATATGAGGCCATTGGCCTCCTGGGAATACAAGATATTTTCTCTAAAAAGATGCATGAAAATTCTACTTTTTGTAGTGCCTTTTTGATTTCTACATTCATTGGAAGTGTCAGTTATTTTGATTTAATAGTTCTGAAACATCTATAAACCATTGCATTATTCCAGACCCAGCTCATGAAAGCCCGGGAACAACAGCAGCAACAGCCACCTCAACAGAGGCAGCAGCAACCACAACATATACAAATGCAACATATGCTATTGCAAAGAGCTGTGCATCAGCAGCAACAGCAACAGCAACAGCAACAGCAGCAGCAGCAGCAGCAACCGCAGCAGCAGCAGCATCAGCATCAGCAGCAGCAGATGCAGCAGCAGCGTAGAGATGGCTCTCATCTTCTCAATGGTGCGGCAAACGGAATATCAGGAAACAATCCATTAATGCGTCAAAACCAAAGTACTGCAAATGTTATGGCAACAAAAATGTATGAGGAGAGGTTAAATTCTCAGAGAGACTCTTTGGATGAGGCATCAATGAAGGTATTTGTTAGCTAGGTTCAAAGCATTATGTTTTTATTTAATTTTATTGCTACCTAGCTGATTCTTTTTTCTTTTTTTTTTCTTTGGTAATCCTATCTAACATGAAATTTTGGTTGCAGCAAAGATATGGAGAGAATTCTGCGAAACTACTTGATTCTAATGAAGCATCATTGTTGAAAGCAGCTGCAAGTGGGCAATCCTCTGGGTACTTGCCGAACCTATGAATTATGAAAATACTGCAACTTTATTTGTGCGACATTTGTTATGGCAGTAGCTGTTGAGACCTAAATCGATTAGCATGTCCATGTTGCCTTCTTTACAGTTTCTTTAATATGGCAAAAACAGGTATTTTGCATGTCGTAAAGTAGCTTTGTTCTCTGTGCTTAACATTTTTTTTTGTTTTTATTTTTACTTTTTAGTAGATTGTATCGTAGCTTCACAAACTACGGATCGTACAAATAGGTCCAAGGTCTGTTTCATGACATTATTGTGGAACATAAATGCTAACTCTGGGGTCTTCAATTCTCACCTTCTCCTGTTCTTGCTCTAAGGAGTTGTCTTGAGCACATGAACTATGCACTTGATTCAACAGTACCTGGTCTCCGTATTCGAGAGATGATCCCTGCTCCCTGACCTATTAATCTACCACTCCCATACCTATTTGCGGCATCACCTAAACACTGCTACTTTACATTGGCATTCCTTGCTATTATTGTACAAGTTGTTCTAAGCATCTATGATGTCGCACACCTTTCACATGTTGATGTAACAAGCTTGTTTCGCTCGTGGCTGAAAAGCACACCCATGTCTTATAGCTTTTTTCTGTCATAATTTTGATAGGTTTGACATCCCTAAGTGCCTTTTTTTTTGTATAAATCATTTCGTTTCTATAGAAAAATAGAACTCAACTGCCTAGAATTGCCAAAGTATGTCTTGAAATTTGATTGTTAATTTAGATGCCTAAGATGTGGGTAGAATTCATTAACCGAATTGTGCACACATTATTACTGGTAGGTTAAAAGTGTCCCCTTTTATAGGCAAATTTTGCATGGAACTGTTGGTGGCTTGTCGGGAACTTTACAACAAGTTCAGGCCAGGAGTCCACAGCTTCCCGTGCCAGCTCAGGTTTGTCACCTAGGTCCTCATCATTAGTACCATCAAAATATTGAAAGCAGAAGGAGATGGGGAAAGTTAGGCTATGTTTCTAATATATTCCTTTTCGGCAGAGTATCAAGACAGAAATTAATCCCATTCTGACACCCAGAACTCCAGGCCCAGAGGGGTCATTTATTGGTATCCAAGGTATACCTGAGGAATTGGCTTTTAACTGTATGTATCTGATTAATTTTTGTAGCCCTGCTGTCAAAAACATGCTTGTCATTTTCAATCTTGTCAGAATGATTATCTTTCTGGGGGCTAAATTAGATGTAATCATAACAGGATCTAATCAGGCAGGGAACAACTTGACTCTGAAAGGATGGCCGCTCACGGTAAGTTTTAGTTCATAGTTTGATGCTTACCCCTTGTATTTCTTCGTCACCATGGCTTGTCCAAAACCTGTTGCTGGATATCTCTTACTAAAGTTCTTTGTTCTCGATGTGTTCGACTTGAACCTTTGTTCATTTCAAAGGAAAAAAATCATATATCAGCTAACTATCCATATGGTGCTAGTTAACAGTGGAAACAGATGCTAAAAAAGGAAACACATTATTTATCCAGTGGTGGGAGCTAGTTGATTAATAAGAAACTGAATACCTAGTACTATCCTTAATTCGTCTCCTTTGTCGTGAGCTCTTATATTTCAAATAGACAAGTTTTGGGGGTTTGTGTACAACAAAAATGTAACGATTACTAATATTGCCAATGGCAGAAACTAGGAGCCATCCTTATTTACAAAATTTCATTGTATGATATGTATGTTTAATATGTTCTATTACACAATACCTATTTTCCCTCTGTTTTCACAGGGACTTGAGCAACTTCGGTCTGGGATTCTGCAGCAAAAGACATTTATGCAGAATCAGCAATTGCATCAGCAGATCCAAATGTTGACTCCACAGCAGCAGCAGCTTATGCTGCAGGCTCAGCAAAATATGGCTTCCCCAACATCTAATGATGTTGATAGCAGAAGATTGAGGATGATGCTTAACAGCAGAAATGCCTCTCTTGGACGAGATGGGCAAACAACCAGTGGCAGTGATATTATTCCAAATATTGGTTCTCCTAGTCAAAGTGCTGGAGATATAGATATGCTTATAAAGGTATATCTTTCTGACTTCTTTCTTGCGACATTAAATTTTCTTCAACTAACTGGTGAAAAGGGTCTGTTAGTTGAACCTATATAATTCTTATTGTAAATGCTTATCATATTCTCTTATCTGGATGGGATAAATGAATTAGATTTTTTTTAACAAAATTGGAGTCCCAGGCTTATTTATTGTATAATTTCTTTATTATTCTGCTTAAGATGGAGCATGATTGCCATTTTGCATGACTGCTAAAATATTGATGTTCATAAAATTAGTTAGCATGGTAATGGAAATGGTATATGTTTAAATTTTGGACAAAGCAAAAAAGAATTAGAAATACCTAAGTTTTTCAATACCTATCATGTCAATTTAGCTATATTGTTCTTGCTATGTATGGTTCCCATGCCTTTGTGCTGATGCACATTCCTGACAAATATTTGTGAATTTGTGGTTATATGTACCTTTTGAGATTCAGCATGCAATAATAACTCCCTAGCATTATTGTCCTTGTCCTTTTTTTGCTAGCATGTTCTTATACGGATTTTCTTTGTAGTAGAAGAAACTTGCTCACGCACAGCAGCAGCAGCAGCAACTATTACAACAGCAAAGCAATAGCCTGCAACAGCATCAGCTTCAGCAACCTGCTCTCTCGAGTCAACAGTCTCAAAGCTCAAATCAGCTTCTGCAACAAGACAAGGCTGGAATGGGAAATATGCCTGTTGAGGGGGGCATGCCAAACTCCTTTGGGGGAGCTGAACAGGTTTGTGCTTGTTGTACACTTTAAATCCTTTGTGCTTCATTTTCCATGGATAGTTCAAACCTAACATAAAAACATTTACTGCATGCCTGTTCTATGGATGAGTTGATTACTTCATGTGCCTGTTGTGCATCAATCATTGTATCTGAATTATGAAATATCACAAACTACTCCAGTTATAGTTTCTTATGTCATGCTACATTTGGCTTTAGCTTGGAAGTCCCATGCAATAGCTGTGCTTTGTGCCAACTGTGTTTACCTGACTTGTATGGGAGTACATCTTTGTGAGAAATTGTGATAAATCCACTTAAAAAAACAAGTAATTTATCTTTTTCACTGGAATTGAGTTTCTTTGTTACTTTATGGGTTATAACATATGCATATGATCCCTTAATGTTACATTCTTCATCTTTTGTTGTTGAGAAACTTAGAAAATTGGTTGATGCGTGCGATTTGATCATGCAACTTCTGCTGTTTCTGGTCAGACAACGAAGAAGAGAAAGAAACCAGGCTCATCCTCTGGCAGAGCTAATAGTTCAGGGACAGCAAATACTGCTGGCCCCTCTCCAAGTTCTGCACCGTCGACACCATCAACTCATACCCCAGGGGATGCAATGCCTGTGCCCCAGCTGCAGCAGAATGGTGGTTCAGCTAAACCCATGGTAATGTTCGGCTCTGATGGCACTGGGAGCTTGACATCCCCAGCAAACCCATTGGTATGCACATGTTTATGTATTCATTTTTTAGAGAGCCATTCTTGTGCGTCACCAAATGCATGTCATTATGGTAATAGAATTCCTTAATTCCAGGATGATGTAGACCGTTTATTGGAAGATGGGTCATTGGATGAAAATGTTGAATCTTTCCTATCACAAGATAACATGGATCCCAGGGACTCCTTGGGGCGCTCCATGGATGCCAGTAAAGGTATGGTTTCATTTTGTGCTGGAACCTAAAACCAGATTTTAGTTTGATCACATCTATAATCAGTATTTGATTTTGATTAATTATCAAGCCTAGTGGATTTGAGACTATGACCTGTATTAATTTTAAGAAAAAACATGCTGGTTCCTTCTTTTCTAAATAGGACGTGTTCATATAAATTCATATCCATTACAATTCATCTTATTAGGTTTCACTCATGGCAATTTTGCATAGTTATTTTGAAGTATGTTATACCTTTTTTTTGCGACTAAGTATGTTATACTTGTGTTGGTCATATGAAGGCAGATCGTAAGAAACATGCCTTTTAGTTATTGATTACTAACAGTTGGAGATCTGTTTATTCCAGGGTTTGGTTTTGCTGAGGTTGCAAAAGCACGCGCAAGTGCAGCCAAAGTTGTTTGTTGTCATTTCTCATCTGATGGCAAACTGCTTGCTACTGGTGGCCATGACAAGAAGGTGTGATTGCAGACTGATTTTACCTATTGAAAATACTTATATAAATCACCTGCATTTCTTCGGTACAGGTTGTTTTGTGGTGTACGGAACCTGGTCTAAAGCCTAAATCTTCACTAGAAGAGCACTCATTTCTGATTACTGATGTTAGATTTAGCCCAAGCATGTCACGCCTTGCTACGTCTTCATTTGACAAAACTCTGCGGGTTTGGGATGCTGACAATGTAAGCTCGATACTGCTCTCTTTTCCATGCTCCAAATGCTACTTTTCATCAGTAGATGTTCCGCAGCTTAAAATGCATGATCTAACCTTAGGAATATGCAAATTTGTGATTGATTATCTATGTGCAGCCTGAATATTCACTCCGCACATTCACGGGCCATTCAGCATCTGTTATGTCACTGGATTTTCACCCGAATAAAGAAGATATGATTTGCTCCTGTGATAATGAAGGGGAAGTGCGTAGCTGGAGTATAAACAATGGTAGCTGCCTGACCTGTGTTAAGGCATTTAAGGTATCTCGAAGTGATCTTTTATTTTTGATGGGATCTTCTGCTTGAGCATTTAAGATATGATCTTACTTGGAATCATATTTTCATTTCAGGGAGGTGCTACCCAAATGAGATTTCAACCTCGCAAGGGAAAATATTTAGCAGCTGTCTCGGAGAAGGCTATCTACATACTTGATGGGGAGACACAACATACTTGTAGAAGCCCTTTACAGGTTTGTTACAGAGGGTGACCAATATTACGTTAAGGGTTTGGAAATCCATAGCTATTTGCATTTTTTTATGCTGTGTCATTAACTTCCGAGTATATCGAAGGCAATTAATGGTTCTCTTTTTTTGATAGTTTGGTTCATACTTTTAGATAAAGAATTGGTTCTTTTTGGAACACAGCAAATGTTTTAAAAAGTTCTATGGGAAGAGCACAGTAGCTTGGTAGTAGCCCTGTAGTCTTTGTTTTCAGACGAATAAAATTACATTACAGATGGGATTTGTTTTTCATTTGATGAAGATTGAGTAGTAACCAAAATTTTTTCTTTTGTGTAGGGCCACAATAAGTATATTCAGTCAGTTTGTTGGGACTCTGCTGGTGACTATCTGGCTTCACTCAGTGAAGATTCTATCAGGATATGGTCATTTACATCTGGGCATGATGGTGAATTTGTGTACGAGTTAAATTGCAGTGGTAACAAATTCCATTCATGTGTTTTCCACCCAACATATCCACATTTGCTTGTAATTGGCTGTTATGAGGCAAGTTTCTCTGAACTCAACATGCTTAAGTTAAATCATTTTGTGATCACATTTGTAGTTTAGATGATGATCATATAATACCTATGTGTTATTCATGCCAGTCTTTGGAACTTTGGGACATAAGGGAGAAGAATGCCATGACCTTCAACAATGCGCATGAAGGCTTAATTACAGCCCTAGCAGCATCGAGCTCAACAGGGAAGATTGCCTCAGTAAGTCATGACAGATTTGTCAAGCTCTGGAAATGACTTGTATGATAGAGACCGTTAACCGTGTTGGCTTTTACAGTCTGTTTGTTAGATATAAAAAAAGACAATTTTCTGTCTCAGATGACCACATGATGAGAAGGTAGCTAACAGGGTACTAACCATGTTTCTGTTTTGTGGTTGTCTCTTGTATGCTGAAATACACGTGCTCCTGAAGCTTGTAGTTGTAATTCAGAAATATTATGTGCACTTCTGTGTACTACTTGAAGATGTCTTATTTGTATCGAACAAATTGCAATGTTTGCATGTGGTTTCTTTTATAGTTGGAATCGCATTTTTTTAACGAGTTTAAATGCTAAATGACTTATCTTTGTTTTTTTTTATTGAATATGCATGAGAACTGTAAATCTGGAGAAGAATGTCGGTCCCTTACAGGTTTTGGCATTTTGCTGCCTCAATCCAGACTGGGCTGGGCTGTTCAGGAAAACATAAATAGGACAATATTGCTTTAAATTCCTATTGCAACAGTTTCATACTGCTAGATTTTCAAACTTGATTTCATGCATTTTCCAAATTTAGGCTCTGTTTTGCTGAAAGGAATTTCAAAGGAACGCATTCTTAAAGGAATATTTTCTACATTAGTCCCCTTTGGAATGCAGAAAATTCACAGAAATTACATATAAATTACATAGAAATCAGATCAATTTCATATGAAAACACATGCAATAGGAATTTTTTTCATGTTCCAAAGTGAACTTATGATGTGTTTGGAATTAAGGAATGATGAAAGATATCCTATGGAAAGGTGCTACTTTCACAAAACAAAGGAAAAAAAATGAGGTTTGAGTTAAAGGAAAATTTCCTTTTGTTCGCCACGTTTGGCTGCTAGAATGCAGGCACTATTTATTGTATGAAGGGTATTAGAGTTAGCTAAAAGTAATAGAAAAAGAAATGAGTAATTAAACCTATTTAATGATTAATTATTTTGCTAAGATTTTTTTAATTCATTGTTGTTCCTATATTTCTTAGAATATAAACTATACTCTTTTTGTTCACAAATTATACTCTTTTGTTCACAAATATAAGTTATTTTAGTTCTGTGTATGAGAATTAAAGAGAAGTAAAAAAGTATGATGTATAGAAAATAAGGAAGCAAATAGAGATTTATCGAAAAGAAAGAAAGTGTGTTGCAAAAAGAGAGAAAAGTGTATTGAGAAGTGAAAATGACATATATTTAGGAACAAAATTTAAATGCTAAAAATGATTTATAATTGTGAACGGAGGGAGTAATAATTTTTTGTAACTTAAGTTTTGATATTTATGTATGGTTTTTATTTTTATTTCTTATAAAGTCCTTCAATCCAAACACCAACGGTTTTTTCATTTATGTGGTTTGGATTCTTGTTGTTTTTACAATTTTTTTTGTTTTTATGTTTTCTTTGTTTTTACTATATATAATATTTATATTTGTACAACCCATTAATTATCAAAGCTGAATTTTCATCGGGTCACGTCATCTTTTTTTTTTACACTGTTCGATTATAAGTCTTCAATTAATTCTGGACATTCATTTTACACTTTTTTATTTAACTTTTTTTTCCTCCTACTTCATCTTTCACAAGCTGTTATATTTTATTTAATACCTGTTTTCTATTTACCTTTGCTCAATCTGACTCTCACAAAAGATCCACCCAGAGTCTTTTACTTGATCTGCGGCGCCACCGGTCTAATGTATGTTTCGTTCAAATTTTATTAATAAATTCAATTAAAAAAACTTTGAAATTTCAAGTAAATATTATTAATCATCATATCCTATGAGCTCAAATAAATTTTATTATATAGTTCTCATATGTTTTAATTTTTTTTATCCATTATGATTAGTTTTTTGAGGTTTTTTTTATTTTACTATAATAAATTATCATCACCATTATAAATTCTTACGGTCGTCGCCGGGAATCATCTAGTTTTTCTATTCCTTTGCTTTTCACTTCTTCATTCCAAATGGGACCTTACAGATTAAGAATTTTCTAAAATTTGTAGAAGATTGAGCATTATTGTAGTCGTATGTAGAGCAGCCATATGTAAAAAGAGTTACTTTTACAAAAGAAGCATACATAATTTATAATAGCTGTAATACAAGGACACACCAAGAAAATTCAATCAATTTGTTGCGATTCTGGAGGTAATTATCTAGCTTCCGTCAGCGTTGATTCGGTTAGAATATAATCGTTTACTTGTGGACATGATATGAATTTTTGCATGAGTTGAAACGCAGCGGGAAGAAGTCGCCCCTTCATGTTTTTCATGCTCCCTTACTATAAGCATTTTTAAGTTTGTGTCAAATAGTTTCAATTTGACTAATAATATTTCAACATATTAATTATTTAAAAGATTTCACAATGAATTTAAGAGCACTATTTGATAAAACATCATATATTTTTAGATATTGATGATTAAAGTTTAAACTATTTGACTTTGATCAAACAAAAATACTTGCATTTCTAGATGGAGGGAGTACCGACTACCGGGGTGCAATGAACCGTAAGACATAGCGCCGCTGGTTATCGTACAGAATACATACCCCGCAGATCTTTAAGCTGTAAGTGGTTATCAAACGAACCACAGCATACACTGAGATACCTCGTTGAAACAAATCAACGCCCTAACTTACGTCAACCTTCCGCTGAACAAAATAATTAATTACCACAACACACCTATTGCTTACGATCTCTCAAGTGGATTCTCCCGAGGAATTTCTCTCCGAAACCAGATGGTGCATTCTTGACAGCTAGCCTTCGATCAGGAGCTTGAGCCACCTGATGATCATCCACCCGTAGTATTCCGGTGCCAAACCAGATCAATGATCCCATTTCCAGTTCACAATTCATCCGTCCAGATTAGTGACGGGTCCCTTGAACCAGTGCCTGGCGTTGAGGATCCACGACGCCAGCACGAGGAGGAAGAGCCCGCCGACGGCGACGGGCGTGTAGTTGAGCGTGTCTTTGGTGACCGGGTACGTGACGGGCAGCGAGAAGAGCACGGTGATGGTGGCCACCCAGAGCACGGCGACGCAGCCGACGAGCACGCCGTAGCGGCCCAGGTTGAACGGCCCCGGCACGAAGTGCTTGCGCGCCAGCGTCACCCGGAACAGGATCGGCAGCGCGTACGAGATGTACAGCCCGATCGTCGCGATCGACACCATCGCCTGGAAGGCCACCAGGCTGCCCAGCGACTGCACATAAACATTTGGAGCAGCAGTCAGTTTGTCAGAAATGGGAAACGAATGCTGTTTGATGCTTTGAAAAAAGGTCTGTTAATTGCTACCGTCAAGGCCATGCAGAAGGCGATGAAAGCTGAGAGCCAGACGGCGTTGATCGGCACCTCCTGCTTGTTCACCTTGTGCCAGACGGACGAGAACGGCATCGCGCCGTCTCTCGAGAACGCATACGCCATCCTGACCGAAAGCGCACGAGTCAGTGAGTGTTGCCGATCGACATTCAGAACTCAAAAGAAGCAGCAGCCACAACTCAAGATTACTGGTCACCTCGAGTTGCTTGTCACGGAGCTCATGCCACAGAAGTATATGGCGACGGCGACGATTCCCAAACAGATGATCCCGCCGACGCCGTTCCCGTACCGGCTTTTGAAGGCGAGGTAGAACACCTCGGCGATGGCGTACCCTCCGGCATCGTTGTCAGGGCTCAGAAGGTAGGGCACGTCCTTCACCGCAAATGTGATGCCAAGAATGTACGCCCAGCCTACCAGTATGGATATCCCGATCGCGCTGATTATCCCGATAGGGCCGTTCCGGTCTGCATTTTTCGTCTCTTCAGTCTGCGCCATCACGAACAGAGAACCAAATTAGAACATCAGAACAATGGCACACAAACGAATTTCAGGTTTCTGTGTACGCACCATATGCGCAGAAGCGTCGTATCCAGTCAGCGTGTACTGGCTCATCAGCAGCCCCAGCACAAAGATGTAGAGGTTGCTGTGGATTCCGGCGTCGTTTTCGGTGTTGAAATGGGTGAACACGAACTTAGCGCTGGCCCTCTCGGTGGCAACAGTTGGCACCGCGATCATGAGCACAAAGACACCTGCAGGCAAGGACAGATGGTAATCAGATTTTACAAGCACCCTTTTATTATCTGCAGCTGGAATCTTATTAGCCTCCATAAACAAAGTGGTTGCAACTGGAATCTTGTTAGCCTGATCCATAAACAAAGTGGATGACGCCTTGTCCCTGTGGCGAATTTCGTAAGAGAAGCCAAGCGGAATGCAGCTCACCCAACATGTTCCACGCAGCAGCGAACTGCCCGAAGAAGGAGAGCCAGGTGATGGGGAGGCTGTTGATGAGGGCGTGGCTGAGCAGGATGGCGGCGTGGAAGGCCATCACGACGTACTTGGACGCCATGTACCCTCCGCCGTTGTTGCCGCCGGTGCTGAGCAGGATGATCACCTGGATCAGCTGCGCCAGGGAGAAGTCCACGCTCGTGGTGACCGCCCACTGCAAGAAACCGCACGGTTAGCGGCAGCGTACGCCCGGTTTAGAGAGAAACTGTTGTCGAATGGAGGGGGTTCAGAAAAGGACCAATTACCTGCCCGACAATGTTGAACCTGAAAAATCAAAAGAAATCAGAGGATTAGGGTGAGCAGTGGCAGAGTGGATACCACACATCGTAATCGGCAGAAACTTATCGACTTCACGATTTTCAGAGTGAGCATGAAAAATGCGTGCCCAATGATTGATGCCATTCATGAACTGACCCATACCTGTGGCTGTGTTGTAGGGAAGTGTTTGTGGCTAAAGGTCCTTATCTGAATTAGGGCATAGCCACCGCTCACAGGGTGTTATAAACTGATGAACACACTAACAACGCGAAATCCAAATGCAACACTAGCACCGCTTGTGACGTGCGCTCTTGACCCAAATATAGAATCAAAACTTTTGGATGGTGAAAATTAGAGGGGTTCCATCGGAAGAAGAACTCTAGTGCCTATTTTCAGCAGAAACTGTAGCGTTTACGACAACGGATCCATCAGCAAGTTCTTCCACGGAGTTAGTACTAGTGTGCAAGTTTTTAGTCTACACAGTACGGTGTTCTTGCTCGAGTAAGTCAATGCGCGCACATTGACCAATGTTCATAGCATGTGATTCCATTGCATTATAAAGAAAAAAAATATATTTTCTCCTAATTAAGCCACTAAAATCAAGATGACTACAGGCTTTTTTTGCAATCGTAACACTCTTCCCTCTTCTTCTGGTTCTTTTTTCAATCAGGCAGCAAAAATATAAAGAGATGCTAAAAAGGTGTCGGTCACACCAATCCAGTCAAGTGGGGCAGCGACTATAAAGAATCATTCTCCATCGCAGCCTCGAACAAAAAAAAACATGCTGAAATATTCTAATCACGAGTCTGTAACCTGTTCACATGCACGCTGCTCCCCTGCTCCGTCGATCTCAGTCACCCATCCCTCTTGGCTCTTGGTAAATCAAGTAAACAATTCCAGAAACGAGCGAGGCGGCCGTTCCAAGAACGAAGAACACGGATGATTTTGAAACCGAGAGGCGGAGAGTGTCACGGCGCGTACCATCCGGTGATCCAAGAAGCGAAGGGCGCCCACCGCTTGCCGGAGAGCCGCGCGCTCCAGTAGTAGAGTCCGCCGGAGGTCGGGAACGACGAGCAGATCTCGGCCATGGAGAGCCCGACGGCAATGGTGAAGGTGCCGGAGACGAACCAGCAGAAGATCATGGCGGCCGGGCCGCCGAAGGTGATTCCAGTGTTGTAGAGCGTGGTGACGCCCGTGAGCACCGAGATGATGGAGAACGAGAAGGCGAAGTTGGACAGCACCCTGGGCAGAGGAGCCCAGCCGTCAAGAGCCGATCAAGTGGCGGAAGAATTAACGGAGCTGGTGGAGCCGTGGAGGGAGGGAGAGGGGTTGACGTACGAGAGGTCGCGCTTGAGCTCCTGCTTGTACCCGAGCTCGCGGAGCCGGGCGAGTCCGGTGTCATCGGAGCCGCCGACGTCGAGGGCTACCGCGCCGTCGGCCGGGGACTTGTTCCACGTCATGGCGCGCGCGGCGTCTTCGGTCGTTCGCGCACGTCTGTCAGCCTGTTGCACACTCCGCGGCCGGGGTCTTGAGCTGGTGGAATGCGCGAACGGCTGGCCGAGACAGGATGAGAAGGGACGAGCCGAGGAGGGGGTATGAGGGGAAACGAAGAGGCGGAGGAGGAACAGCCGTGGGAAGTGAAGCTCGGAGAGGCGGGTACGCGTGGGCGGGAAGGATGCTAGTGCACATGTGCAGTCAACTCGAAAGGGGTGGTGGCTGGTGGCGTCCCGGAAATCGGGACGCTGGTTCGTTAACGCCGAGCGGGCGACACGGATTCTTGTGACAACTAGGAGACGGAGCTGATTCCATTTCCATGTTTCCAAAAACCGCTCCGAGTTGGGAAAATCTAAGAAATCAGGCTGGCCCGCCGCAGGGCCATTGTGACGGCTCTAGTTCGTGTCAGCGAGCTAGTCTCGCTGCCGACCTAGCTACTACTCCCTGGTGAAGCAGTACTCTAGCACCCATCAAGAAAATTTAGAAGCGATCAAGATCAAACATAGCTCTCGGAAAACTGGTTACCTGAATCGAAGCGATTTCACCGAAAAACACAAAAATCGACCGGTTTTATTTGGTTTTTAAAACCCTCGGGCAAGCGGTCCCACAGTATCCAAGCGGCAGGGAGCGTCGCTTGCGTTTGCACCATACGTCTCTGTCTTCGCACAGCTCCAGTCAAACGTCGGCACCGATTCTTCCTTCCGTGTGCTCATACTCATGCGTCCGAAAAGATTGTACTTCATACTGCTTTTTTAGCATATTATATATAAACAAAAAGATACGATTCGGGATTCGGACCACTCGGTTTGAGCACGCGCGCCACGATCCTCGACCCATTATTTGATTGCTGAGAAGTCGATCGACCACCCGCGCGTCCGCCGATGTAAAACAATTGGGTTTAAATAAAACCTCGAGAGGAATGATGATGCGGATCCGGCATGTGGCCACCTGGGCATCCGCGTATCAAGGTCAACAAGATGCAGATAAAGGAGGATCACCGTCGACGTCTGAATTATTGGACACGACCGAAGAAGAAACCGTGCCTGGTTGGGTTGCCAACCTCACGCAGTCACGCGATGGAAGACGGAGACGGGACGCCGTACGTACACCCGGCGCCAGAACGCGGAGAGGTCAGCGCGCCGGCCATCGTCACAAAACGAACACGTGCGGCGTTGTATGCAATTTTATTCTGCTCTTCTTCTCAAGGCAAGACGGCGACCCACTTGATCTAGATAGCTAGCTAGGTAGAGGGACCGACACTTACGTTGTAACGCACCTCATCTTGCGGCGAGATCGGATACTATGTAGTAAAAAAAACACGACGAAGCAAAATTAAGCCAAACGACGAGAGCAGAATTGCACTTACCAGCCGGTGAGCCAGGATGCGAAGGGTCCCCACCGCCGCCAGCTGCAGAGCCTGGCGCTCCAGAAGTAGAGGCCGCCTGAGGTCGGGTAGGCGGAGCAGATCTCGGCCATGGCGAGGCCGACGGCGAGCGTGAAGGCGCCGGCGATGGGCCAGCCCCACACCATCGTCACGGGGCCGCCGAACTCCAGGCCCGTGCCGAACAGCGTCGTCACGCCCGTCATCACCGACACGATCGAGAACGTCACCGAGAAGTTGGACAGCACGCTGCATCCATGCATTTCACACAACCAGAACAGGTTTTAGTATGGAATGCGTTGGGCCGGAAATGTGGGTTTTTTACTAGCATCCTAGCTGGGCCCCGTGACTGAGTGGTAGTCTGGGCCTTGATTTGAGCCGCGTGAAATAACATGTGCCGCTGAAACTGAAAGAGCATGCGTTGGGCAAACGGTTCACCAAACCTCCAAGCAACAGGTTTCTTTCATGGTTCGCTGTCAACGGAAAGGATCACGCGAGCCGCGACCTTGCTATTAGTAAAAAGCGAAAAAGAAGCAAGAAATCTGTGCCAAGGACTAGGCATGGCCGGTGAAGAAGACGAAGATGCGCAGAGCCAGATCGAAGAAGCAGGGCAGACGGGACTTACGAGAGATCGCGCCGCAGCTGCTGCTTGTACCCGAGCAGCCTCAGCTTCAAGTCGTCCCCCTCTTCGCCGTCGCGGATCGCCGCCGCCACCACCGCCTCTTCGTCGTCGTCGCCGGCGAGCGGGCGGTAGCCGTGCTGCGCGTCCATTACCTCTCGATCTCACAGCCCCGCGCTCTGCTTGCTCTTCCTGATCCGAGATTGCTAGGCTGGCCGCGGCAGCGGAGAGGACAGATATTTCCCCGGCCTCCAACACTCCGCTCGTTCCGTTTGTCCGGGAGTCCGGACAGTGGCGAGCTCCCACGAGGAGCACGGAGGAATTCTTTTGCGGCGGGCAAGGCAACTCTGGGGCCGGGAATCCTCTCGCGTGTAACTGCAATTGGGTCCCACCGGATGACGAATCTCCCGGTCGTATCACGATTCACGCGGACTTCGCTCCGGACCTGCTCCCCGGTTCGGAGTAGGTAGCTAGCGCTCCAGTCCATAGGAAAAATAAGGATACGTGTCATTAAATTTTATAAAATTTAAAATATGTTATTTAATATTATATGTTATTTATTTTTAAATTTTATCTATTATTAACACATCAATAATATATTTTAAAATTTGTAAAATTATAATGATATGTATTAAATTTATCTAAAAAATAATAGTCAAAATAATCAAACGAGGCGGGTGACTTTACAGCTGGTACGCAACAGTTTCTTCTTGTGCAGCACAGTATCGGGCGTTAGAGGCACATGAATTCCATCGGGATTCTGTTCTGCTTCATCCACATCCACATGCACGGCGCGCAAGTGTGCCTCACTGCTCCCTCGGTTCTGATACAAACTTATTTCTAAGGTTTGTTACTACGAGTTTGATCAATAAATTTTAATTTTAATATTATAAAGTATATATATTATAAAAATATTTTTTTATAAATTTAAAAATACATGTATTATATTTTTAAATTTAATTAAATGTATAAAAATTATTTATCAAATTTATAATCAATAAAAGTTAAAAATAAACCTCTACTTAAAATAGAGAGAGTACTTTTCTGCTGTACAATCCAGCCCGTTTCTGCAGCCAGCGCTGGCGCTCCAGCTTCCAGCTTCCCCTTCGCTTTTGGGAGCAATAATTTCTTGACGTGTGGTGGCGCTGTTGGGATTCTGATTATGAGCTCGGTTATTGGGAGAATACGAGATGGGAAGAGTACCACTGTACCACATGTTACCTATTCGCCTTCTGAAGTTTTCAGCGTGATGGAAAATGAAATCGTTTAAGAAAAGAGCAACGAATATCGCATTAAAATGGATCGAAATAGTACACATAGATGAACCACAAACAAAAGTTATGCATGGGCGGAGCTAGAGCGAATTCAAAAAGGAGTCACGCTTGCTTTGATGTATTGATTTTACCGTGCCGGTGTGTATGTACAGAAAATTTGACCATAATCCCACCTTTTTTCTTAGAGCAGGAAGAGGATGCATGCGAGCTGGTGCTGACGAATTAATACATGATACGTTTATTCACAAGTTCTTGACGTGCAGGAGATGATCTATAGTACTTTCAAGACGTCGATCGGGTGTCAAGTAGGGTAGAAGGACGCTGATGGCAAAGCGAGGCGAGGGTCCTGAGGAAGATGCGGCATCTGATGGTGAGCCATGTCCCAGAGAAAGGTTACGAGCATCCCGGCCAGGATGAGCAGCGTGGCCAGCATCTTGAACAGGTTGAGCCAGGGCGTGCGCGAGAGCAGCAGCTTCTGGCACGGGATGGGCCGCGGGCCGAGGAGCACATCCATCAGCCCTTTGAGCCCGAGCCGCGCCCATATGGGCCTTGCCAGCACCATGGGCCACCAGACGCCGGGGTGCGTGAACACCACGGACACGCACGCCATGCCGCACACGGCGACGTTGAGGCGCCGGTTCCGGTGCGGCGGGCCCAGCGCCAGCTGCACGCCGAGGGCGAAGGTGGCGATGACGAGCAGCACGCCGACGTGCAGCAGGTTGGACGACCACCGGTGGTACCGGCTGCGGTACCTCGGGTGCACGGTGGTGAGCCCCGCGTACATGAGCAGGCACGTCGCCACCGTCGAGCACAGGAACGCCACCGCGTTGCACAGGATGAACGCCTTGAACGCCGGCCGCTCTCCCCTGTCGCCGGCGGCGTCACCGGAGGGCAGGGTGAAGGGCGCCGCGAACGTCAGCGTCGCGATCAGCACCGACCCGATGGCGCGGTTCTGCGTCAGGTTGTTGTACTTGCTCAGCTCCTTCTCCGACGAGCAGCCGCCGCGCTCGCGCTTGCTGTTCAGGTACTCGTCCCGGCGCCGCGGGCTGCGGTGCGCGCCGCACCACACCAGGCACTGCGCGATCAGCACCTCCGGGTTCATTTGGTACGTGTACCCGTGGTCCAGCTCGTTGATGGCCACGTCCAGCGGCGTCGCGCCGTCGTTGTTCATGATGCTCAGGTTCACGCGCACGTCCTGCACCAGCAGCGTCGCGATGCGGTCGCGGCCGTGCTTCACCGCCAGGTGCAGCGGCGTGTTCCCGCTGCTGTCGCGCGCGTTCATCATCCGCCCGAACCGCGGGTTCCGGCACATGTGCTGCACCACCTTCTCCTTCTTGTGCTCGATGGCGCAGTGCAGCACGTTCCGGCCCCGGTTGTCCAGCAGCTCGTCGCAGTTCGGGCACGTCTCCATCAGCTGGTCGATGACGTCAATCTTGCCCATCTTCGCCGCGGTGTGCACGGGGAATAGCCCGTCCTCGTCCGGGATGTACGCCAGCGAAGAATCCTGCAGCAGCAGCAGCTTCACTGCGCCGATCTTCCCGGCCGACGCCGCGTGGTGAAGAGCGGTGTTCCCGAAGTTGTCCACCTTCTTGGAGAGCGTCGGCTCCCAGCACCACAACGACTTGCTCATTTCTTCGCTGACAAGGACGGCGGCATGCAGCGCGGTCTGTCCATCAGGTCCGGCGTAGTACGCCGGAGACTTCCCTCCGTCAGGGGAGCCTCTGATCAGGACCTCAACCATGTCGGCGCGGCCCAACGCGGCCGCCAGGTACAGCGGGGAGAAGCCCTTGGCATCGACCACCGCGGCCAGACCCGCGTCCGCGGACATGAGCGTGTCCAGGACGTCGTCGTGGCCGTTCCTGATGGCCTCATGCATCGCCGTCGCTCCCTCCGAGTTCCTCGCCTTCAGCATGGACGCGCCGTCCAGCGCCGCAGCGGCGGCAGGGGCACGGTCGATGAGGTAGCGCACCACGTCGACGTGGCCCGCCCTCGCGGCGCAGATCAGAGGCGTGTTGAGCAGGTTGTTCCTGGACTCGATGAGTGAAGCGTCCAGGTCGCAGATTATGCGAACGAGGTCCAGGTACCCACGGCCGGCGGCAGTGTGCAGCGCCGTGTTCCCCTCCGAAGTGACGCCTTTCAGGCAGCTCACGCTGCTGCAGGTCCCATTGCCGGTGCTGCTCAAGCCCAGGACACGTTGTAGGAGCGGCTTGTCGCCGGTGGCAGAAGCTCGGAGCAACTCGTGGTTCATTGTGTGTGGGGTGTGCCGGGGCGCGACCCCTGATGAAGGAGACATGGTCATGGTGTGGTTCGAGCAAGGCATTTGCTCCACTGCTCCTCAGTCTCTTACTACCTCCCGTTCGAATTCTGACTTCTACTGTTTTGGCAATTCACAAGCCCTTATATAATGCACACATGCTCACATGCCTGTATCCGTGAGGAAATTTACCTGAGGAAGAATATTCAAACACACAACCGTGTGAGAGCTTGAATATCCTCTCAATTCTTGGAAAGATTGCCTGAATGTCGTGGCAGTCACTGCTCACTGTTCACATAGTTTGAGTTCCATGACGCTTGCTGTGTGCAACATGATTGCTCTTTCACATAAAGCTAGCTTATGACTGTAACAGGTACGGAACACTCGTGAAATTACATGGGAGTTCGGTGACAATGACATGCATTCGAGTTCGACTTATCTGCCCAAAGGGGCAAACATGTCTAAATCATGACGGAGCGCGTGCGATAAATAAACGAGGCCAACAACCCTATCTATCTATTAGTTGGATTAGATTCAAGATGGATGCTTGAAAACATCACGTCTAAATCATTTGTGATGCAAACCATAAAAAGCAACATCAGTGGCCTGTGCAAAGAAAAATATAGAACAATGGGTAGACTTGGCATCATCTAATAAAATGATTAGCAAGAAAACTACAGATTCATGGAACTGGTAGTAGCTTCTTTCTTTCTTGCAGGAAGTAAAGACAAAGAAATACAGTTACTAACCTTTTGTGCAAAGCTATGTCAAAGGTAACTCTTATCCATTAACCAGCGCTTACTGTAGAATTTAGTTTCAACGTTCAACCTTCCAAGTAAATGACTGTAATTAAGTCATGTCCCTTATTGCATAATACGCCCAAGAACGCAGAATAAACAAATTTGTTGACCTTGCGTCATCTTTTGGAACTGTAAAATTTTGCAATGGACTGCAATTGTAGACGCTCCAAAGCAGCTGAATTAAAACGTTTGCGCTTCCCTTTTCACATCCTACTTAATAGTACAGCTAATATGTTCTACAAAAAGAAAATGGAGATGAAACAACCAAAAGGCACACTAAGGGCTTGATTAATTTGCAGCCGCACCCTGCAGCAGCGTTACTTGCAGCATCTTGGCGATCACACGGTGGCAGCAGCATTGCCTAAACGCAGTGCATGGACTGTAACTTGCGTGAATCTTGACAGCAAGAGTATAAAAGAGATGCCCAAGAGCAAGTTTGCTACTCCTACGACCATGGGTAGTATAAAAGTGGTAAGGGTTATTCATTTAGGGAAAACCGTGTTAACAGAGAGAGAGCGTTAGTTACTGGTTCTTTTGCATTGACTGACTATTTTGATTGACCATGTCAGGCATTACCAGGGGTAGGTCAGTTTACTGTTTCGCTACATCTAGACGTCAGTCTAGATGAGACAAATATAGCCACGTAGCAAACCATATATACCTTGGGTGATGCCGTGATGTTGACCAGCTTTGGGTAATTGCGGCACTGTTGTAAATTGCTACCTGGAGGGTACACGGAGTACCTAGGAAAGTAAAGAAACTGTCGATTCATCGGCTGTACGCGGTGTGTCATCCAGTCAAATCGGGAAATTTAGCTGCCAGCCCCGAGTGTCCAGCGAATGTAGCCCTCCAAGATAGTGACAGAGGAGATCGGTCTTGGTCTTGGCGGCTCTGGACCTCCCCGCCTACCACGACTCTTCCGCCGCCGCCGACGCCAGGCATCATCATCTCCGTCCCCGCCTCCTTTTTCGTTAGCGTGCGTTGGCCGTTGGGCTACTGGTTAAGAAAATGGAACGGGCCGGAGTCATTTAGGCCTGCGAACTTATTGGGCTCCATCTTATATTCGGCCCTCTTGATGCTGATTAAACTGCTACAGTTTTTTAAATGCTAGTAACGCATGTTGGGCACACCGGACCACCGGAGCGCGCCGGTCTACTTCCTACTGCGAGCTCTACAACGCACGTACGCTAGCACCGCCGGCGGCCTTCCTGTCCACTTGCAACGGGGATCTCCGGACCCGCGACGAGCTCCGGCGCAGGAGCACCTCCGCCATGCAGAGGTTCAGCATCACTCCCTCCTTCCCACCGCCAAGCTCCTTTCCGCGCGTCGGCCTGAACGAATCGCCACGACGCGGCGGCTTGGACTGCGCCGCCGCCGGTGGCGAGAAGCCACCGACAACTTTCAGTGGCCGCCAGAGCGCGGAGTTTACGCACGAGTCCACGAGCCGGGTTATCAGCAGACGCAGCCGCGGCGGCGACGACCACCGCCCGAACCTCCACGCCGTCAAGCGCCGCCGGCCGAGCCTGATTCCTCTCCACGCCGGCCCGCTCTTTGACGCCGCTGCGTCTCGTGGCAGCCTCTGGTACCTCCGCGGCCGCCGGCGCGTCGTCCAGCACCAGCAGGACCGGCACGCCCGGGAAACGATCGACGGATCCTCCATGTTCGCACCGAAACTTCACGTTTTGTCGTGGGGGTAATTAACAGGATGGTCGATTAGTGACCTCAGTCCTTTGGTCACTTTATTTGTAGCGTTGCTGGTGTGCTGTTCATTTGACTATAATTCACGTGACGTATGAGTAGGGGTTACTGACTCCTGGGTCCAGTCGTGCGCGCAATCTGCTGGGCTGGGGCTTTGACCTGACCGAGTTGCCTTGCCGGAGGCAGGTGGTAACTGGTAAGACCCCCGAGCCCCGATGGCTACGTCGTCGACTCCCAGAGAACGGCGACGACAGGAAAAGGGATGGCTGGGTTTTGAAGGGGCCTGCGAGGCTGCGACATCGCGGTGGACTTGGTCCGTCTCGTAGAAATTTTGGACACAATTATCGGCCTGGCACGAATGCTCTATGGCCCAAGGGCATAACGTAGCTTAAATGGCGGGCAGCAGACTTGTCCCATTCAAGCGTTCTAGATTTGCAACCCTGATTTTTAGGGCGCAACGTACTCGTCACGTTTCTAGAGCAGACGTTTACAGGTAGCTACCATTTGTAGAGTTCATGCCGCCTGGGTCCTTGAACCTCTTTCACTCTTTTGCAACACTGAAGTTTGCCATCTGATCAGGTCCCAGGACAATCTTTGCTGCAGTGGCGGAGGGGATGGGGGGCTGGTTTGTCAAAGTTGACGAATACTAGAGGAAGATGACCCCGTGGATCTAGCCACGACGCCGGGCGTGCCCGCCACCGGCGTGTGGACGACGAGCCGGCCAAGAAGTGAGGCACCGCCGGCGAGCAGGAGCTTGGGGGTGAGTCGAAGCCAACGAACGAGCCACACGTCTCCTGCCGATTGCCGTCGTCCTTTTTGTCGCTTGCTGCCTTCTCATGCGAACTGCAAGTCTGCAAACGATGGGCAATGCGATAGTGGACTAGGGCTTCGCTGCATGTACACATGCCAAAAATATAGTATCTTCATTTTTAAATTGTGGCGCATTCAAAAAAAATTTGTTCAAATGTGTAAAATTTGAAGTTGTGATTCAAAAAGGTCTAATGATAAATTAAATTATAACAAAATATACGTTATTTATTAAATTTTTTTGAATAAGACGAATGATCAAATTTGATATTAGAAGTAACGACATCAATTTAAAAACGGATGGAGTTTTCAACCTAAATAGATCACCGAGGTACCTAATAGCATTGTTTTATGTTTGGACGGATCCATAATCAACACACGACATGATCAATTACTAGATTTCACATACCCTATGCCATCCACCTATGAGCGTGAACCAGTGAACCATCCAACCTAAAGAGGATTTTATGAACATGGCCACATGTGCACAGGCCGCGAGGACCGCTGGTTCCGCCATGCTGATGGCCAGTCTCCCGCCAAGGGTCATGTCAAGCTGCGGTTAGCTCCACCTCCAGAGATTGAGACTTTATTAACTCGGACTAACCCCGTCAATTTAACCTCATCTTCGTCGCCTTCTCATCCTCTCACTCATCCAACGACTGCCCCAGCTCCCCTCACTCGGCAGTCATGCTCCTCCTCGGCTACTCCTGCTCCTCTCCCTGAGGCCCACGCTCCCGTCAGTATTTGCCAAGCCCCAAGCCGCCATCCTCGTCCAGACCCTGCCGCGCCCTTCCTTTTGTCCCACGCCAGTCCCTCCCACTCGTGCGCTGGCACGTGCCGCAACGATGTCAATGTTCAAGCACGAGTTCATGAAGAGAGCTAGAGCCACACCCAGTTTTTTTTAAAGAAATGGAGGGGCGAACCCTACAAAAATTTATTGAACCAAAAAAAAAGGTACAAAGCAGAACAAGACAACAACAAAAAAAAAAAGAGAAAAAACAGCAAAAGAAAAGAAAACCAGCAATCAAGCGTGAAAAGAGATCAGTCTTGAAGCTGGTCTAGGAGCCTTGGGCGGACTCTAAGCAGCTTCATCTCCTTCCAGAAGAGAGCTATACTTCCCGAGCCACGCCCAGTTGCCGGCCTACCGTTGGGGTAACATAAGCCATGACCCAAATCGTGGCCTAATATGTTGGGGAAAAATTTATGCTTCTCATATAGATCATGGGTTAAAATTCTGCTAGTCTATGGAGTGAGGCATTCTGGGCCTGCCCCTAGCCACGCCCGCACCCACCGTCGCCTGTTATATATCTCCAGGCCGTCGCCGCCTCGTCTCCGTGGCCGTGTCGCGCCCGCACCCGCCGTCGCCCCTCGTCTCCGTCCACCCCCTGCGACGCGACTGATTCCCCGACCGACCGCTGCTATCGGCAAGAAGCTAGGTGGCTCGTCCACCGTGCTCGACCAAGCCAGAGCGGTAAGTGATTACATTAGCAACGGCAAACAAAAAAGCCAGTGATCCATCCGCTGAATATCATGTCTGTAATTCATTCGCGTTACCGATCGCATCGCCATGCAAGCAACCAAAAACCTCCACATAGTGTAAGTGACGTGAGGCTGATCGGCTAATGATATGAGAAGGAATTTTAATCCATACACATAAAAACACGGCCTGCACTGCAACGGTGGATATCGTCCGGCTTCTAGCAAAGGTTGCCACGCTTAAGTGTACTGCTGGCTACATACGTGCTGGCACACCACACACAGCATAAGTATCCAAAGACTCACTTTAACACGGCAGAGTTGCAACACGCGACAAGCATTAAGCAGGACGCGCGCGGAGAAAAGACGACGATAGCACTACGACAGCAGCGGTGGCGAGGAGCAGGCGACAGCCATGTGACCGCCGGTGCGCGCCGGACTCCTCCGGCGGGTAGTACGGCAGCCCCACCGACGGGTAGTACCCGTACGCCGGCGGCGGGTAGTAGTGGTACTCGGGCGCCGGCTTGTGCTCCACCGGCGGCGGCGGGTAGTAGTGGTTCTCGGGCGCCGGCTCGTGCTCCACCGGCGGCGGGTAGTAATGCTCGGGCTCGGGCAGCGCAGGCGGCGGCGGTGGCAGGACGTGCTCCGGCTCCTTCGGCGGCGGTGGCGGGACGTGCTCCGGCTCCTTCGGCGGTGGCGGCGAGTGGTGCTCCGGTTCCGGTGGCGGCGGCGGCGGCGGCGAGTGGTGCTCTGGCTCCGGCGGCGGCGGGTGGTGGTGGGGCGGCAGCTCCGGCGGCAGCGGGTGCGGGTCGAAGTCGCAGACGCACATGAAGCACTTGCACTTCCTGCCGTCGGCCGTGAAGCCCAGCGCCGCCGCCGCGGGGGGCGCGATGATCATGCTGGCGAGGATCGCGGCCTGGAGCGGCAGCATTGGGACGACGATGGCTCGGCTTAGCTTACCCATCCTTGTTTCAAGTTCGGTCGGGTAGCACTAGTTAGTGCACACCAGGCTGATCGAGCTTAGCGAGACATATACAATTATACACCAGCACGGTAACATTTGTCGGTGCATCCGTCTCAGTTAGTTTTCTGCGCTGCTGGTGGAACTGCTGCCAGTTTTTGCGGGGTGGCGTGCTATGCCGCTGCACGGTTGCACCCAACCAAATAGAGTATTAGCATTTCTTTTTGAGCGGAGTATTAGAATTTCCGCTAGTGCTTAGTTTATCCTCTTGGATCTTACCTAATTAGGACAACCGGAGTACTCCCTCCGTTTTTTTTTTTACTGTCGTCGGTAGTTCAAATGAAAAGGTGTTGGAATTATTGTCGCCGCCGTATGATGATAGGTAAGGTTCCGTATTTGCCCCTCATCATCCCAGCCATCACACGCCTCTAGCGGAGCCTCCTCGGCGGCGAGCCCGGCGCGGTACCATCCGGCCCAGGCAAAGAGCTCCTGGAATCCTTGCGGCGTGGCGAAGAGGAAGTCGCCGGAGACGTGCATGACCTCGTGGTTGCCGAGGATGGATGGCAGCGTGCCGCGACGGGCCTCCGCGGAGAGGGAAAGCCGACGGAGGAGGTACAGGTGGCGGATCTCGTCGCTGCCGCGGTCGAGGATGTCGCCTAACTAGACCGCCAGGGTGGGCCTCGCGGACCCATGACGTCGAGGCGCCGAGGCAAAGGGCTCGTCCACGGCCCCGGCCCCGACGGAGCGGGGCGGAACGAGACCGGCGAGGCGCAGCGCGGAGGGATTTGGGGATGTAGCCGTGGAGGTCCCCGATGGCAACGAGACGGGAAGGAGAGGAAGGTGGTTGATGAGACCCATGGCGAAGAATATGCCGGAGACGGAGAAATCGATGAAGGCGTAGGCGAAGGCAGAGACAGCAGCAGGGAGGTCGTCATAGGTGGGGACGGAGGAGGACACCAGCGAGATCTTGTGGCAGCGGAGCTGACGGTGTAGGGTGCGAAGACAACGAGGGCAGACCTGGCATTTTTTTTTATCCTTAATCGCTTCGAAACTGTCAGAAACGACAGTAAAACAAAAACGGAGAAAGTATTTTTTTTATCGTTTGGCTTCAGAAACCGGTTTACATCAATTTGATCAGTTTTCATGAAAAAAAAACCGCTATACTAAACTGCGAAAACTAAGCAAATTCAAAAAACAATTTTTTTAAAAAAACCGATCGATTTTACCGGATTACTAACCGATTTGTCTAGTTTATCAACCTGGTTTTTTTAAACATTTTTGAATTTTAAATCAAATCGGTTCGAACGGTTTTTTACCAATTTTTTTCGATTTACGGATCGGTTGATTTGACTGGTTTTCGAATTTTTAATTTTTTAAAATTTATTAAATCGAAAACCGGTTGACTCTAAACCAAACCGAATCAGCTTCACTAAAAATCACAAAAATCGATCAGTTTTGACCCGAAACCTTACCTAACACGAACCTTTCAACTATTGCTTCGCCTAGAAGAGAAGATCTACTGTTTCGGGGTTTTTTTCCCGACTATCTACTGTTTCGCCTAGAAGAAGAGAAGATCGATGACATCAACCCAAAAGGAGTCTGACGTGTGGGCCGGCGTTGCTGACTCATGTTTAACCTACACGTAAGCGATGACACTGCGGATAGTTGCAAAAATTAAATCCATTTTATTTCGACTTTTTCCAAAGCTAGTTCCTCCCCACGGCTACTTCGTTTTTTTCCGCCTTCCCTGTTTCATCCAATCACGCATGTGCATGGCTCGGTAAACAAAACAGGGCGAGGAGCACGTTCTGGAGGGATATAGTTTTTGCTCCATAGAGTGCGACACGACACGGCTTTCTGGATAAATTCCACTACTCAAATTATAATGCAGAAGTACAGGTAGCGATTAAAAAATTACAATTCCAGAAACCCTTAGACCATCCAAATGGCCATAATGACCTGCTCCTCAAATGAATTGTAATTGGTACAAAGCACAAACACCAGATACATCATCTTGAAAACGTTCGAGATACTACGCTCACGAAGCACACCAGCAAAGACGGCGGTTCTTGATGCCATAAGGCTCGTTTTATGTACAGCATTAACGCAAAAGACTTGGGCATCTACCCCTACCGACGCCTACACTTTTACAGACAGGAAAATATGTAAACAAAAATCCATCTTTTTATTGGTTGCTCATTCACGAGTTGCGGTGATTCTACTCCTACGTTACAATCTCTAAACTCCCTGAAACCTTGCTTCCAAAATGAAGCCCCGTGCCTCTCTAAGAGCAGGGCAATTCACGTGCCTGTGTATTTTCCCCTGACTCTGCAATTGCAGCGGTGCAGCAACCATGCAGGACGGTCGTGCTTCGGCGCCGCGGATGGATGGATCACCTTGAGAAAGCCGTCCTGCTGAAGCACGCCGCGTCGCTGACGCCATGCGGGTGCATGCGCGTCGCCGTAGAGCCGCCCTGCTCCGTGCTGGCCGGGTTGCCGAACCCGCCGGTGAAGAAGCTCCCGGTCGGGTCTGGGGGAGGCGAGGCGAAGTCCTGTATCATCCCGTCGAGCATGGACTGGAGCTCGCCGAGGCTGTGCACGGGCTCCTGCAAGCACGAGAACAAAGAGAAAGATTTGTACATCGTGTCACGGCCGCACTTTTCGAGATTAATGAGTGAACCAAAGCATGCAAGAGATGATGATGGCATGATGCAAGGGCGTACCTCTCTCCCCACGGTCGCCATGAGCGAGACCATCTCCTGGAGGAAGTCGTGGAACCCCTCGACCTCCTCCTGGTCGTCGTCCAGCGGGTCGTACATCCCCGCGTCGTAGAGCGCCCGCCGCTTCTCGTCGGACAGCACCTGGTACGCCTCGTGTATCTGCTGGAACCGGCCCTTGGCTTCCTCCGGGTCCGCGCGGCCATTCGGGACCTTGTCCGGGTGCCACCTCTGCGCAACAACGAAACGCAACGCGTCAAGCTCCGTTGCTTCTCCCGCGCCGCAAAACAGAGGCGACCGATGAACCGAGCCGATCGAAAAAACAGAGGAGTCGGGTGCTCAGTTAGTTACTCACCATGGCGAGGCGGTGGTACGCCGCGCGTATCTCGGCGGCGGACGCGCTCGGCTGGACGCCGAGCACGGCGTAGTAGGACGACCTCCCCTGCGTCCCGCTCATCGTCTCTTTCGCCGCGAACGAGTCTCCCTCCCCTCGACACACGACACGACGAGACGCGCGCTACCTCTTCAACCCCTCTCTCGAGTCTTGAACCCCCCCCTCTTGAGTTCCCGCTGGCTCTCGGCTCTTCGACCCCCTTCCTCTCCGCGAGAGTCGAGTCGTGGCGGCCTCGCGCGGTGGTGCTAGAAAGAACGAACGACGCCTGACCTGATCGCGCGCCGCGGGCGCTACAAAATCCGCGCGCACGGTAGACGGCAGCTCTGCTCGGCTGACTGGCTGGATGGTAATGGCGGTGGTGGTGATGGCGACGGGGAACGGGCGACGAGGGAAAGCGGCGCCGGGGGGCCAGGCTGTATATATAACGTGGCCAGGCCGAGGCGGGTGGCGAAATATCTCCTCTTCCTTCTCTGCCTCTTGGAGGCGGGAGACGGGTGTGGACAGCAGAGGAGAGGATGGCCGCAAGGAAGCCTTGCGAAGCGCCACAAATATCTCGCGTCGGGAACGTTCCCGGACCGGCCGGATGCTCCCTTTTTCTGCGGGCGGAGGAGGCGCGGCGGGTCGGGCCGACAGATATTTTCCGCGCCGCGGGTCAGGTCCTGTGGCTCTCGTGGCCTGCCGTCCTGGGCTCGGCCTTGACCAACTGCTCCGTACGAATCTAGATGCTGCAGCGCTGTCACAGTGTCACTGTCTGTAATGCTCCACCTATAATCCTATTGCTCCATCGGTTTTAGCGTCTCGTATTTTGGTTGTGAGATTTTTTCTCTTTCAATTTTTGTCGATTGGTACTGATGCATGAGTGAAATTCACCTGATTCCATTTCTATGCAACTCACGTGAAATTACTCCGTTCAAAGGAGGTGCTGTATGGTTTTATTACGGAACGCCAAATGCGACTCAAAATTTTCATTCTCGGTTGTCCACCGTGTTACAGAGCTTACGTAAAAATGACAGCGGATAAGCAAACCACAAGTCTTTCGCGTTGTTTCGATCGGGAGACATTTGTCGCAGCCAGGCCGGGCTCGGCCGCGCGCGCTCGGGAAGTATTGCTCCGGCTTCAGCGCGTGCGCAATCATGGAGGCCGCAGCGCAGAACGGCCGTTACAACCGGCGCGACGCGTGTCAGCGGCGCGCGCTCTCCGCCGGATCGGGAGCCGCGTCGAGCGGACACGACGGCGCTTACCCGTTCCCAGAACGGAATGTGAGAGAGATGGCGATCGCCTTTTCCGAATCCTCTGGGCGCTTCCTTCATCTGCCGCCAGCGCAGGCGGTGAAGTACACGGCTGTACCTGTCTGGCGAGCAAAAATATCTGGGGAAGCCGGAATCTCTCACGATCATTGCCCGGCGATGAGCCCGCCCGGTTTGACGCATGTGGGATCCGGGCGGCCGGATGCTGAAAAGGTCGAGAGACACGTGGGTTTATGTGTTCCAGGGAAAGTTCACGAATCACGGCTGCTATACGTCGATAGGGGACGTACCATTGGATGGTCCATGTCCAATAAATATTTTCTCGAATTTTAAATTATTCACATCAACTTGACTATTGTTTTATTTAAAAAAATTATTTTAATATGTAAAATTATTAGTTGTGATTTAAAACGAATGAACAAAGTTAAAGTTATTTAAAATCGAAAAGAGTACAATTTTTTTTATATCCTAATTTATCTAAAAAGTGTTTAAAAATATTAACACCATTATTATATATCTAAAAAGATAATTTCCCTCTCCTCATCTCCGCTCACGCGACTCGCCCTCAGATTCAGTCCCTCAACGTCACTGTTGCGGTGTCGCCAAGCCTTGGAGCGTATAGCGAGGTCAAGCGCCCCGAGCCAGGCCACTGTGCACCTCAACCTGCTAATGGGTCAATAACCGAACTGAAACCCAAACCAAACCATGGCGTTGTTAGCTTTCAGCCGATCCAAACCAATCCACTAGAACACGCATCTTAAAGCACAAGCGCAAGTATTCTTTCAACTCTCCTGACTCAACTCTGGTGACGTCACGTCACTTTAAAAAAATATTAACAATCAAATTAAAATCTAACAAAAAAAAAAATTATTTCCCCGATCAATACAAGAGCGTGCTTCTATTTGATAGAGCAAACGTGAACAGCTGCGCCATCACTTTAACTTTTTCAGGTACACACCACACGCTATTCTGTCACAGTCCTTTGCATAAATAATAAAATAATAATAAAAATCTTTATATATTAAAATCCGTGAATTCTCTTTAAGTATCTGAAGTCAAATCATCAATAAATTTTAAATAGTCCGATCAATTCTCTGATGCGCAAAGAGTTAAATATACCTCTGTATTTACTTTTGTTATAGATTCAATGCAACTATTTTAAAAAATATAAAAAAAGTTTTTATAAATTTATTCTACTTCAATGTCTTACAAATATATGCTATAATTAAAGATCTTTATATGTTATGAAAATATATTTTTAGATAATTTAAATTATTTTATCTTTTAAAAATGCTCTTTGATTACTACGAAAACTAAGATTCAATCTTTTTTCCGCTTACCACTCCGGTCTTAAAAAAAATAGTAGCTTTGAAAGCAAAGTTTTAATAAACATTGCCAATATAAATTAAAAATAATTTTAAATTTATTAAGTTAAAAAAATTAGAAATAATTTGTTTTAAAAATACTTTCTCAAAAGTGTACCGATGCTAATTTTTATTAAATATTTTATAGATAACAAAAGTCACACTTAAAAAAACATATCGACAACTTTTTTTTTAAAGACCGAAGCATATGTTTATGAAACTTTGTCATCTACATCAAAGCAGCTATACTTTTATTTGTTAAATAATAAATTTAAAATATACTGCTTCAACTAGAGATGCACAACAAAAAATACACGAAAAACGCGTGAATTGACGAGCAGATTTTCTAATCAAAACTAAATGGAACCAAACTAAATTGAAAAAACAAACCAACCCAAACCTTAAACTGCAGTTCAGAACCGGTTCAAAACCATTTGCTAGTAACGGTGCCACTCTTCTCAATCACAAATCCTGGATGTGATGTGATTCTTTTTTATGGGTAATGTTAGAGAAAAACATCCGGTTATTCGTTTAATCCCACATACTTTAACTGGGCGAGTTTTCACAATGGAACGACGAGAAGCGGAATCCACCCAGCGACAAAGAGCTACCTGACCATCCTCGTTCTTAACGGAAACACAACTGACCTGGCCACTCCTCCGCCGCCTTCACCTTGGAGAAGTTGAAGATGTCGCTGTGCTGGAACGTGTCCTCCCGGTTCTTCCCATCGAAGTGCCTGTACTCGACTCGATGTGCGTAACCGTGAAGGGTTGATGGAGGCTGGCCGGGTTCGACCTCGGCATGTAGAATGAGGTGATACCGCAGATCTTGCAGAGCAAGCGCGCCGTACGCGCTCATGGACCACGCGGGAGGAGCGGGCGGCGATGCAATCCCCGCACACGGCCGTGCCAACAAGCGAGGGAACGGGGGGAAGAGGAGTAGAGGACACACCGTGGGTATCGGCCATGAGACGCGAGGGCAGCCCGGCGGGGGAGCTGCTGTGCCTGAGCAGCCCGTACTGCTGCTGCGGCTGTCCCATCTGCGCGGACACGGCCACGGGCGGCGGCGGGACGCGGATCTCGCCGGACCGCCGTACGCGCGCTCGAGCGCGCGGGGTCCGTCGACGGTGCGCGCGCTGGACTCGCAGGAGGTGAGCACGGACGACTCGGTGGAGAAGAAGCGGCTCACGGGCGGCGGCAGCGGTGCGGCGGGCTCGCGCGTCACGGACTCCGCGATGGCGGCCAGCAGCGACCCCGGCGCCGAGCCGTACCGCGCCAGGCTGTGCCCCTGCCCCGGCGGCGGCGCCATCGCCCCGCCGTTTGTGTAGAATGAGGTGATACCGCAGATCTTGCAGAAGGTGTTGCTGAGCTGAGGCGTGTGGTCGCCGGCAGCCGAGACTCTGAGTTGCTAGGTTTTCGGCTGCTCGATCACTCCGTCACGCACTGAGTCGCTGCTTCTCGCTGGTTCGTGCAACCAGTTTGGGACATGGGTTTAAAACCATTTAGAACCAATTTGTTTGGGCCCAAATCAAATTAAAACTAAACTATTTTGAGCTGCAACCAAACCAATCCTTTTTATTTCTCACCCCATTTCAATCCACCCAAATTGAATCTAAAGTAAGAACCAATCTGTTGGAACCAGTTCCAATCCAACCCATTCACAGGTTTATGTGCACCTCGCCACGGCAGTTGACCTGCTCACCTTCATGGACCTCGTCATGGCAGCCACCCTGCTCGCCCTTCGTGGAGCTAGCGTCTTGGCTTCCTCGACTCACACCTCTTCCTTGTGCTCCTCGGTCTCCATGGCTTTGCACAACTCTTCCAACCTCTGTGCCGGCAGGGTCACGACATCGTAGTTGGCTTCCTCACTGTGCAGTGTAGTTCATGTGCTTGAACGAGGGCATAAATTGGAGTACTAGTACTTCTTACTATCCATATTATACTTGAATTAAATCGTCACAGGACGATCATGATATCAGTATCTGATTGAATGCATACCTTAATCATCAGAGATACATAAAAACTGCTTAAAGGTGTATAAAAAATATTAAGCGTTTAACCTGCAAAATACCCTTGCTTTATACTACTGCTACATACTACTATCTTTGTCTAATAAAATTTTCTATGACTTAGATCGATGATTTCTATAAATTTAATTAATTTTATCAATATATAAATTACTCTCTCCGTCCGATGTTTTTGACTTTTAGAAATCAACATGTGATCATTCATCTTATTGAAAAAATATACAAAAATACAAAAACAAACAATATGTGCTTAAAGCATTTCTAATAATGAACCACTTCACAATAAAATAAATAATATTTTCACAAAATTTTTTAATAAAATGGATGGTCAAAGATAGATATTTGAAAATCTAGAACGACACTTATTTTGGGACGGAGGGATGCATATTATGAAAATATTTTTATGGCAAATTTTAAAATATAAATCATATGTTGAGCAAATTAACTAAATTTATAAAAAATCATAGTCAAAATTGTATTCTCTCTGTCCTAAAATAATTGACATTTT
>BCLF01000037.1:338124-356155 GCA_001602275.1 Zoysia japonica
AACTAATCCTTAAAATAATGTTCTATTGAGACAGTAAAAGTACATTTAACTGAAGTACATGTGAGTTGCTTCAGTTCCAATTTATAGAAGGATAAATTCCTTATTAGCCATCCAAAAAACTTTGAACTTCCTTATTAGCCACTTAAAATTTTGAATTTTTTTATCAACCACTAACGTTAACTTTCTTTTCTTATTCGCCACTCATACATTTAGAGATTTAAAAAAGACCTTTGCCTTTCTTTCAATTTTCTCTCTATTTTATCATTACTCATGTTAGTGGATGATATTTGGTTTTGGGACATCTCAAGTTTCACAAGGAAAAATTTTTACTTAAAATTTAAATTCAAATTCAAATTTTAAAATTTAATCTGAACCATTTTATTTCCTTTTAAGCTCGTGGGTCATAATGTGAATTTGTGAGATAAAATTGATTCTCGTAATATTCACTAAAATGGGTAATAAAAAAACTAAAAAAACTTAGTAAGAAAAATGATTGAGAGGCAAACAAGTCTTTTTCAAGTATCTAAATGTATAAGAGTAGCAAATAAGGAAAGAAAGTTAATGTTAGTGGTTGATAAAGAAATTCAAAATATTGAGTGGCTGATAAAGAATCAAAAGTTTTTTCAATGACGACTTTTTTCAATGGCTAATAAGAAATTTGACCTTTATAGAAAGTGAAGCACAATAATGTAGACGTGCACGGCTGCTTGGGGTGTGTTCAACTGCACTTAATCTTGCTGCTGCTGCGGCTATGGAGTAGCTGCAGCCGAAAAAACGAGAAACAAACGTGGGTCCTGTTTGGGAATGCTTACGCGAGAAACGTTTAACATGCAATCTGAATATGAAGATTTTCTTGATTTTTGTTTATCAATTCTTGTAATTTAAATATATAAAATTATTAAAAAATTAGATTCTTGTAAAAATAAACGAGAGCATTTGAAAAGTATTTTTACTTATTTTCATTGATAAACCGCTCATAAGCGGAAACAAACAGGGACGTGCTCGCCAGCGTCGAGCGGCTGGGCAGCATCATCTGTATCTGTAGCTAAAAAACGGCAAAGGCAGCGCAAGCGAAAGCACCCTTGATCTCGGGTGGCGGCCCATCCGTTCATGTGCTCCTGCAAGCGTATTGACGGCAAAGGCCTTTTCCGTTAACACCTCCTAGTTTAGATCTCCTTTTTTTTAAAAAATAACGGTATTAATATATACCTTCACCAACATGAGCCAGATGATTCTTAGAAAAAATCATGGGCAAGATGAAATCAGTTCAGGTTTGTATTACATGATTTTAAACAAAGTTGCCACTTTAATGCATGCATATTTTTACAAAACGTGAGATAGGCCATATAGGTATGACAGTTCACAAGTATGCGTATGCTTTTTAGAAATATACAGTGACATTAATTTATAAATGGCTATGATTAATTACATATAGAAATCTTATAATGCGTGCCTATTCTTCCATAGTATGGTTTTCAAATTAGCTTTTATACACTGCTATTTTTCATTGGGTCAAATAAGGAGCAATTTAAATCCTGCATTATTTTACCATCTATAAAATAGTCCAATTGAGGTGACTAGATACCATTCGTAATTGACATGTTCTCTGAATCTCAGGACAACTAGAAAGGAAGAGTTAGATCTCACAAAAATAGGGTTACAATGTCAATATGCAACATGAAAGACACAGCAAGAATGCTCACTTTCATGCTCATCATTGGAAGTTTTGCTCTGATAGCACAATGTAAGTATACAATCATGTTTGAAAACTGATGACTACAATCTTTTATTGTTATTTATAAAAGCTTTTAAACCTCTCTGAATTGTGAAAAAAAATTCTAAATCATACGTTTTACGTATGAAATAGGTCTTTAGAATGACCATTATAGTGAAATTCCTACATTTTAAAGGAGGCTTTGCATATTTTGATGTTTCTCTTTGCAATGACACAGGTGCCCAAACGGATGGCATAAAACCCATTGAAACAATCGAAGAGAGCTTTGGGAATGAGCTTGCAGTTCACTGCGTTGATATAAAGTGTGGTGCCAACGGAAAACAAACATGCTATCAATGTGTAGTGGAATACCACAGGGAGGATGGTGGTCCCATCTGGCCTACATACGAGCAGTGTGTGAAACATTGCCACCACTAGTTTGTATAATTTTGTTAAGTGCAACTGTGCTCCCATTTCGGGTTCTAATGAAATAATATTGTGAAGAAAGTATCATTAGCGTCAGCGCCGTCTCGTTATTTTTGAGGGCCCTAGGGCGGATGCAGTGATTGGGCCCCTAGAGACTACATAAATATATATTTTTTTTTGAAAAAAGTACATAAATATATAATTGACTTATAGTATATATATATATATATAATTAAATATGACTTATAACAACAGCTACTTCGTTCTTATACTAATTATGATATTATAATACACTTTGAAATAAAATAAGGTTAATATAATTAACTTAAATAACAAAAGAAACACATAATCTTCACTTGCGAACAAACCCTCCGACTTGTCATAAAAGGCAGCTCTTTCCAACCTTTCTTGATGCAAAATCATTGAGGATAGTATCAAGCTCAAGGTTGTCCAAGATATTCTCCTCAATACTATATATAGTCAAGCCATTCAATCTTTCTTGTGACATAGATGACCTTAAATAATTTTTCAATAGTTTTAGTTTAGAGAAACTTCTTTCAGCCAATGGCACAGTTAAAAGGATACGATATGCAATTGAGACATTTGGATAGCAATCTGCATCTGTGACAAACTGAAGAATCTCATGTGAGAACATTAAGGCCCTCTTTGTTTGAGCTCGAGCTTTTGAGCTTTTAAAAAAGCTGGCTGATGGCTAGTTAAAAAGCTGACTGGTGAAATTTAGATGTTATCTTTTGTAATATGCATTTAGCTTTTCTGCACATTAAAAGCTGGAGTGAGCTTTCAGCTTTTAGTTCATTTCTGTAAAAGCTAGCTTTTCAGCATTTATAAAGCGAGCTTTTCAGAACTTTGTTTGTTTCAGCTTCTCAGTTTTCAGCTTTTCGACTAAAAAAGCTGACTGAAAAGCTGAAACAAAGAGGCCCTAAACGATCAGGCAAGGTCATTTGCAGCACTTGAACATTAAACGATCTGCATCTATGTTTTGGAGGCAACATTCCTCCCGAAAACAAGATTAAACAAGCACGAGAGCACCTGAAATTAGGAGGACAACAGTGAAAAGTTAGACAAACAAAATCCCTAAAAAAAACTTGCAAAGCAAAACTGCTGATTGGATGGTGAAATCACGGCAAAATTGTTGGCTATTGAGGTGAATTTGAGGGGCTAAACGAACCTGAGTTTTAGGGACTAACAAGAGAATAACCATCAAATTTCCGAACCAGATTTCTACCGAAGAAACGAATTGCTGAAGGCTCTTGTCTTCTTCGTCTGAAATTGGAATCGATCAATTAATGGAGAGCAGGGAGCAGCGTAAGCTTCTGATGGGCTACACGTTTATGCTGGGCCAGCTGTTGAAATTAGGCTGAAAAGTATATGTATTTGTAAAAAAAAATTGGGCCTCTCAGCTCTGGACCCTAGGCCATCTCACTCATCGCCGTAGCCCAGAGCCGACGCTGGCTAGCGTACATGTATTTATCTCCCCAATGTCTAGAACAATAACTGTAAAAATTTGTGCTAATGGAACTCCACCATTTGTAAACAAAGAAAGTTATGATAACTTTTATACTGGACACCGAATAAATCTCCCAGCCCTCCAATCTCCTCTCTGGGTAAGTTATAGTTGGAGCTGCGGAAGCCGATGTTGAGCAGTTTGACCGGTTTTGTGCTTTTCGTAAAAAAACCGTTAGAAATCGGTATAAATGCAAAAAATAGGTTTTGAAACGAGAATGTTTGGTATTTTGATTTACCGTCTGATTTTTCTAGGATTTGATCGATTTTTAATTTTTTTCTTTTTTGAAACTTTTAAAACAAAAATCAATCACTTGATAAAATTGAACCGAAATGATTTTACAGAGAAGTATGAAAATCAGAACGGTTTAACAGTTTTGTTAAGGGCTCCGTCATGCATCGTTGTCTCTGCTCTCCATAAAAAATAAAAAAAAACTGTCGAGTGCCCAACCTTGCCCAACTGCCGCCATGTACAACGGCGTCGTACTCCATACCCCACGGGGCTCCGACCAATGTTTATGATTTGGTTTAAACCGTTAAGATGGGTCGGGTCGGTTTAACAAAAACTGTGAAAATTAGTTGAAAATCGCTTTAAATTAAAAATTTAAAATTTAAACGAAATTAAAATTTGAACGAATTTTTACAGTAAATCGATCTAGTGATTTCGTCGGTTCCTTCGATTTTTATAGTTTTATATTTTAAAATTTAAAACGTCCGATTTAACCATCGATTTTTTCGTTTTTTATACTAAAATTGATGCAGATGGATTTCACCGGAAACGTTTAAACGGTTTTGTAAACCTCGGCTCCGGCACGAGCGGGCACGTCCAGGCGAGCAAGTTCCTCGTCAAGCCCCCGCCCTCCACCTCCGAGGCTGCTAGCGGCACCGCCGCCTCCTGCGGGTCGCGGAAGCCGAACAAGGACATCCTCGAGCACGACCGGAAGCGGCAGGTGGAGCTGCGGCTGCTCGAGCTGAGGGACGCGCTGGAGGAGCAGGGGTACACGGAGGGCGAGATCGAGGAGCGCGTCGCGGAGGCGCGCAAGGCCGCCGAGATCGAGGCGGAAGAAGGCATGCCGCCTCTCTCCGGCGAAGGGTATGGACTCTGATAATAAGCCCCTTCGTGATTTCTGTGCTTCCTTTGATGTACGTGTGGTGTGGAATTGCATAGTGTGTCGTAGAGGATGGCATGGTTCTAATCAGTTTCGATATTGATTTTGTGTTGAGATGGCTTTATATTACTGAAAATTTATATTGGAAAGAGGTATTGTTGCCTAATTGTATGGGCTGATGAAAAGTTCATTCATGTTGCTATGTTTTTTGTTCAGTGGCGGAGCTAGACGCAATATCAAGAGGGGCCCAATCACTAATTAGTCAATTTTCGCAATATCAAGAGGGGCCCAATCACTAATTAGTCAATTTTTTCTCAACTTCTCAACAAGATAGAAAGTTAATTTTCTCACTTTCTCGTTGGAACTTATATTTATCTATTAAAATGATCAGTTAGGAACATGATTATTTGAAGGTTTTTTTTCCCAAACAAGAGGGGCCAGGGCCCCGGCTGGCCCTCTCCTGGCTCCGCCTGTGTTTATGTTTTGTCAGCTATCTCTTTTGTGTTGGATGGTATTAGCTATATTTATGTTGTCTTGTAGAGTAGCTTATATTTGTTGTACTTATTCAATTTATAATCTGTATTGCTGTATGATAATCAAATTTGGGGTTCCATCTGGGTTCTGTAGTTTATGTCCAGTAGTCAGTTCAGTTGCCTTTTTGATCCCCTTGCTGCAAGAGAAAGCTGATGTTGACTCTATTAATACAACCTTCATGTACTGTTTCTAATTTGGATCCTCATGAACAAAGCGAAATCATTGCCGACTGTAGAAATGACAATTTATGGAGGCCCAATGTATATTGTCTTGGAATTTTGTCCCCTTCAAAGCGAAATCATTGCTTACAGTGCAGAGGTACTGACGTCCTGTATGCAAATTATAGCTTTATATGCTACATGTTTATAAATTCATGCGTTTTAGCATCAGTCATCTATAGTGCCATATAATCACCACTTCCTCTGTTCCTGTTTGTGCAGATATGTGATTTGTTAGCAGTTTGTATGGTCAATCTTTGGTTGCTGAATCGAAAAATGTTTATCTTTATATGACAATTGGTTGTTAAATGATATATTGGCTGTTAAAAGTTCTGTCTATATATGGTTCACAATAGGGTGAGTTCTTGCCAGGTTTATGGATACTCAAAACCATCATGCCGCAGCTCGGAAGGATAAAGAGGATGACATGTAGAAAAAGGGGATTTGAATGTGATTTAGAGGTTGTAATAAGCGTGCGTATGTTTCAGTTATTTCAGATGTTAACAATAATTGTCATATCATGGAGATGGTATTTCATCCTAATGCACTTACATGAGATTTTAGAAGGCACCTTAAGCAGACTGAGGTAATCTGAAACTATGTTGTTCTGAACTTAGCCAGGGAAGCCTAGGCCCTTGTAATTTGTGAGTAGTAGAACACAAGATAAATTTCAAATCGAGATGGTTTGAATAGTCATAAGAACTGCCAATGCACCTATTATGTTTTCGATGGTCGTATTATTCATATCACATTAAAGCAGGTAAATAATCTTTCACTTCCAATACTGCTGGTGTCCACGACAAGGTGAATCTTTAGGAATTGGCTGAGTGCCTTAGACACCCTGGTGAGTCTTTAGGAATTGGCTGAATGGCATTGACATCCTGACGCATCTGAAACTAGACCCACTTAGCATACGTGTATTTATATATGTTTTGGACCCTTGTAAGAGTGAAAAGAATATCATGCAATAGACAGTGGCAACACAGCTTTCTAGTGCACAACAGGTTGGTCCACATCAAAGAATAAACTGCATTTGAACAGCATCCTAATTTAAGAACGGAGGGTACGTAATGAATTCGTTTGCCCCGTAGTCACTTCTTTTAACTGTTAAACTACAGGCATACAAGCCGAGGCTGATATTGCTGCTATGATCAAAATCATTTTTTTTTTCTGTTTTCCACAGGTTTTCCACGACTTGATTCCTAGCTGTAAGTAGCTCATAACACTTGGATGTTACGTATCTCAACTGCCATCCGTCCTGCCATGCATCTGGACACGACGGCATTTTCCATTGTTTCTGTAGCCAAGGCGCATTTCATTCCAAAATTGTGTGATCTCGACCAGGTTCATTGGCTCAGTTTTGTCTTTTTGGAACAAATAAATGGTTCAATTATTTTAACCGTTGAATGCTACCCACTGTTTTTAAATTATTATCATAATTGACTTTTAATATCATCTTTGACTATTTATATTATTCAAAAAAGATGGTTTAGATGTGTAAAATTATAAGTTGTGATTCAAATATTTTTAATAATAAATGAAATTATAATATAACTTATGCTAATAATTATCTTTTTATTAAGATAAATATGAAAGATAATATTAAAAATTCTCGGCAATAACAATTTAGAGACTGATGAAGTACGTCGTAATCGTGTAAGTATGAGTCTGCAAGCCCCCTGCAATCACCGTCTAGTCCAAGCTACTGGCGACTAATTCCCCTCCCTTTGTCATTTATGAATTTAGAGCAGAGGAGATGCTCGAGCTGACCGCAGCCATGGGTGTAGGGCTTGGCTCCTCCGGTCAGAGCGGAAGGCGCCGGCGGAGATGGTTATCCCCATTGGGTAAATGCTAGCCGCCCTTGACATGAAGTTACGGACAGGAACTTTGACCTGTGGATAAGGAACAGTTGATATCAAATGTTAACTGAAAATGGAGGAGGAAGTACTGTATTACGTGATGGTGTGGTATAAATGATCAAGAAAGATACTTTACAGGTGAGATAAATTCTCTTTAATTTATCCAAATTAACACTGGAGACGATGGAGTGACGGGTCAAAGTTGCGGCTTGAAATTCATGCCCGGTACCCTATTGCTATTCTAAGCTGTGGTACCTTATAATACGGGCTTGATCTCCGCATATGGATTCTTGAGTCAGGTATCTCCACAACATCTATCATTCCTTTTCTCCGCCGCCTGTTGTGATACCTTCCTGAGGCAACATATGGAGATTTTCCTTTCTGCAGTTCTGGCAGAGCTAACCACTAGATCCATAAACTTTTTCATCAGCAAAATCTCCAAGCCGACGACGCTTGATTTGGAGGATCGCCTCCACAGGATTTTGCACCGAGCACAGGTCATTGTCGATGAGGCCATGGAACGGCGCATCACTAACCAAGCTATTCTCCAGCAGCTTGACATGATAAGAGATGCGATGCATCGAGGCTATTATATGCTCGACGTTTTCAGGTGTCAATCCCTGGATTTTGGGGACACCAAAGATCAGGTCAGGTGTCACTCTCTGCCTAGATTAAATTCTTGGAAAGGTTTATGTTCCTCCGGTAGGAACACAAAAGTTCCCGAACAACTGGAAAAGGCACTTGATGATTTGAACTTTATGATCATTCATGTGAAAGAGTCACTCAAGTTCTTGACGAGTTACCCTCTCTTATACCGTCAGCCTTACAGCATGCATCTCCTATTGGAAAACTACATGTTTGGTCGTAAGAGGGAAACGGAAATTGTCATCAACTTCCTGTTGCAAACACAGCCTCATGGGGCCAAAGAATTGAATGTCCTGCCAATAGTCGGTCCCACCAAAGTCGGTAAGAGTACCCTTGTTGCTCATGTTTGCAGAGACGAAAGAGTCCGTGACCATTTCTCAAAAATTTGGTTCCTGCATGATATTACAGATGTAGAGCTAGCTACCTTCACAGAAGGATGTGCAATGAAACATCACCCGAGAAAAGATGGGAGATTACTAATTGTTGTGGACTTAGCACAGGATCTCAATGAAGAAGCATGGGATAAGTTGCATTCTGCTTCTAAACATTGTGTGCCAAGAGATAGTAAAATAATAATCGTAAGCCAGTCTGACAAGATCACCAACTTTGGAACTGTGCAGGCTCTAACCTTGAACTATTTATCTGACGAGGAATACTGGTATTTCTTCAAGACACTTACATTTGGAAGTATGGATCCCAAAGTGCATCCGCACCTTCCATACTTGGCCATGGAGATAGCCAGAATAGTGAAAGGTAACCTCCTTCGCGCAAATGTTTATGCCTGTATACTGAGGGAAAACTTTGATATCCACTTCTGGTACAAGGTTCTGGTCTTCTTGAGAGGATTCATTCAGGAGCATGTCTCCAGATTTGGTGAGCACCCATATGATGTTGTGGACCGAAAGAAACCTTCTTACTTTGGGAGGCTGGCCACACATTCTAGAGATTCAGTGATTTATCATCAGTATCATCAACGTTTTTCAGAAGAGGTTCCAAAAATAAAACTCCAAGATGTGATATATGGAGATGTTAGGCCTGATGGGAAATTTGAGGCCCTTGCATGGAGGTCCAGCATACCCCCCTACCATAGTTTTGTCTTTACTTGTGAGATTCGTGAGCTGAAAACTACACGAGTCAAGAGGAAGCGTTCAATGAAAAACTCGGTCACACTTCATTAATCTTGTCATTTTCAGGATTACATAGGCGGATTTGGTGATACGTTTTGATATGTTGTCACACAAGTTATATATAGCATCATGAAAATGTACTACTATATTGTCATATGTTAATTATTTTGTTTTAATGGAATAATATACGATATTGGGATATAGTTGAAATATTGCGAATTGCTTGTCATTGATTTTACTTCAAGTAGAAGCCTGCAGAATCTGGGATTTGAGATGTCTTCTGCTTGTGCTTTCTGCTAGACCCTGCACTTCCTTTTGTCAGCTGAGCCTCATGGTCATGTTTGGTCTGATTGTTGGTCCTAGAAGGGTTAACAAAACCAGAGGAAACTGGTGAGAGGTTTCAGTAATAGCAAATTAAACAAATGCAGAACATGGTTGATGCAAAAGAAATGTCCCATGATTACCGACACGTCAACCATGTTCGTGATTTATCTTTGACAGATCCCTTTCAATGTACGCAGACATTAAATTCGGCTATGTTATATGCTTCTTCAATGTTTGTTGGACTCTCATTATACAATTTACTAAGTGAAGATGTTCAATGGAGATGCTACTTGATCTTTAGCAATTTTGAGCCCAAAGATATACAATTGTGACCACATACATTACAGCCATATTTGATCCATTCTTCATGGGAGAAAACTGATCAAAGTCAAGCTGACTACTCCTTAATAAAAGAGACCCCTCGAAATCAACTGCCAAATTCTCTTAGGCTCAAAAAAAAAAATCTCTTGCTCGTATAATAAAAGATAGAGTGTTTGCGAAGCTAGAGGGTGGACAAGGTGTGCCACAGCCCACCCTGAATTTTGCCCAACAAGACAGTACCCCCATATCCCACTGAGTTGGACCAACAAGCTACATGTGACGTTGTTTGGTGGTGTAGGTTTAGAAAATATTGATTAAAGCCACACATCTTTGACAAAACTTTATCAACAGTGTGATCACCACAATTGTTTATAAAAGTTAGCAAAGATATATGTATGTGATACATGATATGTCACTGCGGCAAGCCATAGTTTTGACACGCAACTAAACAGTAATGAAAAAACTGTGGTATGCAAAGCTTTAGGCCTCCTTTGGAACACGGAAAAAATTCTTGGGTCCTATATTTTTTCTGTGAAATTTCTGTGTGCTTTCTGTAAAAATTCCTGCGTTCCAAAGGAGCTTTTGGCAACCAGCCATACAAGCTCTAAATAGTAAGACTTGGCCAAAGAATATAAGTTCATTTTTATGATCAATGCAGATATTTAGCTCTTAAATCCGGTGCTACCTTTTTGGCTGTTCGAGTTCTTCCAAGAGCTACCGTTGAATGGCCGATCAAATTCTATCGAGACATGAAAAAACCTTTGTCCAACTAAACGGATGCCATATCAAGTGGATATGGTCGTACATTGGATTGGTAAAAGTCAAACACAGCCTTGGGCCCTTGGCTTTGGTTCAACGTGGCATTTGAAGTGTGTGTCACCCTTAACAGCAGAACACGGGCACGCCCGTGCAGGCGGGCAAAGACTCTAGTGTCACCTGTTCGTTTTAGTCAGGATCTATTTGGCACAGACGAAGAACATTTGTATGTACCGTTACGATGGCAGTTTCAGAGAAAGTGGACGAACTAATGTATCCATTGATATTTCATAGAGTTTTATTCAACAACAGAAGGACAATATAAATGCTTGAACAGGACAATATCATGATTTTCTAGAAATTGCTGCGCCGAATCTGATATACAGAACGGATATCATACCAAAAGACGACCTAACATCCACAAACTCGTTCTGCTTTCAGTACGGTGATCCGAGCAAATTCCAACCAAGCACTCTTGACAAGATAGAATTTTTGTACAAGATCAATTTTCATTGTAGAGCTGACACCGATAAAACACCCAGACCCCAGCATTTATCCACTTCCGTCGAGCTGCCCATGGGAGAGGAGGTGTGCTAGATATTGCTGAAAGCATAAAAGAAAATGTGGATAACAGGCTTTCATGGAGTTTGAAATAATATAACTGAAATATACATATGAATTTAAGTGATAATATACAAATTTGTGAAGTGTAAACATGAATAGCAAACAGCAAATTAAGACAAGCTCCTTACAGCATGGTAGGCATATGGTGGTTTCCCTTGCCGGTCGAAATGTTTTGCCATGATGGAGAATTCTATAGGGCCCCAGTCATCTATTTCAAAACAATTACCTAATGCAGCTTTGTAAAGCTGCAAAACACCAAATGAAATACTCGTAAAAATTGCCGCATAAACAAAACAATATTTTTCAACATTTGCATCATTAAAGTTTACATAAGCTTGTTGCCATAGTATTAGTAACGAGACACAGATTCAGTTTAATACCTTTGCAGTGTCAGTTAGTAGCTCAGTACCAGCAGGGTAGGAGGCATAGTACTGGTCGGCCCTTGAGATCCCAGCTCTTGTCCTGTGATTAGCCAAAAATACTGGCTGTTGAGAACAAGTAATAGGGTGGTGCAAGTTATGGAATTGTAAAACAGAGGAAATTCTGATTCAGCAGTGGCATACGTATTGCTCGTGTAAGCATAGGCAATGAGGGCAGTGAAGCAGTAGAACCCAGTATAGGATGCCACACGTCGAAACTTCTGGATCCTTAAGACCTCCTTACAGTGATACAAAATGTCCATCTCACTGTAGCTTGATGCTGGTTTTATGAATCAAGACGTAGGCTTTAGTAAAAACTAGGATTACATCCTAAAATTTCCTAAATCAAACATCCTCTTCCACAGCCCCAAATTATACACAGAATTGCGAGCAGATAAAAAAAATTGGGCAGTATAATACATAAAGTCACTACAGAAATTGACTAAAGATTTAGTAGCTTAACCTGCTTGTGTTGAATCCCAGAGCGCCAATGACAAAAACATAAATAGTTAAGAAGGAGAAACATTTGCATCCCCATAATGCATGGCAAGCATATCAACAATATGAGCATAATTCTTGAGAAGGTTATAGAATACTACTACACAGACACGTAAGTAAAACAAAAGAACACTATAACCAAGAGAATGTCTACAATTGCTGTTCATTATTCAGATTTTCTACTAGAAGCTTTCTTATTCATGTGATGATGGAGCACCACAATCTCAATATTCCTACAATGTAGTCCTGAATATTGATTTGCCTTGGTGCTACATCACCTGCTGCTGCGTTCTCATTCAATTGGTGATGTGCGCTCTAGAAAGCTTTGTCAAGGTTCACAATTGTCCTTTACAAAGATAGCATTTTAATTTCACAAATTGCCCTTTCTCTAATCATGGACAACAGTGCATCTGAAGACAAACATGAAGTGCACCAAAGTGAATACTAGTTTCCTAACAATTGTCCTGAGAATGAAATCAGGGCTGGTTCTCAACTGGTACCAAAATTCAACTGAACTCACCTCGATGCCCCATCTCACATGATCACATCTATAATCTATGAATCTATCCAACATATCTTTGGAACCTTTTTTATCACACAAAATAAAGAAAGTAAAACCATGAAATATACCTAAGGAAAATTTATCTTAGGAATTTCCTCAAACACCTCTCGTACATGCCACCTGAACGCCTCTATGCAGCTACCGACTCTCATCTCACGCATCTAACTCTGAGAATCCCACAATTGCAACCTTGTGTCGAGGAAACGATAGTTGAGCACGAATCCCACTTCCAGACGCCACGAGGAGTCGAGGGCTAATCAATACTCAAGGGGCATCCGATTCTAAAGGCTGAACACAAGCACAAGAGTGCAGGAGTGAGTAGGAGAGATATATGGGACGCACGAAAGCTCACATCCGCAAGTTGTCGCAATGACTCAGATACAGGCTCGAGCTCCGATGGCTCAGCCGCCGGCTGCCGACGGTTTCGCAGACGCCGACGAGCACCACGCGTCCCCGACGAGCGGAGAAACAGAGGGTGAATTTGATAAAGACAGTGAGGTGTATGTCTGATATTTTTTAAATTTTATAAAATTATAATAACATGTATTAAATTAATAAAAATAAATAAAAATCCGCACGTTCGCAGCACTCAGTGACTCGGCTTGCTAGAAAAAAATGGTGGACTGGGCTTCGTGGGCTGAATTCATTAGTGCAGACCCGTTTACACGACGGGGTGAGTGACGTGAATTAGCGGCGGGACGGCGGTGGGGCTCGTCTTTCTTCGTCGCCTGACGCGGTCACGCGGCTCCCAAGCCGGATGTGCGCCAAGAGCGGGCATTTTTGTTTTCATTTTCGTTGGGAAATATTTTGCTTTTTGTTCTTTAATAATTTGTACTCTAGATGGTTACAGATGTTAGTATTAGTAGTAGCAAATTAAACAAGCGCAAAACAGTGGCCAATTTTTTTGTCAGTAGAGGAGATATGTTTGGCAAGAAAATCAGTTGCAGCCATTCCAATGATTTATTTAGGGGCAATTTATTAAATAAAACTACTATATATATTGTCAAAGATGTTAGTTTCCCTTTTTCTTCTAGGAAGGAGGCCTCGAATTAATTTCAAACCCCTACTTTATCGATAAATAAGAACCCAGTCGATTATTTTCCTAGTTTCTTGATATTGACTATCGCAACCAGACCGATCGATCTGCTTCAGCGAAGCCCCAACGCGGCAGTGCAGCAGTGCGCCGGCAACACCCATGGCGGGAAGCCTCATGAGCAAGGCGTCCAGCACCGTGGCCGCCTGCGCCCGCCGCGTGTCGCGCACCGTGCGGCGCCTCCTCCGCCCGCGCCGCAGCCCCCACCGGGACAGGCGGCAGCTCGTGCTGGCCGATGACCATCATCAGTACGAGCCGTGCCCCGACGGGGGGAGGCAGAGGACGGGCTGTGGCGACGGGCGATACTGATGGGCAGGGCCGAGCCCTATGGGTGTGCGACCTGTGCAGTTGCACAGGGCCCCACTTTTTAAGTGCCTCAAATTTTTTCTATTGTTAAGCATTGCTACATTAGTTTATCTAGTGAGTTTAAGGTCCCTTTTGAATATTAGAATTTTTTTCGATTTTTATATTTTTGTGACATTACTATGTGATTCTTATGGTCCAAAAGAGAGCTAAATGTTTAATTGTTAATTTTCATCTAATAGTTTATAAATATTTAATTGTTAATCTTCATCAATTCATCTTGCGTCTGCTGTTTCATTGGATTATTAGATTAAAGCCATGCCCTGTACCGTACAAATAGATCTACTACAAAATACTCTCTCCGTTTTTAAATTGACATCGCCGTTGACTTCTAACATCAACTTTGATCATTAGTCTTATTCAAAAAAAATTAGTTTAAATGTGTAATATTTTTAAGTTGTGATTCAAATAATTTTATTGATAAATTATAACAAAATATATAACATTTATTTAAAATTTTTGAATGAGATAAATGGTCAAAGTTAATGTTAGAAATCAATGACCATATCAATTTAAGAAAAGAGAGTATAATTCCAGTAGCGAAAAACATAAATGGGACTCGTGAAAGGTAATATACTACACCATATCTATTGTTTTCTTATTTTATTTCTGGGCTCTTTATAATATAAGATTTTTTTCTTACATTTTACATTTTCTTATAAAATTTCTATACAGTTTATATAAAATTTCTGCTCAAACATATAAAGAGACCCTTACTACCCGTTTCGCACTGGGCTCGATTATTCCGGCTCGGCCCTGCTGATGGGGGAGCGATGCAGGCCGCCCGACTTCCCCGGTGTCATCCACTATGACAGCTTCGGTCGGCGGCCCTCGGCGCCACCTCTACACCGCGGTGGCACGGCGGCGCTGCTCTGCCGCTCGATGTACGACGTCGACGAGACCGCCGTTGCGGAGCCCAGGAAGGCCATAGCCAAGCGCGCGTAGCCAGCTGCTGCTCCCGGCGTTGATGCCTGCGATCATGTGCTCGCTCGACGCCCTGGCGTGCGTTTTGTTTCTTGCTGGATGGATACTGCGTGCATGTGTTTCTTGCGTTGCGGTTAAAAGTATAGGGTGCCATGAATTTGTTATCCTCCCTTACAGATAGTTGAATTGCTTGAACTTTGTAAGCATGCCGGCATGACAGTCTTCTCCGGTGACGGTGACAGCAAATGAACAAATCATGATCGACATTATCATGTCCCATAACTCGTAACCCACGTCATGGTCGCCAAGTGTATTCGTGTAATCTGCTGCCTTTCTCACAGCGAGGCACGGAAGCGAGCCGCAGGCATGCAGGCACGTCAATTTTGGTGCTGCCGTGGGCATTCTGCCACGGCCGTTCCGGCGTTTCAATGAAAGGACTCTCTGGAGTCTGAACACACCGAGCAAGCTCAGAGCATCTCTAACAGATATTTAAATTTTGACTACTTAAATTGATGTTTAGATTGTTGGTAAATTAATATTAGCAGCTATAAAAGCTTCCATCTCCAATAAGAGCAACTTCAACAGCCATGTAAAATTATTGTACAAATTTAGGTCGTTAGTAAATCAGAATTGATATTTAATATAATGTTCATCTTCAACAACTACTTAAATTCAGTATTTCTTAAAATTTAAACCAACCACATCATTCTAATTTATGACTCGTTGACTTATAATTTTAGGGTATAAATAAATCTAAAAGATTCCTATATGTAGGGTACCTAATTTGATGAGGACGAAGATAGCTAAATTTTAAATAATGATATAGGTATCTGTTGGACTGCTACTTTTCATCTCAAATAACTAAATTCATGTTTAGGTCTTCAATTTAAGTACCTATTAAATACTCACATTTAACTAACTAGAAATGTGAAATCAGTAATAGTTAAATTTAAAGTACTCGTTAAGTCACTGTTGAAGATGTATTTTTACTTAGTAACACTTATATTTGTATTTAAATACTATGTTTAAGTATCTATTGAAGTTGCTTTACAGCGACCTCGAGACGCCCGTTCGGGTAAAAAGCGATATGCATTGACAATTTGACAAGCAGAATTTTAAGAAGCAAAACCGGCTATTCAACTTGGTAGTACCCGTTCATTTTTTTTAATTGTCAAATTCATTAAAAAAAAATGAAACTGTAGGGGTGTCATTTTGCTCTAAATTGAGGCAGGACTGCGATGTGACACAAAAACTCAACTTATTAGCAAGACAGCTATTTTTTACAAGGTCCAGTGAACTTCACTTCACTTCACTGAAAATGTCTATTTTACGATGCTATGTAGCCAGGGGGCGGCAACGACCTTCAGAAATTTCAACCCAAACACACCGTGTATTTAACCGATTCCATCGAGCTGCCCATGGGAGAGAAGGTGTGCCATATATTGCTGAGAAACAGAGGGTAGTTGTGAGACATGCAAATTATACAAGAAACAATACTCATAAGAAGAAAAAAAATCAGGGCAAAAGTGTTTTCTCCAGATAAAAAATATGCGAACACTATGCATGAGTCGTCACACAATGAAAGGCAAGAGGACAACTTACCGCATGGTAGGCATATGGTGGTTTGCCTTGCCGCTCAAAATGCTTTACCATGATTGAGAATTCTATTGGGCCCCAGTCATCTATTTCAAAACAATTACCTAATGCAGCCTTGTAAAGCTGCAATCCACGCAACAAAATCAGACAACTATCTAAGCTACTAAGAAAAGATATAACAAAGAAACCAGATTATAATTTACATATCAGCATAGTATTGAGACTTTCATAATCTTATTGTTGCGGATGGCCACAAAAAAAAAATCTTCAGTTTCCATACCTTTGCAGTGTCAGTTAGAAGTTCAGTACCAGCAGGGTAGGAGGCATAATATTGGTCAGCTCTCGAGATCCCAGCTCTTGTCCTGCAATATGCTCAACAAGGCCGTATTGACAGGTAAGAACCAGAAGTGTCAAAATTCCAAAATAAGCATATAAATGAGAGGTGATCCAGCAGTGGTATACGTATTGCTCGTGTATGCATAGGCAATGAGGGTAGTGAAGCAGTAGAATCCAGCATAGGACGCAATGCGCCGAAACTTTTGGATCTTTAGGAACTCCTTACACTGATAAAAGATATCCATATAACAGCCACCTTGGTGCTGGAGTCAGGAGAAAGAAAGAACAAATCAGTTGTGCGATAAAATTCCTCAGAATTGCTAGCTGGTAAACGCTGCAACATCACTGATAAGTTCAGCATACTATAAGTATTTGCCTGCTTCTACAGATCACAAGTCCCCATCAGTTGGGCAATTTGAGAAACGAAAAATAGATAAAGTAAAACGCAAGCACCTTTTTTTTAGTAGTAAGATTGATGAATACAACATCAACGTGCAAACAATACCCAAAGATAATGTAATACGAGAGCATTACAATTTTCATTCCGGATAGGTTCGTTGCTTCCAACGCAAATTCGCGTAACACACTAACACGGACGAGCATAGAACTTTGGCCGAGCATACCATAATATCAACAAACCAATAGCAATTCAGAAAAATAATGACTGGATACGAAGCATACAGAACAACAGATAGAACAACGTTTTATCTATCTCGATTCTCAACAATGAAGAAAAAAAAAAGAGATTGTTTGAAAAAGCCCGGATCATTTGAACATTTCAGTGGCATTTTCGCAAACACCCTCCCGGCGTGATCATTAGTAGTAACACAGAGGCACAAGAAACATGTGCCCCTGCGTAACAGAAATGTAAATTAGCTGGGGCACCTGATAAAAATGTTGTCCTCAACAGCGCCGCAGGCAGCAACGGACGCCAGCCTCGGCGGCGCAACTGGCGACGGGTCTAAGGGCGCGGCTGGCAGTGGTGTGCGACGGGCGCGCAGCTGGCGGCGGCGGCGGGCGGGTGACGGTGGCGTGAGGCGCGCGGGCTGGCGACGGGCA
>BCLF01000037.1:356746-380939 GCA_001602275.1 Zoysia japonica
TGGCGACGGGCACGCGCCTGGCAGTGGGCGGCGCTGCTGGCGGCGGCGGGCAGCGGAGCTGTCGGCAGGGGCCAGGGCTGGATGAGAGGTGCGACGGACGGTGAGAAATGTTGGTTGCAGGGGTGCACCTGCCAGAGAGAGTTGGGCCGGACCGTACAAATTTGTCGAAGTTAGTCGGGCAAAAATAATTGGAAAAAGTCATATTTGAAGAGTAACTCAGTTGTACGGATTTGGTCCTCGGTTACAAAATCGGTTTCTGCGGTCTTCCAACTCTTTTAAACCCATTCGTTCTTTTAAACCCATTCGTTCCAACTATAAAACTTGGCAGAAATTTAAACCATTTTACAAGAAACAAATTTTGTTTTAGGACCAATTAAAATTCTAAACATATTTTATTTTAAAAATTTAGAAATAGAAATAACTATAAAAAATAATCTTAACCTCTGAAACCACTAGATAAAATTTTATTTTATTTTTCTAAATTCATATAATTCCAAGTATTTTCATTTTTTCACATACATTTTCTTTAGAAATTTAAAATTTCACAATCTGAACTTGAATTCACATTCAAAAATTTCACATTCTGAACTTGAATTCAAATTCAAAATTCAAACAGATAGCTGAGTCACCGTTTCGTTATCAATCTGTTTTTCGAATTTTATAAAAATAAATCTGTTTCAAATTTGGAGATGAGTCCAAAACAAAGGTTGTTCCTCGAAAATAGATCTATCATCTTAAAAAGTTTTAAATTCATCCAAGTTCAAAATATTTTTAGGCAAAATGTCTATAACTCTTGATTTATTTCTACAAACGCGCGATGATTGCCGTCTCGCCTCCAGAAGCTGTTCAACAATCGGGCGTTGCCTTCTTGTCGCGGGCAAAGCCTCAAAGGCCACCAATGCATGTAGGATGCAGCGATCACCGTTATCTGCGCGGATTATTTTTTTTATTTCTGAACTCGGATGAATTTGGAACTTTCTAAGATGATAGATCTATTTTCTAGGAACAAACTTTGTTTTGGACTCATCTCCAAATTTGAAACAGATTTATTTTTTTATAAAAGTCGAAAAACATATTTATAACGAAACAGTGACTTAGCTTCCTGTTTGAATTTTAAATTTAAATTCAAGTTCAAAATGTGAAATTTTAAATTTCTAAAGAAAATGTATGTGAAACAATGAAAATACTTGGAATTATATGAATTTAGAAAAAAAATAAAATTTTATGCAGTGGTTTCAGAGGTTTAGAATATTTTTTATAATTATTTCTATTTCTAAATTTTTAAAATAAAATGTGTATCAAATTTTAAATTGGTACTTAAACAAAATTTGTCCCCTGTAAAATGATTTAAATTTCTGCAAAGTTTTATAATTTTTTGAGGTCATTAAGTATTTGTTTTCTAATTTAAAATAAAATCAAGCTAAATCGAATGTTCACATCAGCGAAAACACTACATCATGTTGCACATCGGACGAAACCTTCACGTGGACGCCACGTCTGCCAAAACCGCTGGCCAAATCCGCTCAGAGACAAAAAAAAAAACAAACAGGTTTAAAAGTTAAAAGATCACGGGTACCTGATTTTATAACTGACGACTAAAACCGCACAACTCAAAAAAGTTGTGCATTGTGAAAAAGTTGAGGCATTTTTTCCAAAAATAATTTGCTTTGGGTCAGGTTACTCGCAGGTGGGGAATAACCGAATAAGAGTCGCATCCAAACCTGATATTACACGAGCTATGTACTATGTACAAGTTTAACTTGTGAATGTAAAAGTGGACCCGCGTCCCATGGATACAACACCTGATGGGTAACCAAAATCCGCATCCAAATTGCCCTCCCTAACGTGAATGATACTTTCTACGTTTCTAAACTATTATTGTTATTGAGTTCTAACATTAAATTAAACTATTTATCTTATTAAAAAATTAATTAAATGTGTCAAATTATAAGTTCTGATTCAACTAAGTTTAATTATAAAGTAAACTATAAAAATATATAATATTTATCAATTTTTTAATAAGATAAATAGTTAAAATTAATATTAAATATCAACGATGACAACAATTTACGAACATATGAGATATAAGTTGTAAAACTGTCTAGTAATTTTTGCATAACAGAAGTTGTCGATTTTGCAGTCAGAAACACGTGTTGTTGCCGTTGCTGTGATAAAATGCAAATTGCAAACACAGGCTAAACTAATACGATTTTTTTTTAAAATAATAATGTTTTAATTTTTATTAACAAAAATAATACTCAAAATAGTACAATTACAAAAATATTATATACTCAAACGTTGAATATTCAAGATAACTAATATTATACGATGGATATTCAAATTTAAAAAATTCGAATATTGAAAATTCGAATAGAGAGAAATGGGTTGTTCGAGTTCTTGGAAGCAGACGTTGGTCGTTGGAATCTGCAAGGCCATGTCAGATGGGCGCAGGGAAATCGAACGTTCATTATTGGAGTTCCGTCAAGTCATACAAAAAAATACAACTTTTACTGCACATACTTTCAAGCTATTAATGCGTGAAAACAGAGCATACGCAGCTTCGTATGTGCTCCTATTTAGGGTTATTGGAGTTCCGTCAAATCATCCAGAAAAAAGTACAACTCGTCCTGCACATACTTTCAAGCTATTAATGCATTCACACCCAGTGAAAACAGAGCATACGCAGCTTCATGTGTGCCCTAAACTATATAGGTCTATTTGTATCGATAGACTAATTATTAGTTCGAATTAATAATTAATCAATTAAAAATTAGTCGATTAATTATTAGTTTAAACTAATAATTAATTGATTAAAAATTAGTCGATTAATTATTAGTCTGAACTAATAATTAATAAACTAAAAATTAACGTGTATGAAGTAAAGACTAATTGTTAATCTATTCTTCAATAAAATATTTGTTTAACCTTTGAGTATTTATTATTTTGTGTATATTTGAATTCATAAATAATTGTTAGATCACTAGTTGTATTTTTTGTTATGTATTTAAATTTTGTACAGTTTTTTTCGCTATTTTCTCAAGCTTACTTCCGCGATTTATTTAACATGATCAATATACTATAGTGTAATTAGTAATATAATAAATTAATTAATTAACAAAAATAATTAAAAAAATTGATCCATCATCTATCCAGTTATGATAATCAATTTAGATTAATAAAATAATTCATGGTAACCTTTTAATTATCGTAACTATCTAACCATTCATATGAAACTAGTTAATAAAAACTCAGGCTTGTACTTAGTTTCTGAGTTGGTTTTTGAAAATAAAAATCAAAGACATTTTAGGTTTTTTATTGTATATATGAATTGTTGTTACAATTAGTCTCTATTAGGTCTCGGGATAGACTAATTAGAAAATAATTAGTCCATAAATAAATTAAAAATTAGTCTTTCTATTAATCCTGTCGTTTAGAGAAAATTGACTTAATTTTAGTCTATAAACAATCAGCTCCTTAAATGGGTTCACACTCCAACTCAAGAGGATTGCACCGGTCTGCAAATCTAGCAGTGCTGCTGCCTAGTCTGCGGAGGGCTTATATATTTCTGGACGAGTGCTTCAGCTTTCGGATGCTTGTAATATTGGACGGAAAGTATTTTGGCACCGACGAGCGAGGCTTTGGTCCAGCAGAATTTACGCAGCCTACAAGCGACCGGCGTTCGACTTGACATAACTGGAATAATGGACGTTCAACTTCTCTGCGCCCATTTGGCAACGCCCAGAATTGGAACAACCAATATTCGATTTCTTTCAGTTCAAATCTTCAACATTCTGCTTCTCTAAATTCGAATATTCAACATGCGATATTAGTTATTTTGAATATTCAACATTCAAACATATAATATTTTTTAATTTTATTGTTTCAAATATTATTTCTGTTAATAAAAATTAAAACAGTATTATTTAAAAAAAATTAAAACTAATATTTGCTTTGCGCACGTCGTCGTATATGATCTGGTTATACATAATTCTCTTCTTTTTATCAAAAAAAACATTGGTCCTATGCTCCAGTCATTTTCAATCGAAGACTCCTGACGTCTCCACACGCCACACGCGTCGACTTCCCTGTCGATAGCAACAGGTCTTCCTTAACCATTTTATCCAGAGTTCCAGACTGACTTCCTCTGCAGAGTAAGTTGTAGTGTCGAAATTGACTCTCGATTTATCCTGAATGACTTTCTTCGCTTGCGTAGTTGAGTTGATCAAACCAAATTGACTTCGCTTCGTTGTAAAGGTAGGCTGATGGCTCAAAATTTACCATACAACTGCTTGAAAGCAAATCAACCAACTTTCACGAAGGAGCAGGGCGACGAGATCAGGATCACGAACCAGCCACCCTTTTTTAAATAGAAAGTGACGGCCAGCCGTCGCTGTCTATTTTCCCATGGGCGAGCCAGCCAACCTCTGACCACCCTTGTCTACTTTTCGCCAACCTTGCTAGAAACAGAGTCACAGCTGGAGTATCCACCAGAGAAGTAAACGTGGAAAAAATGGCACATAATTAACGTGCACATAAAATTCATCTAATACGGTTAGGAATCTATTGCGCAATATTATTAACCCACAAAGCTACGACATGGACACACACTAATTAATTGTTCTTTTCTCGACACGAAATACTACTGGACAAAAATACCGCTCCCTTAAACCATCTTCCGGTAAGGAGGAGACAAACTAGACTCTTTAGGAAAACTAAGCAGTGGTAACTTCGCTTTGCCGTCGGCTTCTCGACGGCGGCATGTCGGCGAAGATCGATCGGCTTATCTCTCGACGGTGACGGTGACGTTGCCGCCGCCGACGTGGCCTGCAGGGACCACGGTGGGCAGCTCGACGTTCTTCTCCTTCTTGGGGGTGGACTTGTAGTAGCACGCGTAGAGGAGCAGCTGGACGATGCCGGACAAGGTGCCGAGGCCGTTGGGGATCTGCATGAAGTATGGTGAGCACGACAAGGTTAGCACGTGAGCTGAATAATAAAATTATAAACATGAGGATCCGTGGACATGTACTGACCGTGACGTAGAGGTCGAAGCGGATCAGGGCGTAGGCCGTCCAGCAGGCGCCGTTAAGGAAGCTCGCCAGCGACAGGAAGAAGGGCATGTACTCAACACTTTTGGTCGTGATCACCTTATGCTGCACGGCACCAGCTCTAACATGTGAGCCAACAGGTTATATCGATCTAAAAAACAACTAATATATGACTAATTAGATCTACTTTTTACCCACCGTAGTTTCGAATCAGTGTGAAATACGTTAGATGGTGAACTCTAGACAAACCGACCATCCAGGAAAAACTTACTGTACATTATCTTTTTTGTTATTGTTGCACCGTGACCACCCACAAAAGGTAACAGCGAGGTAGTCACGAAAAGTGCAGAGCGGTGCATGGACACATGTCAACCCTGAACCAGACAACAACCCCCCAAGTATCACACAACCACTCATTAGCGCCCCATGTTTGCTCTGGAATGTAACCGAACAATCGGCTCCTTTCGTATCAGGGCCGGCCCTCCTCTGCACGCGAATTTGGTGAGAGCAACAGGCCTCCAGTGTGCAAGGAAAACACACACTGTGTGGAATGCAAATGCCAGATGAATGAGCAGAAAACGGATAGGAGGCATGCATTGTTCTGGTGTGTCCAAATAACCTTTTGACTTTACATGAATTATGCCAGGAAGAAAGAAACCAAATTTGACACGATGGTTAACTTTGCCTAATTCCCATCTGTTTTACCAAAATATAATAAATAAACAAACTTATGGCCTGTAAGATGCAAATATGCTACTGAATTCTGATTCATCTACTACAATTTCATGACTCACTTGCCCTGTCTAGCATGTAACATGCATGCTTAATACTTCCTCCATCCCAAAATAAGTGTTGTTTTTGACTTTTTAAAATCGACATTTGATCATTCGTCTTATTAAAAAAAATAAAAATATTTTTAAAGTACTTCTAATAATGAATCGGTTCACAATAAAATAAATATTTTTTTAAATATTTTTTTAAATAAGACGAATAGTAAGTTTGAAAATTTAAAACTATATTTATTTGAGACGGAGGGAGCAGTAGATCCGACCTCTAAACGATCCAAAAAGTTTAAATGAAATGTGGACAAAACAGCCAGCAACCAGGTGGCAGTAGCTACACTAGGAGCTAGGCAACAATACAATGCCTAAAGAAACAGTTATTCAGTTAACAAGACCTGATGAAACAGTTATTCAGGAGTACTAAATTTTTTTTAGAGATTTCATTCATGGGGAATCTACTAAACTGCATGCGGTTATCTCTCCACCCCGAAATCAAACAAATTACAGTTGGTAAAAAAAAGAGCAATTTTCACCATCACACCAAATCAACCACGCATAATCGCCGCCTCAAATTCACCAGATTAGGCACGCACACACCTCGATCTCCCCCCAACTGTAGTACTAGCATCTATTACTCCTATCCATAGTGATTAACTGGCCTAGCCATTCACCGATAAGTGGACCCCAACACCAATACATGCAGATAAACCCAACAGACTGCCTAATTAAATGCATCCTCATCCTCCCGGAGCAACGGCAAAAGCGGACACGCGGCAACGATTTTCAGCGAACCGGCACAAACAGATGCAAATCAGAACGGATCAGGAGCGATGGATCGATGTGTGTACTTTACCATGATGGTAAGTGGGGAGAAGTACATCCCCGTGCCGAAGATGACGCAGAGAATGCCGACGATCATGGAGCGCTTCTCGTGGGTGTGCGCGGCCAAGAGCACGGAGCAGACGACGGCGACCATAGCCACGGCCTCCACGGCGAGGACGGCGAGCAACCTCAGCTACAACAAACATGCACAGAAAGACGATCAGTTGACCGAAACCATCCGCACCAAAAACATGCACAGGTCGATCACACAGAGTTCTAGGATCGTGGTGCTCACGCGCTTCTGTTTGGTGGCGTAGGTGAAGAAGATGAGGAGGTAGATGCCCTCAATGACGAGCCCGACGCCGTTGATGGTGACGACGAGGATGCTGTTGGGGTGGACGATGGGGAGGCCGTAGAAGACCCAGAGCATGCAGTTCATCAGCGTCGCCAGGTAAGGGTCCGGCTTGAACTCCTCCACGTCCTTCTTCTTGATGACCTGCCAGAAGACAGGCCTGCACATCCAAAACAAACACGCGCGACCAAATGCCGGCGGCGGCGGCGGCGGCGCATCATCATCAGAACAGAAATCGCAGCGAAATCAACCACCTCACAGATCGGGACGCGGGGGCTTACGCCGGGGACAGGAAGAGCCCGAAGGAGATCACATTGCCTGAAAAAAATGAGGAATCAACCCCGCTCGATCGTTAACCACGGCCTGTTGAAATTAATCGAACAAACAAGAGCAACCGCCAATCCATCTCGAACGGAAACAAAACCTTGCCGAGCACCGCGAAGGGCGGCGCGGAACTTACCGATGATTCCCACCACGTTGCGGGCAGCGTCCGCTGAAATCATCTTCGTCTCTGCGGTGAAGCGCCCGGAGATCGGCTAGGGCTCGGATGAACTAGGCGCGGCGCGGCGACGGCGCTGCGCTGCGAGAGGTAGTTGGGTGAATTTTTTTTCGCCCCTGGGGAAATATGTTGCGGCGAGAGGGAGGCGGCCGCCTCGCCTGATATAGCCGCGCCAGGTCGCCAACTAATCCCGACAGAGGCGGACGCGGGATGGAACCAAATCGGCAAGTAGGCCGCCGCCCTTCTTACGGCGTGCTTATCAAAATTTGTTTTTTGAAAGTAAATTATATGATTGGATAAAGAAAAAACTAGATAGTCTTTTTTTAGTTTTGGGTAATTATATTTTGTTAACATCATATGGGCTCAAAATTTAGAAGATTCGGAAGAGGGCTCATCCGTTACATTTGTAAAAAGTATATGTGGAGATATTTCATCTGTTATATTTATAAAAAAGATATTAATTGTATTTTCTGAATACACGTAGTCTAATTCATCTCTGTTGAGGATATTTTTTCGTGTTTATGTAGAAAAAACTGTGCTTTTTATGGAGGAGGAGGAGGAGAGAAGAGATAGAGATAAGATGTGTTTTAAGTTATTACAACTTATATTTTTTTTAATAAGGAGTTATTAACTTATAAAATGACTTGTTTGCCCTTAAATAAGAATACGGTGTTGGGAGTAAGCTGTAATTATAATCTGATTTAACAGGGTGAGGCAGCTAATCTAGGCATCTATATTATATAATTAAAACAAATCAACTAGTACTTACATATTTTCTAATCTAGATTACTACTCATAATCCAGAAGATGGATAAAACATGCCCGTAATTTTACATGAGTACCCCTATCGACTTTTCTTTGGGAAAAAGACTTTAGCTAGTGGTGACTTGGTAGTCCTAGCCGCAATCATGACACACGTTAAATTCGGCCGAGAAGTAAAACTTGGGAACCACTTCCATCGGCATAGATCGATGAGGGAAATTCAAAACCCACATGCCAGCAATCAGCATTAGCCCACAGATTATTACTACAAGCAATATCGTGATGCGTTTGTAAAAGCTCCTCCATGGGTCCAGATGAAAATTTCCAAATTCCAACTAATTAACAAGCAAGCGGCAGATTCCGTTAACTAAAAAAACGGATAATGGGAGCCGTCGGCTGTTGTAACGTTATCTGATACGGTAGCACTATTTACGCATCAAAAGGGATAGACTGGTAATACTCGCCTGCAACGCGAGGAAAAAAAGTGGCCGTACGTCGATCCGTTGAATTGCAACGCAGCGAAAAAGTTGGCCGGAAGGATCCGCCCAGATCGTTATGTTACTTGCTAGCAACAAGAGAATACTGCAATCAACCCAAACCCAAGGCTGACGTGTACTCATCGTCCAATGCGATTGAAACGTCGTGAACGTCTCATTGCAGATGCATGCGATCCGCATGAACAGCAAAACATACATATCTTTCAAAGAAATAATTAAAAGAGCTGCCTAATTAACCCCCTGATGAAATGTTATCAGCGAAGGCCGTGCGCGCACTCGGCCCCGCGCGACTAGCTCGGCCACGGACCCGGATCCTACGAAAATTTCAGGGGGTGCGACGCCGCCGCTCACTCTTTTCTCTCTCTGCCCGATCCCATTTTTGCCAGGAAGAATGGATTAGTGTTTCCCAAGATAAAGTAGTTTAGTACACGAAGATATGTTCCCAACTGTCGATCTCAATCGCAGGGCTAAGAATTTGCTGAGCTTTTTATGGCAGGATGGGCCAAAATCCGCCCAATTTGGTAGGCCTTAGCTCTATTTGCAATAGTTCACAGGCCAATTTCTTCTCTCTCTTTTTTTGCATTTTTATGTGATTTTACCTACTGGGCCCTCATTTTCGTGAAACTATGATGCCGGCCAAGTTTTCTTTCTCCGTCCTTTGTCAGCAATTCACGAATGGGCCTTTAGCAGACCAAATTATGTTTGGGTCATTTTCCAGGAATAATTAGAAGTTGATATTACACATTATTCAATCAGTTTTAGTGGTTGCCTATTTTGTATTGCGTCGGCAACGGCCGTCATCACCCCCACGGTAAAAAAAAAATACACATATACTCCTAGAATTTAAGTCCATAAAAATAGTGGAAAATCTGGCTCAATGTGCCAATATCTATGCCATATGACAATATCATTCTGGAACAGTATACCAAGTATCACAGCTATCAAATCCTTCCCCTGCCCCTGCCCCTAAACATTAATACATTGCACATTTCAAAAAAATAAAAACAAAATTAATACATTGCACAGATGGCACATAGCCGCATCAATGTTTCCAGTTTCCTAATGATCAACATCCTGGTATAGGCCCCTGATATGCCTAATTGATTTAACTCCAGCTCTATATGAACAAACACAGTTCTCAGCTCTTCTCTGATTGATGTAGCCTACGTCTTTTTGGAAGCGGTGACATGAAAAGATTTCTTACGGATGTAAGAGGATCATCCTCCTGGAATCATAAAGGACCAACGGTAAGGTTGCATTCTAAGATATAAGGCATAGTTCAATGAAAAAGGCACTACCTCATCGAGAAAACTGGTTTGAAGTTGAACCTCCACTCTGGAGTCGCCATCAGATCTTTTATCCTGAGCAAGTAATGCTGAGAGAGTGCGCCTCCATCCAGGTAAGGATTCTCCATCGTCAGGAGCAATCCAAGGGCAGAATGTTCGGTGCTGCTTGATAGGATCAAACTCATTCAATCTGGCATACAGCCCTTGTTTTTCTGCAACAGAAAGAACACATAAATTCAATATTTTAAACTGTGTAAGTTAATGAAGCATTCTAAACAACACTTAACGAGAGCAATATTTAAGAGCCATATAAGCATGGTGTATTCAGTATTACTCTGTAACAAACAGAAAGAAATGAGTATTTTCATCACCATGATTGGGATATGAAATTCAGCACTGTTATCTAGAGCAGTTACAAACAATGTTAACAACACCGTGAAACGGTTTTCGGTGAAACCGGTCCACACCGGACAACCGGTTTTCGTTTTAAAAATAATTTTTTTTTGAAAATTTCGGAATTTCGAAAACTAGTCGATAAACCGGTAAAACCAAGGGGTAAACCGGTGGGTTTCAAACTTTGAAACCAGAAAACCAAAGAAACCAGTCAATAAACCGAAAACCCTGCTCAGCTTACTGTAGCATTTCGACCAAATTTCGTTCACCTTTTGATTTTTCGATTTGGATCGGTTTTTGACCAGTTTTCATGGTTTCCGTGGTTTTCGTCAAACAAGTCCCAACCGGTTTCAACAGTTCAAATGAAAACAAAAAACTTGGTTACAAGTTTCAAAACAGGAAGGATTACTAAACGCTAATAAGTTACTCCAGGTATTTTAAATTCTAATTCCATCGCCTTCAATTTTCTCACTGAATCTTATTTAATGACGTAAGTTCCTTTCAATTGTAGCAAATAAAAAGAATAAGTTCTTTACCTGATGGTTTACACGCATTTTTTTCACTGTCCACAAATGATTTTGTGATAGTGCCGACATCAGTTGACATTGAATTGTATGCAGGTGTCTGTGTCAAATTCTGTGCAATAGAATTTTCTATACTCGTACCCTGAATTGGTGGAGATTTAGGTTCTGATCCATGTTGTTCAAGTGGCACATCTGTGCTTGCTACATGTTTAATTGCTAGAGAACCACATGTGGTTTCTTCTTCATTGGAAGTTTCACACAAATCGGTACCCTTGCCTGCGTCTGAATGTGAGCCATCTTGTTTCTGTTCTGTGCTCACTTTCAAGTTTGTTATGCTCCTTACAGAACTGTCTCCTGGTTGGTCATGGCTTATCTCATTGGTGGATGTATCAACATTATTGGAGGTTGCATTATCATCTTCGAGCATATGATGCTGATCCATGCTTCTTTTGCGTTTCAAGGGCCCTGACACTTGCGAAGGAACAGGAACTATGTCGGTATCACTTCCAGAGGAATGGGATATTCCACGTGAGTTCAAGTCAGATTTCAAATGGCGACTAACAATTGGAAATGAAACTTTAGGCCGAAAACTCTGTCTAGTAGGTGGAGGACCACCAGCAATGGTGAAATTGAAGCCAATGTTTGCAGACCTTGCAGGTTCTACTCCAGTGCCGATGCTACCATGTCCATTATCCTGATCATCTTGCCTAGAATCTGAAACCAGCTTAAAGAATTGAAGGGGTCGTTCTACAAGTGAAAAAGGCCACAAGGCAACACATGCTCCGCAGAATTGACAATCTAAAACGACTGATAATGGATCACAAAGATCATCATCTTGATTAGATTCCACAGATGCTGAAGCATGATTAATGTCATTAGGTGAGTAAAGTATGACCCGGTCCTCCACCGACTTGCTTATTTGCTCTGGTTGGACCAATTTAGGGGTAGAATTGGTATCTGAATGAGACTTGGTTCCACAGTCAATTGCATAAGAAAGTACACGGGTCTCCCATCCACACAAACTTATGATCTTCAGTGCCTGCTAGGAAGTTAAGTGTTAAGATGGAAAAAAAGATCAATCATTTGATCAGGAATGCACAGTGGGACCATAAAATAAAAGACAAGATTCAAATGACACCATATATTTATCGATAATAAGGAATGGCCAGCTAATAGGAGGATTTTATTCCACCTCGCAGGTCAAGTTTTTATATATTCAACCCATATTTCTATATGTGTGCCACAGATTAATAAGAAAAGTCAAACATGGTAGCCAACAAAGCCACCAATAGATCTTAACCAAGGATAATTTATTGAGACATACGGATCAATTGGACAGATAATATGTGCAATGTTCCTGCTCACTATCAGATGCTTATCACCTGCAAACAATCCTTGATAGGGTTCAGCATGCGGCTCATGTATAAATATCTCAAAAGTTTTTTTTAAAAAAAACTCACAGCAACTCCACACATAGATGAAGAGTAACTCACCTGATAATATGAGTCGGCATCTTGAAAAGCATCATCTACATCCTTGAACGTTGAGTCTTCTTTTAGAATAAATTTCCCTTTAAGGGCAACCGATGAAGAGAATGGTTCTGACAGGAACTGCTCTAGGTGGAGAGTCCTCTTTTTCAGGATCTCCAGAGAAGAGCATGAAATCTTAGGCAGTGCAGAGAGACGAAGTAGAGAGGAGAGGCAGTCATAGTAGTTCTCAACTAAAACAGGCGGTGGTGTTGGTGGAAATAGTGCAAGTGATTCATCACATATGTTATCAATCCAAGGACAAAGTAGTTTATGTCCAGTATCCAGCTTCAAACTGAAAACAGCAGCAGCCTTTTCAACTGCACAAAACACAACTTTCGATATAAGGATGAATATGCATTTAAATCGGAATGTTCAAGTTCAAATCAAGAAAGTAAATGAAGCCTGTAGAGTACACTCTTAAAATGAGTTATGATCAAATGAACAGATTATCATTACACAGACATTGTTAACATAGAACTTTCATATTCAATGAGCATAGCATAAAGAGACTACGATTTGAAACAAAATACTTAACACAGCATAAAATGCACAAACCTTGCTGTGTTGTCCAGGAGGAAGGAGTGGAAAACAGGAGCCTAGCCCCACACGCTTCACATGTTATAACATCTGGCTCAATGTTAGTCCATCCTCTTCTTGCACAATTTACAGGACTAATAACCTGAAAAAAAAAAACAGCTAGTAATCAGCCATCAAATGTGGATCAAAGTATGAAATGCACAATCATCAACTGCAGTGCCGCATATTTACACCAAAAACCGCACAGCTGTCAATCAACCCTCACCCCTGCACAATCACATGTACATATGTGCATTACACGAAATTGCTGCAGACAACTCATTTGATCCCAAAACATTTAACTCATAACGAGCATCCCATCACATAGCATGCAAACTTCATCTCTACCATAGGAATTATAAGATTCTTAAATCGGTGGCCAGTGCTGACCGTAACGCTATCAATCCACCAAGCAACAGGAAGGGTTGGAAACATGGCAACACATATGGGGGCTGTACGGTACCTTGGGCTTGGCAAACCAGGTCATGGCCTTGAACGACGCGAGCCGCCGCATGAGGTCGGCGCGGTCCCAGGGGCGGCACGGAGGCGACGGCGAGATCGCCGCCGTGTCTGCCAACTGCGGCGGGAGCCGCGACCCGCGCACCACACCGAATCTTCTCGCTGCATCCGCCGCCGCCCTACCGAAGCTACCAAACCAGATCAGATAGCACCCGCGTCAAAACTATACGCACAGGTGAGGAGCGGCGCGAGCAAGGTAGGGCCAAACCATGGAGCCGAGGCCGAGGAGGACGGTCTGGAGCCGGTGCTGCCAACCTTGGGCTTGGGGAAGTGGTAGAGCTTGTCCATGGCCTTCTTGAGTCGCCGCTCCGAGTCGGCGCCAATGTCCCCGCCGCCTCCGCTGCCGGCGGCGACCATCGTCGTGGCGCGAGCTGGAGCTGGATCGGCGGTGGAAAAGTGTCAAAAGACGGCGATGGGGTTCGGCTGCATGTTGCCTGTGAGCCATTAGACGGCCCTCATATATGGGCTGCCTCTAAAGTTACAGGTTGGGCCGTAAATTCATAGTGGTCGTCATCCGTGGGCCGGGAGCTGGAGGCTGGAGCTACAGTGCAGGCCTTGACTACTGATACAGGGACACGTGGCAGGGGGTCACGCGTTAATCGAGCTCCAGGTTCCAGCCTCAGATTCCTCCACTCTGCTGAATCGAAATCTGCCATTTGTCCACAGGAGTCCTACTTAACTCATCCTTCCTAAATTATTTTAAAAATTAATTTAAATACTTATTTTTTTAAAATAAGTGATATTTTTTACTTTTTAAATTATCGTTTGTTCATTCATCTTATTAAAAAAATTAAAAATATATAAAAACAAACAAGTCAATCTTAAAGTGTCGCTAATAGTGAATCGTTTCACAATAAAATAAATATTTTTTTTATAAGATGAATATTCAAAATTAGATATTTAAACATTAAAAAAACTATAGCTAATGATTCAAATAAATATAAGGATAAAACAAATTATAATAAAATAAATAATATTCACTAAACTTTTTAAATAAAATAGAATAGTTAAAGTTGATGTTATAAGTCAGTGAAGATAACAATTTAGAAATGGAGTGAATACTGCCATTTATCCACACGAGTTCTGGTTAACTGTAAACAAATAATAAATTACTACCTCAATCACACAATAAATTTACATCTAGATTTGGTCAGATTTATCATTGACTAAAGATTTCTACAATTTAATAAACTTTAAAAATATAGCAATATATTTTTTAAAATTATATTTTATGATGACTTTATAAGTATATGTATCATATTTTTAAATTTAAACTAATCTATAAAGTTTATTGGTTAAAGCTAAATGGTACGGAACTCAAACATAAATTTAGGGTGCATTTGGATGGAAGAAACATTTCAATCATTCAATGTGATTCACTTGAATCTCAATCAAACGTTATTTTTCAAAAGTGATTCAAATAAATATCACGTAAAACATTTCAGCATTTTGCACTAGAATTGAGAATTATTTAAAATAGTATTACAATTGATTGTAATTTACTTATTTCTCATTTTAACTAAATCTGAAAGGTTTTAACAAATAAGCCAAACAATTCCACAAAGTGATTCATCCATGATGAAAATCATTTTTAAAGAGAAAATGAAACTTTTCTGATTCTCTAGAAAAGCGGAACTATACCAAATGCACCCGTATTATGCCCAATGGGTCGGGCTAAATGGGCCGGCACGAGGCACAACCGGAGGCACAACTATTTTGGCCCGGCATGAGCACGACCCAGCATGATGTGCAGCCGGGCCAGGACGTGCCTAGGCGTAGGCGTAGACCCATTGGGTATGGCCCGTTTAAGGCGGCCCGACTAAGCACGACATCCGGCCCATGTAGCCCGTTAGGCCCGGCACGACACGGTCCGGTAGGTTCGTGGAACTTTTATTTCAAACTAGCACCAATGCCCGTACTACGCCACGGGCAGGACAAAACGATGCAATTAACATTCGATACAGAAAGACAATATCAATAAAAAAAATATAAGGTGACATAAATTTGTTACGATACATGTGAGATAACACAGATAATTCAAGAACATATTTCATGAATATATTTGTCGGGATCACGTTCCCCGGGTATCTAACAAATCGCACTCGAACGCGCAAGGTCGGGGGTCGGGCGACCACGGATTCCGACCCCCCAACGGCGACCTACGGCGGTCACGCCTTAGCCGCATGGGCATGCGAAGACCCCGACCTCCAAAGGTCGACCCCCGGGGAGCGACCCCTGGAGGGTAGGTACCGCGTTATGGTACATTCACTCTGATGGCCAACTGCCATCCGTCCTGACGGGATGGGACGAGATTCACCACGGCGACACTCCAGCAGAAAGCTGCAACGGCTGCAGGGCAAGACATGACAGCACTGTAGCCGGCACAGTAGTGCCGAACGAGCATCACGGTACCCGCCGCTGCGCAGGACGCGGCGGGTCACGGCCACGTCGAAACGAAGCGAAATGATGGCGACAACGACGGATGGGCCCACCTGTCCGCGAGACGGTAGGATCGTGTAGGACCCACCACTTGTAACCCCAGGGCCCCCTCCTATATAAAGGGAGGCCCAGAGAGCGATAGAGACGGAACCGAACATAGCCACAAACACACGAAAGACAAAAACCACGAGCTCCATCGGAGCCCAGAGTCTTTGCATCCTTCCGAGCAAGCACCTCCACTCGCCCGCATTCCGGACCCTCCCGCGAGGAGAGGTTCTCGCCTTTGTAATATTATCACCGAGATAATTCACCCTCTGGACGTAGGGTATTACACCGTTCGAGGTGGCTCGAACCAGGTAAAAATCTCCTTGAGTCTTCCTTAGACTAGGCAACATCGAATCCGAAGGCACACCTCCCCCACGATCGTATATTTACTGTGCCGGTGGTCAAAACGCCGACAGTTGGCGCGCTAGGAAGGGGCACATTCTCCTTTGGTATGCTCTCGCTTCGGTTTTTCGATGGCTTCCTACTCTACTGTCGTGTGAGACAGTTCGGTCTCCCACTGCTTTGGAGACTTCACGGCCGCTGAGGAAGGCTGGTCTTGGCAAGTCCCCACCTTCACCTCTGGGCAGGCTTTTCGCTTCGGGTGCCTGGACTTCGTCGCGAACGAAGGCGACGAGCTCCGCCTCCAGGCCCCATGCGAGAGGCGCCCTCGTTGGTGGCCCCGGTGCCACCTCATTTTGAGGCACGACCCGTCGAAGAAGTGCTTCACTCTCCCCGCCCCGAAGGGCGCGGAGCCGGCGACTCCTGGCAACACGCCGTCGGGTGTCAACCTGTCCCTGCGCCCCACGGTGGACGCCGCCGGCCAAGTCTGGCCGCCCCCAGGACACACTGACAGCCCCGAGCCTAGGGGTAAGGCCACAGCCAGGCCCAACGATGCGGCGCGAGCCCGGGGACGGTCCACCTACCAGCAGCTCGCAGCTGGGGGGCCGCCGACCTTCGACACCCCGCTCGAGAACCTCGCGGCGGCAGCGTGCATCCTCAACGAGACCGCTGCTCCCGAGGACCCAGCACTGAGGGAAGCGTACGACCGCGTACGCTTCTACCTCGGCAGCGTGCTTCAACGACCAAAAGCGTCCCTCCGGCCCCAGCAGTCGGAGACGAAAAGCAACCGCCGGTCCCAGGATTGGCGGAGCTCGGCGCGCGACAGCCAACTCGAGGAACGGAACCCTCGACACCACGCAGGGTCGGTCCTCCCCCGACTCGGTCCCAACCACAACGTCCGCGGCACCATCGACGCCAGACGCCAGACGAGGAGCGAGCTCCGCGCCGAGTCCCGGCGGAGACGCTGCCACGACCGCTACTACCGACGCGGCTCCCTCGACTCCAGGAGCCCGAGTCCTGATGGGGTCGGACCTAGAGTGTTCGGATCGCTCATCCGGCACGCGAAATTCCCGCAGAGATTTCGCGCCCCGACCACCATCGGCCGCTACAACGGGGAAACGAACCCCGTCCACTGGCTCGAGGATTACCGCCTCGCCTGCAGAACCGGAGGGGCGGACGACATGTTCGCCATCCAGTACTTGCCGCTCTTCCTCACCGACTCAGCCCGAGGGTGGCTCGAACACCTCCCCGAGGGCTGCATCCAAGACTGGAGCGACCTGCGCCGAATCTTCGTCGGCAATATTCAGGGGACTTACACGCGCCCAGGTAACTCCTGGGACCTCAAGAATTGTAAGTAGGGGCCCGGCGAGTCGCTTCGGGACTACATCCAGCGCTTTTCATGAAAGCGCAACGAGCTCCCCAACGTCAGCGACGCCGACGTCATCAACGCCTTTACCTGCGGAACGACGTCCAAGGCGCTCGTCCACAAGTTGGGCCGGAGGAACCCTCGGACGGCCCGGGACCTCCTCGACATCGCCACAACCTTCGCCACCGGAGAAGAGGCAGTGCAGGCCAACTTCGACCGAGGTCGGGCGAAGGACGAAAGGTCGGGGAACGACCGTCGGGGGGACCGACCCTCCGACTGGTCCGCGGACCGCCGCAACGAGCGGGGTGGCGGCAGCTCGAGCAGCAAGAAGGGCAAGGGTCGGCGCCATGATGACGACTTCGTGGTCGCCGCGGACCATCCAGCCCAACCCCCGACCAAGAAGCTGGCCAACCACGACGGCCACTTCGACAAGATGCTCGACTGGCCCTGCCCCAACCATTCTATGCCGGTCAAGCACACCCTCTAGAATTGCCACCTGGCAAGGAGGTTCTTCAGGAGCGGACTCCAGGCCGACTTCTCGACAGCCCAGACCAACCCCCAGGCTAAAGGTGCCGAGGAAGACGTCGGCACAACCTTCCCCGAGCCGGAGGACTGCCTCATGATCTTTGGCAGCCCCGCGGCCTACTGCGTATCCTGCGGCCGCCAGAAGAGGACCTGGCGCGAGGTTAACTCTGCCGACCCAGCGGTCCCCCGCTATCTCAAGTGGTCCGAGGCCCCGATCACCTTCGATCGAGCCGATCACCCGGACCACGTCCCGCAGCCCGGGCGCCTCCCGTTGGTGCTCGACCCCATCGTCGGCTCCGTGCCCCTGTCGAAGGTGTTCATGGACGGAGGAAGCGCCCTCAACATCCTCTATGCGGACGCCTTCCGGGCGATGAAGCTGACGGAGGCCGACCTCCATCCGACCCACGCTCCGTTTCACGGAGTCGTCCCCGGGGGCTACGCAACGCCCCTCGGTCAGATCACGCTCCTAATCACATTCGGCGACCGGAGCAATTTTCGGACCGAGTCGCTCACCTTCGAGGTGGTCGACTTCACTGGCGCCTACCACGCCATCTTGGGCCGACCATGCTACGCGAAGTTTATGGCCATCCCTAACTACGTCTACCTGAAGCTGAAGATGCCCGGGCCGAAGGGCGTCATCACGGTCTCGTCACGCTTCCAACGCGCTCTGGTATGTGAGCAGGAGAGCTTCGAGCTGGTCGCCGCCAGATCAGGCCCGACCCGGCTGGACACCATCCGCAAAGCGGAAGGGTCGGACCCAGCGCTCCACTCCAAACCTGCATCGTCGACATCCATCAAACCCGCGAACGACTCCAAGGCGGTCGCTCTCGACCCCGCCGACCCCTCCAAGGAGGCCAAGATCGGGACAGCGCTTTCCAGCGAATAGGAAAACGCGCTCGTCGACTTTCTCATCCAGAATCAGGACGTCTTTGCCTGGGCACCCTCGGACATGCCCGGCATCCCGAGAGAGGTCGCCGAGCACTCCCTCGATATCATCGTGGGCTCTCGGCCCGTCAAGCAGCGACTCCGACGTTTCGACGACGAGAAGCGCCGAGCCATCGGGGAAGAATTGACGAAGCTCCTAGATGCTAAGTTTATTCAAGAGGTCTACCACCCCGAGTGGTTAGCCAACCCTGTAATGGTGAAAAAGAAGACCGAGCAATGGAGGATGTGCGTTGTCTACACGAGTCTCGACAAGCCTTGCCCGAAGGACTCCTTCCCACTCCCGCGCATTGATCAAGTGGTGGACTCGACCGCCGGGTGTGAAACCCTGAGCTTCCTCGACGCGTACTCTGGGTATCACCAGATCTCTATGCGCGAGTCCGACCGGCCGGTCACGTCCTTCATCACGCCCTTCGGGTCCTTCTGCTGCGTCACCATGCCATTCGGGCTCAAGAACGCTGGGGCCACGTACCAGCGCTGCATGTAGAAGTGCTTCCACGACCAGCTGGGTCGAAATCTGGAGGTCTACGTCGACGACATCGTCATCAAGACTCGTCGGACCTCCAATCTCGTCCAGGATCTGGAGGAAACGTTCGCAAGCCTCCGGCGCTATCGGATCAAGCTGAATCCCGAGAAATGCGTTTTCGGGGTCCCCTCGGGTAAACTGCTCGGCTTCGTTATCTCCGAGCATGGGATCGAAGCAAACCCCGAGAAGATCTCCGCGATCCTCAACCTCGGGCCCATCAGCAACATAAAAGGCGTCCAGAAGCTGACCGGATGCTTGGCGGCCCTTAGCCGTTTTATCTCAAGACTTGGCGAAAAAGCGATGCCCTTCTACCGGCTGCTACGAAAAGCGGAGCGGTTCACCTGGACCGTCGAAGCCCAGGAGGCCTTCGATCGGCTCAAGGCCCTGCTTTCATCGCCGCCGGTCTTCACGTCCCCGACCCCAGGAGAGACCCTTCTCCTCTACATCGCGGCGACCTCGAAAGTCGTCAGCACCGTACTCGTCGTCGAGCGAAGCGAGGAGGGTCGGGCGCTGACTGTTCAGCGGCCTGTCTACTTTGTCAGCGAGGTATTGGCCGACGCCAAGACTCGGTACACCCAGGTGGAAAAGCTGATCTACACCGTTCTCATCACGAACCGCAAGCTGCGACACTACTTGACGAGGCATCCCGTCCACGTCGTCACCAGCTTCCTACTCGGAGAGATCGTCGGTGGCAAGGACACGGTCGGACGCCTCGCCACGTGGGCTATGGAACTCCTGGGGCTCGGCATCGTTTTTGTCCCTCGGCAGGCCATCAAATCCCAGGCCCTAGCCGACTTCGTCGTCGAATGGACCGAAGCTCAGGAACCGCCGGCCCCCGGCAGCGTCGAGTACTGGACAATGTAGTTCGACGGGTCCTGCATGCTCAAGGGCGCGGGGGCTGGGGTCGTCCTGATCTCCCCGAAGGGAGACAGGTTCCGGTACGTGCTGCAGTTGTAGTTCCGCGCCTCCAACAACGCGGCCGAATACGAGGCGCTTCTCCACGGCCTACGAATGGCCACCACCCTCGACGTTCAGCGCCTCTACGTCAAAGGCGACTCTGAGCTGGTCGTCAGCCAAGTCATGAAGGCTTCCAGCTGCCGAGATTCGAAGATGGAAGCTTACTGTCAAGAGGTTCGCGCGCTCGAGGACAAGTTTGATGGACTCGAACTCCATCACGTTCTGCGACGGGACAACGAAGCCGCCGACGCCCTCGCCAAGATGGGCTCGGAGCGACAGTCGGTCTCCGACGGCGTTTTTCTCGAAGTACTCACCGAACCCTCCATCAGGGTCGCGGAAAGGCCACTCCTCGGAGAGCCAAGCGGCGAACCGACCCTCGGACCCGGGGCAGAGATCATGGCGCTCGCCCCCGATTGGTCTCACGACATCTTCGCTTACCTTCAAGACGGCACTCTCCCGGTCGACCCTGACGGAGACAGGAAGGTCATGCGACAGGCCAAGGCATATGTCATTTCGGACGGCGGGCTCTACAAGCGAAGCACGAGTGGGTTACTGCAGCGCTGCATCCCTCAGGAGCAGGGCATGCACCTGCTCGACGACATTCACTCAGGCATCTGTGGCCATCATACCGGACCCAGAACCCTCGTCGACAAAGCCTTTCGACAAGGCTTCTACTGGCCGACGGCCAAAAGCTTGTCCGAGCTTGCCAAGGCTGCCAGTTCTACGCCCGGCAGACGCACCTGCCGGCACAGGAGCTCCAGACGATCCCGATCGCTTGGCCCTTCGCTGTCTGGGGACTCGACATCCTCGGCCCATTCAAGAGAGCACCCGGCGGTTTCACCCATCTCTTCGTCGCCGTCGACAAGTTTACCAAGTGGATTGAGGCCGAGCGGTGACCAACATCACTTCAACCCGGGGTGGTCGGGTTTATCCGTAACATCATACGTCGGTTCGGGGTCCCGAACACTATAATCACCGACAACGGCGCGCAGTTCACCGGTCGGCAATTCCGAAAATTCTGCGACGAATATCACGTTCGCCTGGACTTCGCCTCCGTGGCGCACCCAAGGACGAATGGGCAGGTCGGACGGGCCAATGAGATAATACTCCAAGGCCTGAAGCCACGGATTTACGACTCCGTCAGGATGGCAGCTGGACGATGGGTGAGCGAACTCCCGTCGGTCCTTTGGGGTCTGCGAACGACCCCCAACAGAACCACCGGGTTCACGCCGTTTTTCATGACATTCGGAGTAGAAGCGATGCTGCCGACCGACCTCGACTACGACTCTCCACGAGTCCGAGCCTACGACGAGAAAAGATCGCAGGTCACGCTGCAAGACGGCCTCGACCAGCTGCAAGAGGCGCGTGAGGTCGCTCTCCTGCGCTCCGCCAAGTACCAGCAGAGTCTACGACGACTGCACGCTCGACGCGTCAGAGGTCGGACGCTCAACGTCGGAGATATCGTGCTGAGAAGGGTGCAAACGAAAGACGACCAGCACAAATTGTCGCCCTCTTGGGACGGACCCTATGTAATCAAGCACGTCCTAAGGCCCGGTGCTTACAAGCTAGCAACCGAGGACGGTCGGGAACTCGCGAACGCATGAAATATCAAGAACCTCCGACGGTTCTACACTTAATAAAAACAGCTAAGTTCTTATAACTTTACTTTCGCTTTTTTTTCGTTTTGGGTTGCGAGCCGTGGCCATCCCGGCCACCCCCCGCACCCGGGGGCTACTTACCTTCACCCTCGCCAGTATCGAGACGATCGACCTCGTTCTTCGCTCATCGTTTATCGATTTTTTGCGCCGGGGCGCCGCTCCCCGTTAACTCGTTACGTCTTTTCGTCTCTTTGTTTCCTTGGGGTCGGATCCCCGACCAGCGCCAAGCTCGCGGGTGACCCTCAAACGACACTTCGCGCGCATTTTTCGTTCGAAGCCTTCCTTTGGCTAAACTATCTACGAATCGGGAGCTGATGATACTCTACGGCTGTATCGGGTCCGACACCCGACCCTACGAGCTATATTCGGCCCATTCGTTTGATTGACGCCGAAGGGGGCGCGAAAAACAGACGCAGCATGCATGCGAAGGAGGGTCAGAAACTCACATTAAAACTCGTAAAAGTTTTTTGAACGATATTCTTTGAACGATATTCTTTATTGATACAATGACACACTTTACATGTTCGGACCTATACATAGGAAAACGGGCCGAATCGCTCGGGCAGGAAGTCCTCCGTCTTGAAGTCGGCGACGGCCTTCGCCCCCGGCTCCAGCGTCTCCACTGAGATCGCGTCCAGCTGCTCGTCCGAGTAGCCCGACGCGAAGCCCTCGACGACCCTGCCGAGATCCGCATCCGGATAATGGGAGCGGACCAGGGCCAAGGCTGTCGAGGACCCGTCGTCCAGTGCCCTCATCATGACGTTCAGACTTGCCGACCTCAGGGTCTGAACTTCGCCCGACAATCCTGCATTCCAAGATGTTAGCAGAGAACCAAAGATTGCTAGAGCAAAGAGAGAGGGGCCGACCCTTACCGTCTCGCTCTTTTGCGGCGGCCTCGGCGGCCTGCCCTGCCCGGTCGAGGCTCTTCCGAAGGCGCTCGTTCCGGATTTGGGCCGCCGAGAGCTCCTCCTGGACCTTAGCGGCCTCTTCATGCGCCTGGCCGAGGTCCGCCGCCGCCTGCTCAACCTCAGACTGGAGCACCACCCGCTCCGACTTCAGAAGGTCAATCTGCTCGAAGGCACGGTCGCGCTCCTCTTTCATCAGGCGCAGCGTATGCTCCATGGTAAAACGGGCCCCCTCGGCGTGCTGATGGAGGCCGAGGCGCCGCATCTCGGTGTCGTGCTCCGCTGCTTGCCGACGGAGCCCTACAGCAGAAAGAGTCAGAAGCTGACCTCGAGGGTCGAAAGAATACGCGGCGACTTATCGACGACCGTGCGGTTGGCCTGCTCGAGGTCCACCGCGGTCTGGGTGGCCCGAGCCTCGGACGCCGCCATTTCGGCCCGCGCCTTGTTCGCCTCGAGGGTGATGCGGGCCGACTCCCGCGCAGCAAGAAGCTGCGACCTCAGGTCAGCCGTGGCCTCCCCCGACTTGGCCCGCGCCTTCGCCAGCTCCTCCTTAAGGGCGTCAACCTCGGCTTGGGCAGCGAACCCGCGCAGGGGCCGACCCAGCACCGCGTACAAGTTGTCCTATAAGAGATTACCAGCCCAAGAATCGAAAAAGCAGAAACCGAGAACCGGACTCGAGCTTACCTGGCACTCGACGAAGTGACCGTCGTCGTAGATGGCGCTGACCTCCTCGGCGACCCCCGACAGTTGGCGGAGGCCGGCGACCAACCGCATGTTGAGGGCTCGGGCACCTCCCACCCGATCCATCAGATAGCCGAAGCCATCGATCGCACCTTCGAGTGGGAGGGGCCCTCGCCCGGGGACCTCCCAGGTGGCGGTCGGCGCCGCCGGTCCCTGCGCCTCGA
>BCLF01000037.1:381981-412371 GCA_001602275.1 Zoysia japonica
GGCTTCCCGACGATCCTCCCTCGGCCTTCGAGCCGCGGGGCGACCTCGTCGTCGGCTTCGCGGGCGAGGCTGCAGTTCCCGCGCCACTAGACAAGTAGTCCAGGAAGCTCGCCCTCGCCTTCCGCTTCCTGCCAGTCCTCCTCGGCCTCGACGCCGTCGCAGGGCTGGGCTCGGCGCTCCGCTGAGTCGGCGCCACAGCGGAGCTGGTCCTAGCCCTGGTGGCGATCGCGGCCACCGGCGGACCCTGAAAGACACCGAAATTAGTCTCGCGCAACGTCGAATTACTACGACCGAAACGAAAAAACCTGCGCTCACCAACTGACGATGGTCCCTGTCGAGGGGACGCGGCCCTCGGTTGAGGCCGCCCTCGGCATCCTTGAAGACAGCCGAGGTCCGGGCTAGGACTCCCTTGTTAGAGAGAGGTCGGCCGCGGACTTCGCAGATCGCGTCGTCCGGCCCCTCGTATTCCCTGATGCTGTGCACTCGACGGCGCAGCGGCATGATCCGGCGACGCATGGCAACGCCGAAGACCGTCGTCCCGGTCAGCCCTTGCTCTCGGAGGCGCCGAATCGCCTCCAGGTGAGGTCGGATCGCCTCGACCTCGGCCGCTGAAAGCTTCGACTTCCAAGACCCCGTCGCTCGGGGTACCAGGTCTTCGAAGGCCGGGAGCTGAGGGTCGGCATTGTCGATGTAGAACCACGATCTCCGCCAGCCCTTCAGCGAGGTCTTCAGGTCGACCTCAATGTACTTCTGGGACTCTCGAGTCCGGAGCATGATGCTGACGTCGCCGACGCGCCTGCCGACCCCAGTCTCCTTCGACGTTTGGAGGCTGGCAAGGAAGAAGTACCTCCACAGCAGGAGGCTCGGCCGAATCCCCAAATACGCTTCGCAAAGGGTGACAAAGACGGCGGCGTGGAGAATCCCGTTCGGCGCCAGCTGGTGAAGCCGGGCGCCGTACTGGTTGAGAACCCCACGAAAGAAGCTGGAGACCGGCAACCCCAGCCCGCGCTCGTGGTACGCCAGGAAGCTGACGATCTTCCCTGGCGGCGGCGCGGGCACGACATGGCCAAAGCCAGCCACCCAGCCCGCCGACCCCTTCGGCGGGACCATTCCAACGACGCTCCACCTCTCGAGCAGAGCGTCGTCGACGCACGATGGTTCCGACTCGGACATTTTGCAGGTGGCGGCGACGGAAACGCGAACTACGGCGATCGCCGGGCCTAGTAGCGCTACGATGGAAAGCGGAGCTAACGAGCTCTTGCGCAAAGGACGAAGACGAAGCAAGAAGGCGTGGTGAAACCACGAAGTTACCGCACTCCTCCTTTTAAAAGGACCCGGGCAATTACTGCGCCTCCCACGATCGACCGAGTAACTGCTCGATCGTAGGGTCGCGCCCCGAGGCGCACCCCAGCGGTCCGCCCACGACCCGCTGACGAGCGGGCCCGGGCCGCATCTTACCGCCTCCGCCGCGGACAGGACGGTAACAATTACTCCGACGAGACGGTTGCCAGAGCACGCCTGGCAGGCGACGTGACGCGGGCGCGCGAACAGCCGCATCCACGACACCGTCTGATCGAATTCAATTCAACCGCTCGGATCGACCGGCGGTTTAAATTCCTGGACAGTCTGATTGCCCTCCGCGTGGAGGCACGGAAGCCGTCCGATCCCCGTAACCGTAGCGGCGGATTCAAATAAGGGGAGGCGACCGAATGAAGCCCTCCACGATTGACTGACCGACAGCCGGGGCCACCAGGCCAAACCAAACGTTCGGGCGCTGATCATGGCCAAGCCTAGGCGCGACGCTGATCATGAGCAGGAACTGTATCGAACCGGGCCGACCTAGGCGTCTTACCGAACGAAAGACCGAGAACGACCTCGGCCCGACCTCGAAGGTCGGAACGATGCGTGCACGCAGAACATATTTCATGAATATATTTATCGGGATCATGTACCCCGGGTACCTAAGAAATCGCACTCGAACGCGCAAGGTCGGGGGTCGGGCGACCACGGATTCTGACCTCCCAACGGCGACCTACGGCGGTCACGCCTTAGCCACATGGGCACGCGAAGACCTCGGCCTCCGAAAGGTCGACCCCCGGGGAGCGACCCTTAGAGGGTTGGTACCGCGTTATGGTACATTCACCCTGATGGCCAACTGCCATCCGTCCTGACGGGACGGGACGAGATTCACCACGGCGACACTCCAGCAGAAAGCTGCAACGGCTGCAGGGAAAGACATGACAGCACAGTAGCGCCGGGACGAAGCGAAATGATGGCGACAACGATGGAAGGGCCCAACTGTCGGCGAGACGGCAGGATCGTGTAGGACCCACCACTTGTTACCCCAGGGTCCCCTCCTATATAAAGAGAGGCCCAGGGAGCGACAGAGACGGAACCGAACATAGCCACAAACACACGAAAGACAAAAACCACGAGCTCCATCAGAGCCCAAGGTCCTTGCATCCTTCCGAGCAAGCACCCCCACTCGCCCGCATTCCGGACCCTCCTGCGAGAAGAGGTTCCCGCCTTTGTAATATTATCACCGAGATAATCCGCCCCCTGTACGTAGGGTATTACACCGTTCGAGGTGGCCCGAACCAGGTAAAAATCTCCTTGAGTCTTCCTTAGACTAGGCCACATCGAATCCGAAGGCACACCTCCCCCACGATCGTATATTTACTGTACCGGTGGTCAGAACGCCGACAATATTGATTTCATCGAAGAATTATTTATACAATTCATTAAAAATTTTGCTTTGCTGTGATACGGGAAATGTAAGATCGGATATTATCTGGCAGTACCCTTCTTGTCTCGTTCAAATTAGATGCTAATAATTGAACCAAGAATTCTCTCCGGAGTGTTATACCATCCTGTGCACGTGCAATATAATAATAATGTAAGCAATAAATGCAAAATTAAATATGTACATTCTTATCTTCTATTCTAATATAAGAACTCGTAGTTCATCGGGTAATCTGACGTGAAGTTTAATATACAACAACTCGCAGTATGGTTTCAAGTTGATATGTATTATCGGTAACCAAATAAGAGTGATTGTCTAGAGATCACCATTTGGTATGTTGGCAACTCGTAGCAATGAGAGTGATCATATTATCGGTACTAATTGACAATACAACAAAGTAAAAAATAGGAACTCGTAGTTCTGTACTATGAGTCATCATAATATTATATTTCAAACTTATTGGATTGGAAATACAGGCAAAGACAAGTAAGAGCTACCGTAGCTTAGCATGAACTCGTAGTTCATTTCCTCCACTCTAGTTCTCCATCACAGCTAGTGCCTCCCTAGATCGAAAGGAATATACTGACCACTAGCTCTAACTTGTTACTTAGTACCAAACATAAAAGTAAATCACAATTATTGTCTCATTAGTATTGCCTTTAGTTACCTGTCACCACTTTAAGATTCACTGCAAGCGATTGTATGATTAGTGCAAAGATGAGGCCAATCAGAATCACCCAAAGGAGCTAAAGAAAAAGAAAAGCCAATGAGCACCAAAATTGAAGTTTGTTGGACAAACGGCCAGCCAATGTTTGGTTCTCCTGAATGATAAAATGTACCTCGTATCTATGATTTGCTTCAGCTTGTGGATCTGTTTCCACTGTTTCAATTTGAAGGGAATGTTAGAAATGTATGTTTACGCAGATAAATTTATGTGTGTTTGAGATGGGTAAGAGACACAGTTTCTAGGGTCTAAAGGGCGGCCGTCGGAAGACTATCCAAACGATTCAAACGAAACAGCAGGAAAAAGCAGATCAAGAAAAGAGAGACCTGGTAGAAACGACGTGGCGGAGATCGAGGAACGAGCCGTGCCAGAGGTAGGGTGGCGAACCGCAGACGAAACAATGGCGGCCGAGAGGCGTGCGGTGGTGGCCAGGGCGTACAGTAATGGCAGCCTCTTGCGGAAGGGCGAGTCATGAGCCGAGGTGGAGGCGAGGCAACGGGGACCGAGGCGTGGCGGTGGTGGTCTGGGAGTGGGCAGAGCAGTGGTGGCCAGAGCGGACGCGGCGGTGGCCGAGGCGTGGAGGTGGTGGCCGCCCCGTGCAGGAGGGCGAGTCACGGGCCGGAGCGACGGCGAGGTGGAAGGGCCCGAGGCGTGGCGGTGGCGGCTAGGGAGTGGGCAGGGCGGGGGCGGCGGCGGTCGAGGCAACGTCCAGGAGGAACGATAGGCGTGAAACACAGATTTCTCACTGGAGACGGGGAGCGGAGGTAAAAAAATTGATGGAAGTCTGAAGATAGCATGACACGAAAATAACAGATAGCAAAGGTGAGACAAAAAATAACAGATAGAAAAGGTCACACCAAATAGTGTGATAGACGACGTCTACAAACGTTTATATTAGGAGAGATTTAACGATAGATACATGTAATTTGACCAATTTATGTTTAAAATTTAATATTTTAAGTATTACATAACTATTTTTCAGTAATTTTTTGGGAAAAACATAAGTTTATTTTCCTTTCGAATGTCGAGCTGGCACGGACCGATGGGCCCACCGGCACGGCACAGCCCATCTAAAAACATTCGAGCCGTGCTTGGGCCTAAGCTGACGGCTCGTGAGCAGGTACAGCATGATCCGATTATTTAATGAGCCGTGCTGAGCCACCTCGAAAAAAGCACAAGCCCGTTGGCCAACCATAGGGAGTAGCGAATTAAAATTCAGCAATTTTTTTAAATCTGAAATTCAGCATCCTGGGTCCCCTCCTAACCAAAAATCCTGGAGTAGTGAACAAAGTAAAAACTACACCACTCAAATACCGAATCCTAAAACAGGCAGCACTACTGTATCACATTGGAACATCTTGTCGGCGCTCGTCATTTGCCAATCTCACGCGTCAATCAACCTCGACCTGCGGCTAATCCGCAATTCCATCGTGACACCGCGAATACCAAGTCAGACCCACGAGGAATGAGCACGCCAGGCCCACGTCGGGTCCGCACGTCAGCCAGCGCCTCCCCGACCGTTGCGGCCTGGGCGCAGCCGAAGGGACCAAGCGCGAGCGACGCAGCCGACCGTTGCCGCCCGATCCCTCCCACGGCATTTGAACCGCGAGGCCAGAGCTTCGCTGTCCGTCGTGATCCGACGGTTGTAGTATCTCCACGTCACCCCTCGCCGCACCACATTCCCCAGCTCCACACTGTCGCATCACGCTTTACAAGAGACGAATGCCTCCGTCTTCCTCCTCCTCTGCCTCTCCCACCCAGATCAAGAACCCCAGCCCCCACCGAGCCGAGAATTTTTGTGAAATTCGAGGCCTGCTGCTACGAGTTCTTTGATCTGGTGCGCTGGTCCGAGCGTTCTGCTGAAATCCTATCGGAATTTCCAAGAAACCTGTTTCTTGGATCGTTGAGGAGCCGTGCAAAGGTTCGATGCTGAGGCGGACCATCCTGTGACACCCGGATTGGTCTGCGGAAGAAGATGCCGGTCTCGACGCGGTCGCAGGCGACCCCTGCTCCTCACGGCGGCGACGGCGCGGCCTGGCGGGAGGGCGTGGCGAGCCACAACCACCACCACGGGCTCAAGGAGAAGATGCGCGCGCTCACGCTGCTCTACGAGCAGCACAAGCAGCAGCTCGCCGCGTCGCAGGGCTCCCGGCAGCACCACCGCCGCAGCGTCCGGCGCCTCGGAGCTGGGGAGGCGCTGATGGCCAACGACGAGAACGCCGCGGAGGAGGACGGCGAGGGGGCCAAGCGCCACCACGACGCCTTCGCGGCGCCGGCCCCCGAGGCGGCGGTGCTGAGGGAGAACGTGGCGCCTCCGCAGGCGCAAGCGCAGTCCAAGAGCAGCCACTCCGTCGCGTTCGCGCGGACGAAGGAGTCGCAGGAGAAGGAGAACGTGATGCTCCGCCCCGGTAGTGTCATGTCCTGCCCCATCAAGAAGGCGGCTCCGGTGTTTCCGGCGGCCTCGGTGCTCCCGGCGCCGGTGGCGAGGAAGCTTTCGTTGGGAGGCGCCGTTGGCGGCAAGCTGAAGGTTGCCGGGGAAGCCGTGGCTGGCAATGCTGAGGCGGCGGAGAGCCGGATCCTGGTGTTTGTGAGGCTGCGGCCAATGTCGAGAAAGGAGAAGGAGGCGGGATCGAGGAGTTGCGTCAAGATAGTCAACAAGAAGGAGGTCTACCTCACGGAGTTCGCCTCCGAGAACGACTACCTTCGTCTGAAGCGAGTTCGCGGACGCCATTTCTGCTTCGATTCCGCCTTTCCTGACTCAACGACGCAAGCAGAAGTCTACAGTACCTCGTAAGCGCACATCAGTCAAACGGATGCATGCAAATGCAGCTTCAGTTTTGCAACAAGTCCAGTTCACTTTATTAGATAATAGCATGCAAAATTCATCACAACAAAAGTGGTAGTATTTTTCATTCACAATTGACAGGCTGATTGGTAATTTGTATAAATTTAATTTTCCATATATGGTCCTGCAGAACAGCAGATCTGGTTGAGGGTGTCTTGCAAGGCAGAAATGGTACAGTTTTCTGCTATGGAGCCACAGGAGCCGGTAAGACTTACACAATGCTTGGGACAATGGAAAATCCTGGTGTAATGGTGCTCGCAATCAAAGATCTGTTCTCCAAGGTGAGGCAGATGAGCCATGATGGCAACCACTCGATTCAGCTGTCATACCTTGAGATCTACAATGAGACAGTGAGGGATTTGCTGTCTCCTGGTAGACCCCTCCATCTGAGAGAAGATAAACAGGTACATGAGCTGTAGTTCTTAACCATGTCATAATTGAAGAAAAGTTTATGTCAGTTTATCTAATTTGCTGGTGGTGAATTCTAGTAACTTGTCATTAATTAATTAATATAGTAATAAACGTTAATCCCTGTTGTAGCAAAAAAAGGAATATTACATGCAGTAGCCAACTGTGTTAGTTCCGAACATTTTGTATTGTGAACCTAATTTACTGTTGGTGTGTCCTAATTATCTGTTAGTGCTAATATTGTAAAAGTAATCCTGTTAGATGGAAGGAGGAAAAGTACATGGAGTTGAAAAATGTGCCAGTTAATAATACTAGTAGTTCTTTAGTTGAATTTAATTTACTGCTGGCAATTCCTAATTAGCTGTATCAATTGTTGATAAATAAATGTGTCAGTACTTAGTACTTCTATTGATAAAATAAATGTGTCAGTACTTAGTACTTTCTGTTGTTTCAAGGAAAGTTACATGCCTACATGAGTAAACAAAAACCTCAGTTCTGAAGTTTTTATTTTGTACATTTTCTCCATTGCTTTTATGAGCCTTATAAGCTATTCTTAGTCTTAATATATATATTTTTTTGTGGAATTTCAGGGAACTGTTGCTGCTGGTCTCACTCAATACAGAGCATACTCCACAGATGAGGTAATGAGTTACTTCTTAGGCATGATTTTCTATGCTGTGGCTTCCAAGCAAAAATGTATGACTCTTCTTGCTTAAAATCTATGATTCTTCTGTAGGTTATGAAATTACTTCAACAAGGCAACAAGAATAGAACAACTGAGCCGACACGAGCAAATGAGACCTCATCGCGTTCTCACGCAATACTGCAGGTAAAATTCTTGAAGATACCTGACCTTGTCTAACCACCACAGAATAATTTCTAGAATGAAATGACATCAATTTGAAAACTTGCAGGTGATTGTAGAATATAGATGCATGGATGGAGCTAACGTAGTAACACGAGTTGGGAAGCTCTCTCTCATTGATCTTGCTGGATCAGAAAGAGCTCAAGCAACCGAACAACGAACACAGAGGTCAATTGAAGGTGCAAACATTAATCGCTCTCTTCTTGCACTCAGCAGCTGCATCAATGCCCTTGTGGAGGGGAAGAAACACATTCCATATCGCAATTCCAAGCTGACACAGCTCCTCAAGGATTCTCTTGGAGGATACTGTAACACCGTTATGATTGCCAACATTAGTCCCTCTAATATTTCCTTTGGTGAGACACAGAATACCCTTCATTGGGCTGATCGTGCTAAGGAGATAAAAACTAAGGTTTGCATGTGTCATTTCTTGAATAAAAATATTTAACATTCTAATCAGTGGAACACATGATAAAGTGGAATCATCTTATGATTTTGTAGGCATTTACAATTGCGAATGAGGAGGTTCTGAATGCTATAGATTCTGAGTCTGATCAGGCTAAGCTAGTACTTGAGCTGCAGAGGGAAAATAGTGTGCTCAGGGAGCAGTTGGTGAAGCAGCAACAAAAGCTATTGTCTGTCCAGGCTCAGTCACTAGCTTCCAATTCCTCACCACAACAATCTCCAGCTCCCACGTCTCATGTTGCAACTCCATGCTCGACCCAACGGAAAACCAAGCGATCTATCCTGGCTGGAAACTGCTTCAGCACGCCTGACTCCAAGAGGCCTGCAACCGCCAATGCACAGGTCAGGGAGCTGCAAACGAAAGTGAGGATGTTGGAGGCTGAGATCGAGAAGATGAAGAAGGAGCACCTAATGCAGCTCAAGCAGAAGGACGAGTTCATCCGTGATCTGATCAACAGGAAGGGTTCAAACCATGATGCAGCAACAGTTGACAGAAGAGTTGTCACGAGGGCAAGCTTGCGAAAGGCGCAGAGAGATGCATCAGCAGCAGGGGAGCTAAAAAGTCCAAGCCACCGGTTCACATCACCAGCGCCAACTGCGAAGAAGCGAACGTTCTGGGACATTGGAAGCAACAGTCCTTCGGTTCTTGCTGCCAATGGAAGAAAAACTCGCAGCCATGTAGCTGAAGAGACCCCAATGAAGGCTTCGATGTTGCTCCAGGTATAAGGTGGCGCATTATAGCAACAACTTCAGTTCTTGCTGCCAATAGCAGAAAGACCTCACCGTTACATATATATACCTTTTGTTCTTGTTCCTTACATTGTACCTGATTTCATTTCAGCCGGGGTTTGCACGGCAGCGAGGCATCAACTAAGACATTTAGAAGCACAGGGGAAACAGCAGATACAGATGTTCATATATATTATTTTTTTCGCTATCCATTTTAATTGTGTTATAGTTGGAGTTGAGTGAAATCCCTGTATTCCAGTTGCATTATCTGTTTGTCTGTGCAAGCTGGACCAGAATAGCTCTTTCTTAGCCTTATTTATTTCATTTGAACTGTACAACATTTGATCTTAGTCTTCACTACATTCCTTTCTGGAGCCTTTCTTCCCTTTCCATCTGCTTAAAGTTCACAGACGGCAACAATTTTGTGCCAACTTTAGAATTTCCTATGACTCTACTACTTGATGACATTTCACGGCCTATGTTTATGCCCCCTTTTAGAGGGAATTTCCAATGACTACTGCTTAAATGACCTTCATTTAGGCCGAAGATCAGCGCCTTGCTGGCATGGGTGGGGGAGCTGCGATTTGTCTGAAGCTAGCCGAATGGAATACAATAGAGCTGTAGAGATCTTGAGCATTTCATTGTGATCTAGTACAAGTGAACCATCTACTTTAGCAAAAAGAATATCCTAGAAATGAAGAAACGAAATATTGTGCATAACAAGGCAAAACCAATTGTTAAATAGGCGAACACTGCACTCAGTTAGTCGAAGACAGCGTTCGCCTCCTCTTCAGCATAATTCTCTTGCTGGGTCTAGGATCTTTTGATGTTTCCATCATTTCTTCCTTCTGTGACAACACATTGCCACCTCTTGCTATGCTTTGCCCCTCAACAAACATCACATCTGCGACATCGGTACTGCTGGAAGGTCCAGCCTCTTCTGTTGACCAGGATCTTGGGTTGAGTTCCTTGTCCCCAAAGCTAGTAGCACTGCAACTGGAACTCCCACTGTCATCTGAGTAACTACTGCTTCCATGCTCAGAAGAAGAGGTGTCGCTAAGCGCGTTAAAGATGGTAATGCTCTCTTTGTGTGAGCTGTGAAATGAGTGGCTTTTATACTTGCCATGGTACAGTGGCAAGATAGAGGGATCTTGCTTCAAGCCCAGCTGGTCCCTGCCAAGGCTGTACGATGTGTACAGCTTCATCTCCACGCCTTCCTTAGCTTTCACCATTTCACCCAGCCGTTCCAAAGCTTCTTTGGAAGAGGTGTCTTCGACCGTTCGGCGCTCTAGATGTGAGATCATCTTGCCGAAGACTCTCCTCTTGTTGTGAAGAGAACGCTGCATTTCAGACTATGGATGTGAGCTCTAGACACCTAGTAGAAAACTGTAATCTCTGAACGTATAAAAGGGATGTATAGTTCGGATTTGAGTGTACATACCCTTTTCTCCACGAATTTACGCAAGCCATTTCCTTGGATCTTTTTCTTCCCCCAAAAGATACAGCAAAACCGAACAGCTACCGCTAGTATTGCTAATACTACAAATTGGAAGATCATCAGTGCAAGAAGATGGTCATAGTCACCTATGGACAAAAGTTATTCTGTCAGTAATGTTTCGTTTTTAATACAAAGTAAGAGGAGAATCATTTTGATCTTCACCTTGTTCAGTAAACTTTGCTTTTGATTGCCCACAAGTCCAAGCAATCTTTTGCACTAGCAAAACAAAGGTCAGGACGATTATGGAATGAAAATGACAAGTATAAGCATTAGTATTTTTTATTTTTTAGAGAAGGATCATACCTCTCGTGCTGCACTGCATGGTGATGCCTATCCCTGTGTCAAGAATATTCAGAAGGGAAACAACATTGCGAGTAGCTTATCCCAAATACTTAATTTCCATATGAATTGCTATCGGATTATTAGAGACGCGTCAATGGACACTGATTCCGGAGCTATAGGAAGACTTACTTGATGCTGAAAGAATGGTGAGAAGAATTGTCTCGTCTACCAAATAATCATTCAGCATGCTACTGGGCAGCAAATTTGATAAATCCCCTGGAAAGGTAAACGCACATTTGACATTTGATCTAACTATGTTTAAGAAAAAGATGGCATTGACAGTGCAAATTAATTTAGACACAGAAACAAAGCAAGTGTTGAAGAAAAAGGAAAAAAAGAGGAAAAAGTAAACAAACCAGGATACTCTCCAGTCCAGTGGATTGTTCCAGTTGCTGTAGCCAACAAAGTGAACAAAATTCTTTTTGACTTTTTCTTCATTGCCGATACATAGGTATAGTCACCAATTTTTTGGCTTGATTTTGCCTCCACTATGGTCTGAGCAACGTACATGGAAAACCCTGAACAGTCAAGGACCGGGCTTGCATAGATAACTGAATCTTTCCCTGCTTCTTGGAGAAACTTTAAAATGTCACCTTCAGGAGAAATTGAGTAGAGGTTCCCATCCAGTGTGCCAATTGACATCCAACCTGTTACATCCGTTGAACAAGGTATCATCAATTCACTTTTTGGTGCACAAAATAAACAAAAGAACAGTAAAACAACATGACTACTGTAACATAGGAAAACACATTAATACAGTGCACCTGCTGAAATGCATTATGGAGTAAATATGTTCAAAGTAACGTCGAAGACGATCGTTCTTTACCATTGGAATCAACAACTGGCAAGATTTTCTCATCACTGAGTGGACCGATACTCTGTCGCCATGAAATGTTCCCTGTGGAAACATCAAGCCCCACAACGACAGACTTCCTTGGAAAGACGATGTATATGCGCTCGCTGTTCCCTGGTGCAATTGTCATCACCTTGTCAAGTGAGCTCATGTCCTGGATCCATCTGTACTGTCGGCCATGAATGGACAAGGAGTAGAGCAGGCCTTCGGTGCTTGATATCTGCAACGACACAGTAGTTCGATGAACGACATATTAGGACACAATGACCAAGAAAAAGACCAAGTCCCATATTACATGGGGATGGGGGTGCAAACTTACATAAAGAGACCCCTCGCAGTGACCAACAACAGGAGCTGAATCAAAATAGCAGGCGGAGACGTTTCTCCGGCAGCCGAGACGGTAACCACGACGATCTAGCACAGGTCCAAGGCTCCATTGGAGCCCCCCGCGCAGCGAGAGCACGAAAACTCCTCTGTTTCTGATGGTCACGAACAAGGACGAATGGCCGCCACTGATTGCAATGCCGATGATCTCCTCGGACCTCCCCGCCGTGGCGTTGTAACTGAAGAACACCTCGGATGCCGGATGCGCACTGTTCGTGTTACCCGGTGGTGTCACCTTCATGATCTTGTCTTCTGCCACCAGAAACACCTGCACAGCCAACGGAACCGGTCATGGGAACTGAGCATGCTTGATCGTCGGTTGCAGCGTTTTTTTTCTTTTTCAGAGAGCAAGGTCGATTATTTACCTTCCCTTTCTCAGTGACTGGACGGATGCCGCGGTTGCAATGGTGTCCTAGAGGAACCGTCCACGCGGCGGACCCGTTCGGCTCGAACGCGAGGAGGTTCTTCCCGGAGCAGGCGACGAGGAGGCCGTCGTGAACAATGATCGGGGCCGAGAGGGGACGGCGTCGGGCAGGATCCGGTGGCGTCTTCGGGCCTGCAAGGGAAATGTAGACGTCAGGCCGCGACCGTGTCAGAATCTTGCGCGGTGCAAATGCTGCTGAATCAGGCAAAAGAATCTGCCATGGTTACCTGTCTCGACAGCGGGTGGGTGGAGCACCGGCGACGACGCCGAGCGCGTGGCGTCGATCATCAGGAAGCACACGAGCAGGCATAGGCGCCAGCGCCACAGCGTTCGCGGGTCCATTGGAAGCGCAGTTTCAGAGAGCAACGCAAGAGATTCAGGAGCGGTGAAGAAGACGACAACCGCCCTGAAAGTTGCGCGCGAAGGCAAAGGCAACCGCTTCCGAGGGCAGGCCGGGGGCGAGAAACGTATAGCAGCACAGCAGGGGAGGAACGGGTTACAACATCGAAAGTTCAGTCTTGCAATCTGATTGTAGAGGATCTCAATCCCGGATGCAAATTCTAGGCCGTCGTTCAAAAACTACAGAGAAATGCAGCGTGCGCTGCAGCAAAAGGAGAGACCAAGAACAGTGCCTGCGGTAATACGGCAGCAAAGCAACGGAGAGCAGCAGAAATTTAGGTTACTGTAGGAAATAATCGGATTTTGATCCAGCGGTCCGAAAATAATTTCAGAGCACTGTTTTTATTATCTGAATTTTAATCTTTACGGGAGAGGATGTGGTTCCCTCAACCATAAACTGAACGAAATCGCATTATGATCATAAGCAACAGCCCGCAAGTCAGAAGGAGCAACCCACCGGTCAGCAATGCACGTCCCTCTGATGAGCATCTGCTGAACTAGCTCCATCATATACAGAAATTAGACTCCTCTACCTTCGTAATTTCAATGTCCCACTGGCTGACGACAGGGAACCTGACTTCGAAGTCATAAAGGTAGAGAATCTCAATCCCTAAGACAGGGTAGCGATAGGCTGTAGCCTACCTTTTCACCAGATAAAGTCATCAGCATGCCATCATCTATATCCACGGTCTGTGGAATCTAGCGGCTCGCGTGCATGAATCATACATGCCCAAGGTACATGGAATCCATCGACGCTCATGCACGCACGTCTAAATACTCTAGCATGAATAACTATGTTAAGGATCTCACATGGAAATGAGCCATTCGATTCCATGGACGGTGGATTTATCTGAGTTCTATTCTTTTAAATCATTGACACCGTTGATTTTTAATATCAACTTTGACTATTCATATTATTTAAAAATTTGTTTTAATATGTAAAATTATTAATCGTGATTTAAATTTCACTAATGATAAATCAAATAATAACAAAATTTTATATATTTAAATAATTTTTTTAATAAAACAAAGTATCAATAATTTAAAACTGAAAGAGTACAAATTTTGAGCCCCATCAGCATACCCCTTCCCTGCCGACGTGCCCAATTTAATTCTACTCGTCCAAGTGCCAGTACGGTCAAGGGAACATGATTCAATCTTGCTACGATCGATTTAAGCATGACAACTTATTTCTAGTACCTGCTAAGTTAGAGACAAGATAAATTTAGACAACACATGTTCTAATGCAAATGTAAGACGACGTAGTAAACTATTAATTATAAGCTAGTCTAACGTATGTGCTTTGCTAGTGGCAGAAAACAACTTGACGGTTTTGAACCATCTTGTTTAAACTATACTCTCTTCATTCTTTAATTAATGTCACCGTTGACTTTTAAATTTAATTTTGACTATTTGTTTTATTCAAAAAAGTTTGACAAATTTCATATATTTTATATAATTTGATTTATCGTTAGAGTTATTTAAATCATAATATAAAATTTTATATATTTGAGTAAATTTTTAAAATAAAATGAATAATTAAAGTTAAATTTAAAAATCAACAATGATATCAATTAAAGAACGGAGAAAGTATGTATACACGGGTGATCATTAGAGAACAGAAGCAAAAACGACAACGCAACGCTGCAACCGTACTGATATGGTGGAGAGCATAGACGATCGATCGACCAAAAGAAGGGGAGTACGCCACGAGGCCGCGACCACCGTCTCCTCGGTGAGCATGACAATCAGAGTAGCAGTGCCTTGGGGTCGAGAGGCGACGTGATGACGTCTAGCTCCGCGATGAGTCACCGTCCGGCCCAAGCATTGTGGTCCGTCGCCTCCGAGGTCCGCAGTCAGGCCACCTTGAGCTCCGTCGCCTCGGCACCTCGGCTCCTCTAGACTCCACTCGTCGCCGAGCACCTCCGCCTCGGCTCCTCTGCTCGCCGCCGAGCGCCCCCGCCCCACCGTCTCTGCTTGGCGTGCAGGCGGCCTGTCATCCACCACATCTACACTTCGGGCTGGCGCACCGTCGAGCGCCTCCGCCTTCTGCCGAGCACCCCCGAGATATGCTGGGCCAGCCCTTCTACCCCGTTGTGCCACCAGGCCCGCGCTAGCTCAGCCTCCCAGCGCCACCGGCCCCGCGTTTCCCCGCCTATGCCTCAGCAGTGGTAGCTACTCTTCTGTTTAGCCTTTTTTTTTTCTGTCGATGTCCACATCCGCTCCCCTATCCATCCTTGTCACTGATTCTTGAGGCCGTGGCGTTGTACGACGCTATGCTTGACAAACTAGGACGCCAGCTCCAGATCAAGTCCGTGTCGATGGCCTCAAGGAGAAGCTTGCCGTCGCAACGCCACAAAGGACGTGTTTTGGTTGGAGAATGACGTGATTGCATTGGGAAGCAACTGAATTTTTTGAATGCGGCAGAGATTGCGGACAAAATCGGTTATGGAAGACGGCGGCGAGGGAATCGTAGATTTTGCGGGACCGAAAGGAGGAAGGCAGGCAGGTTATTTGCAGATTGAGCCTCGAAGATAGAATTTGTGACACTCTAAGAGGTGAGATGAGATAGACGATGTGTACAACTTATTTATTAATAGAGATTAGGCTGCATCTCTTCATCTATTTTAGCTAGACTTATGGGATCGCTCATCTCCTAGTCTAGCCAGCCACGCCCGACAATTAGAAGAGATTTAGATTATTATTTTAAACTTCACACCATTTCTTTCTTTAACTGTAACTTATTTTTGTCCTGTTGAATCATCATATTTGTTGTAATTAATAAAAAATGAACATGAATATAATTATTGAATTTTTTAAATTAATCTTTTGAATTTTGAATATTTAATTGTTACAGACTTATAGTCATGAAAATAAATTAATCGAATAGTAAAGTTAATTATTCTAGTAAAAAAATTGTTCTAAATATTCTAATGGATGGGTATGTGAGCACAGTGAAAGGGGGGAAAATAATAGAAAAAAGGGGAATTTCAAAAGTTAAAAAAAAAGAAAAAAGAAAAATAAATAAAAATTATTAAAATAGAAGAAATAAAAAAGAATTAAAATTGAAAAGAAAGATCAATTCCACTTTCGACAGTCTGCAGCCGCTTTCTTACTGGCACCAATTTTGTTGCATTCCGATCCTCTGTGTGCCTACATAGAACCACGTCCACCAGGAGTAGGCAGAGATATCAACTTCATGTCCAGTGCAACAGTGATGGGTACAAGTGAATTGTCTATATTTCTCCAACAGCTTAAGCTTTTGGGGTCAACTAATTGGTGCATGCAACTCAATATGATATCAGAGCCAAAGATTTCAAGCCGTAGAGTGCAAACGTAGAATAAAAGTAGACTACAGTTTATATTTTTATAAATCATGCCCACCAAGATTCGAACTCAACACATCTGACTCTGATACCATATTGAGTTGCATGCACCAATCAATTAACTCCAAAAGCTTAAGCTGATAGAGAAAGGTAGACAATTCACTTATACAGTTATACTCCCACACACAACTATACTCTTTGCAGAAGCTGCCAACCTTCCATTGCTGGCTTCAACTCCCTAAGATTTTAATACACCTGTAGCTCGCACTAGACATCCTTCTGCTTGGACTCGATGACTATAAGCGCTGGCCTCTGACCGTAGCTTTGATGCATCTGCATCAACTTTGCGCATCTCCTCGTCAATGGCATTGACCCGGTGAGGTCTCCTTATATAGGACACAAAACTTGCGGTGGTGCTCCGCCTAGCGAGTGAGGTCAGACGTAGTGGGGAGGCGAAGGGGAGGATTCATGAGGATATGCGCAAAAGGCGGTGGGAGTGGAGGAGGAGGCCGGTGGCAGTGCAAACTCGACGTGGAGGCGCCGGCGGAGGAGGCGGTTGGCCTCCTGCAGCTGCTCAGTGCGGCAGAAGGCGATGGAGCTCGAGGAGAGTGCGGCGACGAAGAACTCTGAGGGCGAGAAGGATGGGAATAGGAAGGAAGAGAGGATAGGTCGGAGGCGAAGGCATCGAGCAGGGAGGAGGGGTCATCTGTGGAGGCGGCCGTGGGGAGGTCCTCAATGGGAAGGACATCAGGATGAGGCCGTGGGGTGAGAATGTATGGGCAGAGTGAGGGAGGTGGACTTGTTGTGGCCACCATAGCGCGACAAATGTGTCACCTCCTTCTCTCATAGTTCCAACAAATCCAGTAAATCCGTCTCGCCCCGACCAAGGCACTACAGTAGGACGCTGCAGTACTGCTCCCCACCCTGGCCCGATGTTGTCCTGAGCGCCCTCCTCCTCGCCTCTCTCCCCCACGTGACCGCCACTTCACACTTCGCCCCCTCCTCAACCTGGCACAGCTGCAGCCTTGACGGCCCCCCTCCTATCCCAATGTGATCCCCGCCTCAGCCTTCCCCTCGGATGGCACGACCCCACCTTGGTTGCCCCCACCCTAGCCCTTCCCGCCTCAGCTGGGCCTAGCCCCACCCCTGTTTAGCTGGGAACCGGATCTATTGCCGTATTGCCCCCTGTCGTGGGGTAAATGACACGCGGGCCCTACCCCCACACGGCTACAAGGCGGAAGCACAACAGGTGAACCATGCCTCATCTCTTGTAGTCGTCGGCAGAGTTGTGGTTGCATCAGGTGGAGGGTGGCACTCCACGGGGTGCCTCAGGAGCATCTCAAAGCAGAGGTTGAGCTTTTAAGTATGCATTTGGTTTAAGGTCAAAGTAGGATGTGATGGATGGTCCGTCTTTTTAAGGATGGGGCGGTCTCTATTAGTGTTTGATTAGAGAGATGAAGCGAGTTATTTTTTGACAGAAAAAATAAATGAAGGATGAAAACACCTCTCCTCTTGGCGCTGAGTCAAACAATAGCAAAAAAAAAGTGGCTGCTCCCTCCCATCCCTCTTTATATCTCAAACCAAACACTGTGGGAGGCTACCGGACACCTCGCCGGCTGTCGCTGCTTGCATGTGGCGCTGCGCGTCACTGTTATCTTTTTTCCTCCTTTTTATCTTTTGCGGTCGATTTATGTGTGGAGTGTTGCTGTGAGCTTGGCTTGCTTTTTTTTCAACAGCTTGGCTTGCGTGTTTGGGGCGGCAGGCGTGAGGGTGAGCAGTAAATTAATTTGTGCTTCAAATTAAATGTGTGATATCATTTTTTTTGTCAATCGAGAAATATTTTTTTCGATATTTACATCCATGTGAATGCTCTGATTTTCAAAATTTAGATCTGTGGCGGAGAACAGACCTTCGGCTAGTAAAAAAAAATCCAAAAGCTGACTTTCTGATGCTAAACACATTACATCGATTTAATGAATCAAAGAAGAGATAGTAAAGCATCCATCTATTGGAAACTGGATAAAAACCCAGGCTACAAGACGTCGACTGGAGCAAACACGCCGTAACAGTCGACCGACACATACAGATAGGCCAGATAAGCGAACGTGCGTGCACGATCGCAAGATACTGATCGTTATTCCTGAGTTACACACCAATCACTGGATAGACCACGTCACGGAGCAAACGACAGGCCGGAACCGCGGAGCTTCTCTTCGACGATTGCGTCGACGGGCCTCGCCATCTCCAGCGTTACGTGGTTCGCCCAGTCTCCAGCCTCCCCTTTCCTGAAGTAGGATTCGTTCGCGAACGAGGCGATGGTCGAGGTGGCCGTCCTGTTCACCTCCAGGCTCCTCGTCGTCTCGAAGCCGCACAGCTTCACGACGTCCGCGACGACCCCGGCCTCCTCCTCGGCGGCCGTGAACGGCTGCCCCACGAACGACGCTATCTTCCTGACGTTGCCGGCCGGGTCGCGCAGCATCTATTCGTACCGCAGGAACAACACGGTTTCCGGGCTCGTCTTGCTCGCGGTCCAGTACCCTAGGACATGGTCCCAGATTGGGCCGCTCAAGCAGCTGCCCTCGCAGGCGGCGTCGAATATGCCGGCGAACGGAAGGTCAGGTTCAACTCGTCTCGTGAAGTGCCACATGGACACTAGCATGTCCTTCGGTTCCCTGCCGTTTGAAATTTTAGCTAGCCGTTTGAAATGATAATACATACGAGTAGTAATACTGTATGAGTGTATATGCTGTAACGTTTGTGAGAGTTTATGATCAGAAAGATAAGTTTACCTCACCTGCATAGGTAGATGATCTTGCACTCGGGTTTGTTACTGATGCATGCAGGCAGAACAGAGTGATGCATGTGCGTAGCCATGAGCCTCGGCGAGGGAAGCGCCTCCATCTTCCTCCCCAACCCCTTCGCGAACAGCATCTCCAAGAACGGGACGCAGTCGTGCGGGTTGAGGCGGCGGAGCGGGTGATCGGCGCTCGCGGCCGGGTACGCGCCGCGGGCCATGGTGGCGAAGGCCAGGGCCTTGAGCCACGTGGTGCCGCACTTGGGCGGGCTCACGAGGACCACGTCGCCGCGGCAGGGCACGAAGCTCCGCTGGATGGCGATGATCCCCGGCACCCAATCTTCCAGCACCCACGTGCCCTGGTAGCAGCGCAGCCACATCATCTTGGGGTTGCTCGGGAGGGCGGAGACGGCGCCGGCGTACTCCTCCGGCAGGGGATCCTCCAACGAGTCGACGCCGTCGTTGGCGTCCACGAACGGCACCGGACCGACCACACCGCGTGCGTTGGTCATGGTAGCCATGCAAGCTGGCCGGCTGGGATGTGCCACTGATTAGTTATTCCGGCCGGGTTAATTATATCGACATGAGAACTAGGTTCTCTGCTAAAGCTGGATGTTGCCAACTTTCCATGTGAGTGGTTCTTAGTGAAGCGGGGATCACTGTCACCACGTTCAACTTGGGACAACTCCTGATGAAGATAGCACAGCAAAAGCCAACTGACAAGTTGATAAAGAAAATAAAAGGTTATGCTGCAGCCATGGAAGGGGTAGGAAGGGATGCTGCTGGCATGGATGCCATTGAGGACCATGAAAGGGGGAGTGCTAGCATTTCTTCCTTGTTTCTGTCAAGTGGTCCGATATAGGCTTATATTATGTTTGATCTATTTCTATTAAGAGAGAAACAAGCTTATCGTTTCACCTTTCTACTGACATCCTGCAAAAATCATTCCATTCCTAAGTAAATTGTAATTTAATTTTTTTATGTAGTTTTCCTTTCCAGTTGAATACTTCTATGCAGATCCTGAACGAAAGGAACTAATCTTGTGCCACTTGTTTGTGAACTTATTGGATATTGTCATAATGTGTGGCCGATTGCAAAAAGGCCTAAACGGACAGCTAGGCAAAAGATGTCATGGCTCTGTTGGATGTACGTAACATGTTAGTATATACTCTCTTTATTTTTAAATTATTAACACCGTTGATTTTTAACATTAATTTTAATTATTTATTTTATTAAAAAATTATTTAAATATAAAAAATATATTATTATTTGTTTTATCATTAGTGATATTTAAAATATGAGTTTAGTGGAGGCGGCCGGGATAAGAAAAGGAACGAAAAATACCAGAGCGGGGGGCGCTGGGCTGGGCTCATGGGTCTGAAGGACACGTCATACGTGGCTTAAACGGGCTCTTTGGGCTGAGACTCGGCCCAATGAGCTGTTCGGCAGTCCTTACATCACTCTTTCCGGCAATACGGTTAGATAGCGAATCCAGTAGGCGGCGATGGCGACGCCGGCCACGGCGTGCGGCTTCTGCACGGCGGCGCTGCCGCCCTTCTCAGCGCTCCTAGGGAACATCGCTGCGCGCCGGGCGCGGACTCCCCCTACCCGCGTCTCTCTCGTTGGGTCCATCAAGCTCAGGGCGAAGGCCCCAGGGTGCGGCTCCGTTCGAGCTTCTTCGTCTCGTTTCTATCTCGGCTGATCGGTATCTGAGTTTGTGCTCTATAACTTCATGCAGGTTGAGCGTTTTATGCCATAGAAGGAGGCGTGCCATCTCTGCTTGCTCCTCCGATGAGGTCAGTTCGGATGCGGCGGCGGCACCGAAGGTAAATCCTCTCTGCTTCAGCTCTATGACGTTTCTTGGTTGTTTGAGTATGTTGATCTTGGTTCTGGATAGCTGATGTTGTAATTATGTTGCGAGATTAGAACGAATCCATGGATTTCTTGTTGGATTAAGCAGCTGGCAGCAATGGGAAATAGAGTAATTTACTACTTAGGCATTAGGAACACTGTTTTATGATATCTGAGTAATATTTTTATCGTTTTCCGCTCAAATGTAAATATATTGATATATATCATTCATGTATAGATGCATACCATTTCGATTTGTTCAGTCGTTGAGTTGCAAGAGAGAGCATTATCTAGTACTAGTACTTAGTATCTAGTACCAGTACTAACACTTCAATATAATGTAGTAGATGAAACTCGACTTGACATTTTTATTAGGTTATTTGATATTTTTATTACCTCTAAGTTTTGTAGCTAATAATAAATAAAATTTTATATTATAACCTTGTAGAGTTGTAGCTTGTCCAATGGTAATATCAAAATATAAGGTGTGATTTCCCAGCATCGTATCCTTTTTTGTTCACCCACTGAAGTAAACTATATGCAAACACAACGACTTAAGTTCATATAAGGCAAAGTCTATGATAGACCGAAATGAATGTAAGCTGTCCATTTACATGAATCTCGAGGAAGAAAATTAATAATTAATAAATAATTAAATTGGAAGGAAATCATCAAGTTATGGAAAGCGGTGCATGCAACAGTTAAGGAAACTAAATTCTTTAGTTTTGGAAATAAACGCATTTCGGTTCAGTTTTGGAAAAAAATCGCGAGCAGACAGGAATTTTGGTTCAACTGTTGGCTGAGGTGTAAACCAAATTTCGAATTAACCTTAATTTTCTCTTCCAAAAACCAACGGCTGAGATTCAATTGAAGTTTCACCTCCTAGGAGGTAAATGGAGAGGAATTGGTCTACCTTAGCAAGCCCCTCATATAAAATTGCTGATACTTTACTTTCAGATATTGTGTGTTGCACATTTGCAACTGCATTAGTAGTGTGTTGGTTGGTCACCTACTACACACACCCACACAAAAATCCCCTCGCCAGGCCTCCCAAAAATTAGTGCCACAGTGCCAGCCTTTGGCAAGGGGGTGACGCCCTGTCAGGGAGTTGTAGCATTGGTCCCTGGCCCAGATTCGGTGCAGCCGTATAGGCTGATGCCATGTTTCGAGGTTTTCTCGGTTGCTTTAGCTAGGGGTTCTCTAAGTGAAAAACTGTGGAGCAGTGTTTCCCCCACTAGTCGTTTTTTTTTCATCTACATTATACTTTTGGTATATTACGGATTAGATATGGCATTCAACTGACAAAACAATACAGAAACGAAAATAATATCTTGTATATTTAGATTGACTATGAAACAGACTTCTTACTGATCGAGGAAGAATTTAGGTTAAGAATTGAACGATAATAGCTCTAATTTCTGTCTAGTTTATTAGGAAGAGAGAAAGTGCATTGGAAAAAGAAAAGGTGTATTGGGAAGTGAGAATAATAAATATTGGGGAACAAAATTCGTATCTTATAAAAGTGAACGGAGGGAGTAGATGTTGCAGAAGTGCAGAATAATCAATAGTCAAGAAAGTATGTAAATGTAATTTTTTGTGTTGCAGGAAGCCACTGTTGATATAAAGCTTCCAAGAAGGAGCTTGCTTGTTCAGTTTACATGTAATAAATGTGGTGAAACGACGAAGCGTTTGATTAACAGAGTTGCTTATGAAAGAGGAACCGTATTTCTTCAGGTAAATTTTGCTTGGTAGTATTTTTTGTGCAGTTTTGCTCATACATTAATCCCAAACCTCAGCTTACCCTTTTGAAATCACCACTTGGCGTGCTCGTCTATGTTCTTATATACTGTACTGCACATGCAGTGTGCAGGATGTCAGGTGTACCACAAGTTTGTTGATAATCTGGGTCTAGTTGTTGAGTATGACCTACGAGAAGAAACTGGCATACAAGAAGAGAATGTGGTGGCCACTGACTCTGAGGATTGATCTGCTATCAGAAGTCATGCCGGTATGGAAAATGTCCTGTAGTTTATAGACTTTGACAACATGATTACTTGGATGCTGTAGACTATTACTATAAATTGGTATTTTGAAAATGCTGCATATACTCATGTAAGTCCACTGGGCTTATTTATGTACTTTTGTACTTTACATCGTAGTGTCTCACGTGAAGGAAATATGGTAGTATTATGATGCCAGAGTACTCCTTGATTCCAAAAATATTTCTTATTAATATCAAAAGCAATAACATTTTTGCCATTATTTATGTGGCGCTATTAGATTCTATACACACTATTTATGCATTATTGTTTGCCAGCGTCGTTAAGATTTTGATTGTCGGGGACATCCTTTTTTGTCGTGGTCTCTTCCTCATCCTCCTTGGTCACATGCTCCACATTTGCGCCTCTATTTTCCTTAGCATCACCCTTTTCTCTGAGGAATTGGATAAGGCCGTCAAGTTCTAGATCAGTGTTTCCATTCCTCATAAGCACACTACTTATGCATCATTGTTTGTCAGCGTCATTAAGATTTTGATTGTCAGGGATATCCTTTTTCATTGTGGTCTCTTCCTCATCCTCCTTGGTCACATGCTCCACATTTGCACCTCTATTCTCCTTAGCATCACCCTTCTTTTCTCTGAGGAATTGGATAAGGCCGTCAAGTGCTAGATCAGTGTTCTCATTCCTCATAAGCACTTCTGCAACCTCTGCAGGAGTCACCATCACCTCCTTGATCAACTCTTCTATCTCAGGGTATGTAGCATGGTTGTCAATAAAGTGGTAGTTGGAGGCCAGTATTCTAAATGATTCCGGGCAGCAGTACCCCATGTGGATGTGCACGTCCATTCTGCCAGGCCGAAGAAGCGCCGGATCCAGCCGGTCCTTGTAGTTTGTTGTGAAGACAATAATTCTCTCCTCCCCACTTGTTGACCAGAGTCCATCAACGAAGTTGAGTAAACCAGATAATGTCACCTGTTCAGCAAAATGTTAGTAAAGCTTAGCATTGCTAAAGAATGCTAAAGAACCAAGGACTATATCATCATTCCAACCTTCTTACCTTGTCGTCAGAAGGGCTGGACTTGCTACCATCCCGAGCTTCATCCCGTTGTTGCAGATCAACAGTGCAATCGATGTCCTCAATGACAAGGATTGACCGGTTGGTCATGCCGATGAGTAGGCGCCGAAGCGATGAGTTCCAGTTGACTTCGGTCAACTCAAGATCATACACATCAAACTTGAGGTAATTGGCCATTGCTGCAATCAGGCTGGACTTGCCAGTCCCAGGAGGGCCATAGAGCAGGTAACCCCTTTTCCACGCCTTGCCAATCCTCTTGTAGTATTCCTTCCTCTTGACGAACCTCTCGAGGTCATCCATGACCGACTGCTTCATCTTATGATTCATGGCGAGCGTGCTGAAGGTCGATGGATGGTGGAGATCGATGGCGAACCAGGACTCACCTTCGTTCATGTAGATCTTCAGCGTCTTGTCCTGCTCCTTGATCTTCTTCGCTGTGTCCAGGATGTGAGGGAGGTAGGACTTGAGCGCCTTCTCCTTGTGCTTCCTGTGGAAGCTCATCTCGAAGGACCGGACCTCGGCCCGGAAGTTGCCGTTGCCTCCGCGGCCGTTCCCGTTGCTGTTGCCGGCGCTGAAGTTGTCGCGGCAGAGGAGGCGCCACCTGAACTCGGTGCCGTCGTGGACGTCGGCCATCTCCTCGCCTTCCTCCATGCTGAACATGAGGCTCTTGCCCTCGTCGACGCGGCTGACGCGGAGCCGCTGCATGTCGGTGTTGATCCGCGTGGCGAGGTAGGTGCGCACGGCGTCGTAGAGCTGGTTGCTGGCCCAGCCCTCGGTCTCCTCGATTACGACCGTGTGCTGCGACGACATGCGCGAGCGAAGGTAACCCAGCCCGGAGAAGAGCAGGTCGCGCACCTCGTAGGGAACCAGCTCGTTCACGACGCCGCGCACCAGCATCGCCGACGCGGCCACCGACGCCGCCGTAGTCACCGCCTTCTTGTACGACTCGATAGCCTTGTCGTAGCTCGCCATGGCCGGTCGGCGATCACTCTCTGTCTGGTGAGTCTCTCTCGAAATGTTGCAGGGCCAGCCAGCTGCCCAGCCGCCGTGTTGGTCGGTTCGGTGTTGGATGAATAAACGAGTAGTGCGTGGGCGAGTCCCAGGGGCTCGGTTTTATTGATGCTTGGTTCGTGTACTACCCGATTGACGAGTGGGCCAAGATATAAACAATCTGGTTGCCCAATGCGTTGTCAAAAACAGAGACCGTCGCCGGTTCAGAACATGGCATCACTTACTTTGTGGAATTTTCAAGCAATTTTGACGGGTACTGGGCCACTGTTCCGTAGTTGGCGGTGCAGAGGAGACGCCAGGAACTGCGCTGTAGTTGGTCGGGACATGAAAGTTTAGTCCAACAAACAGCAGGGAAGCCCTGCTGGACAACGCACTTTATGACGTTGTTTATGGTTCACTTTTAGATACGTGGATGCTGACCTGCACCAGTCGTGACCGAACGTTCTGCCTCAGATCGGAAAGACTTAAGGGGCTAAGGAACCCAGGTATGTTTACGCCTTTATGGGTTCGGTGAACACTGGCTGTTGCGCATTTGCAGCGCTAATAAACGTACTAGCATGCGGGCAAAATAAGCGAGTCTTTCCTGTACGTACTGTTTGCCGAGAGAGCTGTCCGCTGTCCGGCGTTGTTGGCCGCACGCTTTTTAGTCCTCGCACGGCAGAATTGGACGCGGATTTTTGCCTCCGCTTTTGATTCGCTCCGTGTCAACGTCGCCTTTTTTTTCCACGGTCCGTGTGCTGGCCGGCCCGAATCCTGATTCCACACGCCTGTGAATGCGCCCCGTCGTTGCTGACGAAGAACGGTCGACGCCCAGGCTGGATGGTCGCTGGAAATAGAGTGGAACCCAAGGTTTATGATTTCGTTTGAACCGTTAAAATCGGTTGAGATCGGTTTGATGAAAACCGCGAAAATCGTAAAAATCGATCGAAAACCGTTTTAAATTGAAAATTCAAAATTTGAACGAATTGCTACAGTAAACCGCTCGGTTTCACAGGGTAGTCGAGTGGTTTCAACAGTTAGCCGTTTGGTTTTTACGGTTTTACATTCAAAATTTGAAACTCACCGATTTTAAGGGTGAGTCGAGCGGTTTTAACGGTACGAGCGGTTCTAATGGTTTTCGGTATTTCGAAATTTTTAAAAATTTTAAAACGAAAACCAGTCGTCCGGCAAAACCGAACCGCAGCGATTTGATCGAAAACCGAGCGGTTTATCACGGTTTTGTGAACCGTGGTGGAACCCCGTGAGGAGGACCCGCGGTTGGAAATCGCTCGCTCGCCTGGATACGTTGGTCATTGCTGTTCTGGGGCGTGAATTGTGGTGGGTTTCTAAGGGGCTGTTTGGATAACGACCAAATCTTACCGTGCCACAAGTTCGGCACGCCAGAATACGTTAGGTCAGTGTATGTTTCTCTATCAAAGTTCGGCACGCCAGAAAAATTTCGGCGGCTAGAGTGGGCTATGCCAAAGAAATTCACGCCAGATTGGCGCCGGATTTGTTCGCCACAATTTCGGCGCAGGCGCGCAGCATCCTCCTGCGTGGGAAATCTGATCACCACCGTGCCCCCTACACGAGAATCTTGGCGCCAAGCTGAAAGCTTTCTGCGCGCATACAAAAAAGAAAGCACGCGAGTGCTAACAGTAGTCGTGTCTTGCCCTCCACCTCTCACATCTTCACTTTCCCCTTTCACCTCTCACTTTTCACCTCCTCCGCTGCTTTTCATTTCCCAGATCTCCCAAATTTCTAAATAATAGTATCCGGTTTCTTCATCCTAATCATATTTCTGTCTTTATTTTTTTCTAATCCCTCTCAGATCTACCTCCTTTTGATTCACTATGGATGGATAGAAAGGGCAGAAGCACGTGAGCAATTTGGCAAGCCGATTTGTACCGAACTCAAGGTACACGACCTGCTCAATCTTTCGTATCTTGCTTGTATGCTGATCTGCTTGCTCCTTCAATCCGTATGAATATCATACCCAGGTAGTCCCCTCTGTCTCTCAGTATTTGCTATTATTATTGCTCCTACCAAGTATTTCTTCTTGTCATCAAACTATAATTGCTTTTGTTCATACTGATATGGCAATCTATGGATATAGTTCTTTTGGACAGTGAAGTGGTGAGCATGGAGAGTTCTTTTAAACAGTGAGTAGTGACCACAAAGATAGTTCTTTTGGACAGGGAGTGATGATGACGAAGATAGTTCTTTTTTCTTCTTTTGGACAATCAAGTGGTGAATATGGATCATTATTACGAAGAACCTATTTGTGTTTCCGTGTTGATGGTGAGCATGTATGATGCTAAAATTAAGTAGACAATTTATATAATATATTGTAATTAGATGACCTATAATTTCTATTGTTATGTGCTTCTTGTGGTGATCAGGTGGTAACATTACTTGTAGACTGTTTTTAACCAAATTTGGCTATCAACCAAACAATTGCCAAATATTTTTACCAAACTTATGACAAGTTTTGTGGTCTTCATCTAAACGGTTGCCGAATCTAATTTGCCACAACTAAGTTAAAGTTAGGTCATCAACCAAACATAGTATTTTTTTGCCACATATTAGTCATGCCACAACTATGGCTTAGGTCTAACTTTAGTCGTGACAATGTGAACCAAACAGACCCTAAATTGGCGCATGGCTTCGTCACCCGTCCGTGTCGGAGGGAAGAGTCCTCTGTCTGACCATTAATAATCATGTTCACTTGTTTGGAGTACCCAACTATAGAAGGACTTGCTTGCAAAGGTAGATGGATTTTCCGGACGGCGAGACATAAGCGGATTTGGTACTAGCCTCCTCTTATATACACGTTACATCCATCACAATCAAATCGATGAATAGACGATATAAATCTTTATTTTTGCTCCCAAACAAAACCAGACATTGGCCGGCAGGCAGGCGGCGGGCGAGCGGTGGAGGTCCCTACCCGCCGGGTGCTCTCCACGTCGCTTCGGCCGCGCTGGCTTTCGCTCGAAGCGCGCGAATCTGGGCCGCTGTACTGGACGCCGGTGTCGACATCCAGCAGCCAGCCTCTCTCCGTGGTTGCCAATGGCATTTCCATGCAAGGTTGGGAGCACGTGTCGGACAACAGTGTGTGCGAAGAAAGAATATGATGATGCCCCTCTTCGGCTCTTCCTGTTGGTCGGCTGGCAAGTTGCAACGCCGATCGATTGGTACTTGCATATAAGCTGCCAGCTGCCACCTTTCCGTTAAAAGCCAAGAGATGGCGGCAACCGCATTAGATCGGCGGATACTCCGGCATCGAGATGGGGACCGTGATTAGATGCGTCGTTGCATGGATTCTTGTTCCGGCTAACTTTTTGTCATCGCAGTTTGCACGGTCTCGCGCGGCCCCGGTCCCTGTCCCCTACGAAGGCCGCGGAGCGCACGACACCGCATACCACCTCCAGGTGTGCATGACTAGATAGGATATATATCTCCGGTGCACAGATGCATGCACATTACACTCTGTTTAGGAGCACGTGTCATGTGTGATGTGTCGACGGAGCAATAGCGAAACTGCGTCTGGGTGCCAATTTCCCACGATCGCCGGTGAGTAGGGCCAGGGCACGGTCTTTTGAGGCACCGCTTTTCCGGTAAAAGTTTCTCGCGCAATGGACCGGAGACGGTCAGACGGAGGCATGATGTGATGTGCACAACCGGAAAGTTAGCTGGTTTGACGGTTCAGAGTTCGCTCTTCTCCAAACGTCTCCTGCAGACTGAGAGAAGACGACAGTGAGAGATTGAGAGGGGCCAGCGGAGCTAAATTTGTCCCTTCAATGTGGCGGCCCCTATGTTAAGTTCATGGAGCGCACGACACGTCATGCATGAGGGGTGTCGTGACCCTCGTCCGTAGGAAACTGGCCTCAGATCCATGCCGACACAAGCCATTGGTCAGCCGTGGACCCATAGTACAGATGTTCAAATGGCCTGACGCAAGCACAACATGACCTATTACTAATCGAACTTATACCGACCCATTACGCAGCTCGGGCCGCCATCTTGGCTCACCGGGCAACACGGCACGGCCTGATAATTCAATGCTACAATGAAACCCACAAACAACTCAGCAAAGCACAGCCTGTTAACGGTCTAGCAATGTCAAACTCTAGTCATATAAAATCCCTCACTCCTCACTTCTCTCTTACCCACATTCCAAGTTCGCTGCACCGCTTTCTACCTGTGCCTGCGTCATGCCGCCTCCCTCGACAGCTTCAGGTTGGCGCCGCCTTGCTCTGTCCGTGCACGCGCCGCCTCGCCATGCTGGCTCCTGCCCCCGCCACCTTGCTCCGCCCATGCACGCGTCGCTTGGCTCCCGCCCATGCCAGCGCCACTTTGCCAAAGCCCGTGCCGCTTCGAAGACGGCGGCTAGGCAAAGAAGGATGAGGACATCGATGGGGCGTTGTCTCCTACCTGCCTCGTGTTGTTGGCTAGCTCTCGCCCGCACAGCCTCGTCTCCCGATGGCAACAGTTAAGGCTGGGGCATGGCGCGACGGCGTCCATATGTTGCATGGCGGTGCCTAGTGGGCCGTGCGCGCTCTAGTGGGCCACCATGCTTATCAGCCAGCTCGACACAGTTAAGCAATTTCGTGGCAGGCCATGTGCCGGAGTGTGAGCACGTGGGTCAACACAACATGTCCCGATTATGAAGTGGGCCCTACCAACCCGAAATTAAATGGGACATGCCTTTTTGTGTTTGGGTTGATCCGTGCCGAACGACCTGTTTGAACATATATAGCTGAATAGCACGGCTGATTGTGTTAACAGTGTTGAAATGGCTGTGTTGGTCCACGAGGCCCACAACCTAAGTTGGTTGTAATTGTTAAAAATGATGTAAAAATGTGTGGTCCACTGGTTCTTAGGGTTCAAAGTTGAGATTTGATGCATTAGATAGAATACGTTATCCACACGAGAGCTAGCTAGCTTCTTTGTTTAGACATAAAATACTTTCTCTGGTTTTAAAATATTGATACAGTTGACTTTTTTATATTAACTTTGATCATTCATTTTATTCAAACATGTAAAATTTTATTATTATTTGCTTTATCGTTGATAGAATTTAAATCACGGCTAATAATTTTATGCTTTAGAATAATTTTTTGAATAAGATGAATGTCAAAATTGATATTGGAAGTAAACGGTGTTAATAATTTAAAATCGGAGAGAGTAAAAATCTATTTGATCTAAAATGTAAAACAGGTTGTGCCATGCCATCCACCATGCTCAACTTCCATCCCAAGCACGGTCCGACGTACAATTCCGTACCAGCCCAAGCACAACTCTAATCGAACCTTGTCGTGTTTAGGTCGTGAGTTACTGAGTCCCAAGACCCATATGGCTAGCTATACTTGTCGCCGAGCAAGTCGTGAACAAATAAGTTGTCGTCGGATTAGTGTAAGATGAGAGCATTGTAATGCGGGATCACGTGTCATGGAGCTTTCAAAGAGCAAAAGTTGCACGCATCCAAAGCATTATATGGAGATGATCAGTTTTCCTCTATTTCAATCGATTCTTAGATCCGACCAGCGGTTAAACAAAATTGTAGTATCCTGTGGTATGTATGATGATTATCAATCTCAAGATATGCACTATCTGTTTTTAGGGATTGAATTGCTTCTGGTAACAGAATATCCTATACCATGGATCCCCCC
>BCLF01000037.1:412404-444209 GCA_001602275.1 Zoysia japonica
CCCCCCCCACAAAAAGAACTCTGGAGTTGGTACTTCCTTTTTTTTTTTGGAACAAGTTGGTGCACATATTGTTTAAAGGAAAATTCTACTGAATATTTCTCTAATCATTTAAGCCTCGTTTGAATCCAGATTTTAGGATTATGGATTTTTTATTGTAGAATCTGGATTTTGGTAATTTAAAATCTTAACCATTTGGATTACGAGATTTTATCGGATTCTTGAATTATAGAATCTGAATTTCAGGAATTTAGAATCTCAACCATTTAGATTATGAGATTTTATCCTTTTAGTATATTGGTGTGCATTATGGTATAGAACTTTGAATAATACTCTTATTTAGATTCATGGGATTCTATATGATTTTATAATCTTCATAAAATCTCATCTGTTTCGATATTAATGAGATTTTTTTATCTGGATTCTCAGCATCCCTTAGGATTCAAATGGCATCTAAATTTTTTCATTCTCTTGTTTTCACAAAAAAAATTATGTTGGGTGACAAAAAATGTTCCGTCATCAATATATTTGTCCCAGCTATAAAATAAACAATATTCTTGTTATGCATTTGATTTGTTCGATATGTTGTAATAAAAACTATGTAAAGTTTTAGTCACCTAGACAAAATTTTCAGTTTCTGCTAGAAACTATTTTATTGTAAAAAATTATATTCCATTTGCATAGTTTCTTTTCATTAATATGATTTAGAGAGATACAAAATATCAATCAAATAAGGTCTCATTTGGAATGGAGTATTTTTTTCTATTTCCTGCATTTTTTATATGAAATTGAACTAATTCCTGTGAAATCCCTGCGTTACAAAGGAGCCCTAAAGGTGGGTTCGCTAGTGATGGCTGTGAAGCCACTTGGGCTACGGCTGCGGCCTAACAAATGTCATCTCTGTTATTTGCTGCAGGAATCTACTATAACCGCAGCGGCAATAAATGCAAGTGAGCAGCCCTAAGAATTAGCATATTTGTAAATAAAAAACTGGACCTCACAAGGCCCAGATCACAATAAAAAATGAGTAAAGTTTGAGAATTTCATTTTCCTAAGCTTTGCTTTTGCAAGTCTGAAAATTGTACTTGTTTGAGCAGCTGAGCCCACGGCCCACCATATCAGTCCAGTTATCTAGAATGTTCCAAGTCCAACGGCCAACAACCTCCAGTCTCAGCGGGCCCACACCACAACTGCATGCAGGGAAAAAAATCTTCAAATCAAAAGGAAAAAAAAAATCAAATCAAAAGGAAAAAAAATCATCAAATTAAAAAGGAAAAAAAAAATCTTCCCGTCAGAAATTTCTTCTGCAGACGAGTCGTCTCTCTCCCGGAGCCGAAGGACACTGGAAGTCCCTGAGGATCCAGGTGCGCGGCGGAGATGGGAGGGGAAGCGGACGCGAGCACCGGTGGCGGCGCCACGGGAGATCCGCAGCGGCTGAAGCGGATCGCGGCGGCAGCGTACGACTACGAGAACGACGCGCGGTGGGCTGGGTACTGGTCCAACATCCTCGTGCCGCCTCACCTCGCCTCCCGCGCGGACGTCGTCGACCACTTCAAGCGCAAGTTCTACCAGCGGTACATCGTGAGTCTCCCTGCGCCGCTTGTTGCTATCGCCGTGCCTGGATTGGAACGTATCGTGATGATTCGATTAGTTAGATGTGCCGCACGTGCGGGACGGACTAGTGAGTTTGATCTGTTTGAGTTAGCGCTCTCTGTTTGTTCCATAAACGGGTACGTGATGCTAGTATCTTTTTCTCAACGGATGGACAGAGATTTTGCCATTTACTGTGCTAGTAGGTTGGCACGACAAAAGTGAAAATATACGAGGTTTCATAGGATCATGTTGGTTACAGAGATGCCATGATACCGATCATTGTCTGTAGTTTCACATTTTCACCATGTTTCTGCCAGTAGCATTGACATTTCAGCCATATAAATTTAGTCTACATATGCTTTACCTGCCAAGTTATTCTTGAGGAAATTGATGGTGGTGTACTTGGTGGCTCAGACATCCCTGTTTCTGTAAGGGAAATCCCGGAGCTGTTGCTTGGATAATTTGTGAGCCAGATGAATACAACATACACTGAAGAGATATTTTTTTTTACTCTCATATATGTTTAACTTGATTACATACTAGTGTTTGCCACTTATGAATGTGTGTTTTGGACTGGCAGACTGGCAGTGCAATATAACTTTGCTTTTTTGTATGCTTACCACTAGTAATTCTTTCTATGTATTTCAGTGATTGTTCTCCCGATTAGTTATGTAGTTGTCCAGTTTATAACATCTTTGCTAGACATAGTTGCTTCTAAACTCTGGGTCTATTTTTGATTTCACAAAATTGTGCTGCTTATGCTTATACTTGGCATCTCAAAGGTGACAAAATGATATCCTACAAAATTAATTAAGAAGGGTTAAAATATTTGAGATTATTTTTTGACATATCAGGATCCTAGTTTGGTTGTCGAGCCGATGTCCTCCTTGACTTCAACTCAATCCACTAGGCCAGCAGCAGGGTCTTCCTCTACAGCATCTGGCGAAAATATCAGAGCTTGTGACTCAGGTATCATGAAATTATGGTGGTTAATTTTTTACTTTTCGAACAGTTATGAGTTAATGGAAAAGGACCTCTCAACATCCTCTCATAACATATCTATCTAAGATTCAATGCTTATCTCGTGAAGGATCTAGTGCAAGATCAACTGCTTCATCTCAGCCACCACAAGCAGAGAGGAGTGGAAATTCTTTACGGCTTGATGGGCGTACAATACATTTCTCTATTAATGCCTGGGTATGGAATGGTCATGTCCCCCTTAATGTGCAAATTATGTCAGCTGATATAGATTATTGGTGCCTGAAATTCATTTCACTCCTTTAAAATCTGGCCGCGTATTCTTACATATTTTTTTTTCTGCTGGCATCATTTGCAGCCATGGCATTAGCTTCCACTGAATTATGATATGCTCTGGATGATACTTTGATAGGTCATTATTTTATCATTGATATGATAAATATATCACTGTTTACCTTGTTCTCGACCCCACTTGTGTTCAGTTGATTCTATCACATGTTACAGTTCTGGACTGACCAAAGGTTTTTGTGCATTATGACTGCTCAGATACTGCTTGTTGCTAGTCTTGGAATGCTTCCTATTCTACCCAGCCATATCTCAAGTAAAACATTCAGGCTTTCATTGTTAGGAACAATTTTCTCGTCCACTTACTCTTTATACTGCACTTATGGGGTAAGTATCTATTACTGTCAGTACGAATGAATCTTCTGTAGCATTGTTTAACCTAATGCTCTCATTTTTCGTTAATATGACTCTTGCTCTGCTTTAGAAACCAAGGGCATGGAATATGCCTGCAATTCAACCTTGGTTGCAATCTATAATTGTAGCCAAGGACTTTGTTCATTTGATGTTCTCTCTGATGATGTTCACGTCCAATGTACATTTTAAGAGTAAGCTGTTCCACTTTATTCAGTTTGCGAGTCTGATCACTGTTTTCTGTTCTTTCTTGACACGCCCTTTTTTTGGTTGTAGTTGCTCTGCTTCCTGTGTTTTGTTGGGCCCTTGATCATGTTTCCCGGTTCCTAAGGCGCAATTTTACACGATCTTCTTTATACAGGTAAGTAATTCAGATTGTTTTTCTAGTTTGATTTTACTGAAGTGCACATTACTCTCAATTCTATCTTCCAGTTTTGCATTCTGAGCATCTTGTGTTTGCTTATTTTAGGAAGTACTTGGAAGACCCTTGCCTATGGGTAGAGACAAACAACACCACAATCAGCCTGCTTTGTTCAAATGCTGAAATCACCTTGGGGTTTCTTATGATCATCTCACTTTTCTCGTGCGTAAATTTGCTTCTCAGAATTACCTAGATTAGTTTTTTTTTTTTTTTTTTTTGTATGTGAACTCACATTTGAGGTTCTGTGCTTCTGCTCATGCAGGTCAAGACGCAACATAGTTCAGACATTCATGTATTTTCATGTAAGGCATCCTGTACCAAAGAAGTGGTTTTTCATTTTATCCTTGTTTCTTTATTTACTTCTCCTTTATGTAGTTCATAGGAACATGAGGGCATTATGTCTTTCTTCCTGATTTCATCGAATGCATTTCTAAATCCAAGCTGTGAGAAGTAGCTGTTCATATCCACCAGTTTTGTTTCCCTGTTAGCATACTAAAAATTGCAATTAAGATCAGATAGTAACTAACACAAACTGACTCATAATTTAATATTGAATCTAAGTTTTTTGATTGCTCAGGGTTCTATCTGACATACTCCCTCCGTTCTTAAATTGATGTCGCCGTTGACTTTTACAATTAACTTTGACTATTTGTTTTATTCAAAAAATTTGATCGAATGTGTAAAATTTTAATTTGTGACTCAAATAACTCTAATGATAAATCAAATTATATCAAAATATATGAAATTTATCAAATCTTTTTGAATAAGACGAATGGTCAAAGTTGAATTTAAAAGTCAATGACGACATCAATTAAAGAACGGAGGGACTAAGCTATTACAATAGATGTTTAAGTAATGAATCATCAGTGCATTACTGAGCTAACAGTTTCATTATTTCTTTGTGAGTACAGCTACTGAAGCTGATGTACCATGCTCCTGTTACATCCGGCTACCACCAGAGCGTTTGGGCAAGAATAGGCCGGGCAGTAAATCCATACATTTATCGCTACGCGCCATTCCTTAACACACCCATTTCGGCAGTTCAAAGGTGGTGGCTAAGGTAGAACCGCATGGTTGCAGGATACCCTTCTCTTCAGAAAAGATACGTCTGCGCTGAGCTTCCCCTCAAAATTTTCAAAAGATTCTCAACATTTCACTTGTGTAGCGCTTTATTTTATAGAAGGATATGGTATTATTGTTTCATCTCTCAATTACTAAAGACGCAGAGTCAGATAAATTTCTTTGTACAGGCCAGGCGCTCATGAGCGAACTGTCCGTGAAATTTGACGTGTAGTTAGTGCTTATTGCTTACAATTTGTGAGGATCCTTGCGGCAAACAATGAAATACGAGTTAAATCATTCTCTTTATTTTGCTCGGCACAGCTTCAGTTGTTATGTGGCATTTTGCAGTCCCTTCGATAACTGGGATACTGTTGACAAAGTCCACTGCAATTTTTAAACAAATTATGTGCCATACTAGTAGTTTGATAGGACAAACTCACCCAGTCCCTGAGCGAGGTTATGAGTATGTAATGTGGCTATGTTGTAAGGTAATGTGCTCAATGGCAAAAGGAATTTTTTTTATATAAAAAAGGGAAACCCTAAACCCAGTTAAATAAAACGGTAAAATTACGAGCTAGCTTATTACTTTTTTTTGGCCTAAAAGGGCATTTAATTTTTTAAGTAAACAGGTACAGTGGACTAATTGTTCAAACTTGAATACTATATGAATTACATTCTCCCTCCAGAAAATAAGTGATGTTTTTAACTTTTTAAAATTAGCATTTGATCATTCATCTTATTCTATAAATTTAATTATGAATTTTTTAAAAAAATTATTTTTGAATGGAGAGTATTTAATTACGAAAATAAATAAAGGCAACAATATATAGAAGAGTCTTTTTAAAATAGAGCTAGTGATGTTGTTCGAATTGAATTTGATCTCAGCCATTGATTTATATAAAAAATATATATCCTTAATTACTGTCACCTATCAAAATGCACTAATAATTTTTCAAATTGATTTTTTTAGCAATTAATAATTATTAATTTTTTTTTACCTTTTAAGAGGTAAAAGAACACTAATAATCTTTATCTTTATAATACGAATCTTGGATACAGACTCGAGCCGTTATTATGCCACGTCTCCTCTTTATTCTCAGCCGTCCGATCGGTAAAGAACTGGATCTACATCGTGCGTCGGTAGTCGACACTTCAGTCTTCCAGATTCTTCCTCAATCCCCCGCGCCCGCTGCCGCCGAAGCCGCGGCCTGCTGTTGCCGCCCTCTGCCGAGTCATGCCTCCTCCAGCCCTGGCACCGGCGACTCCCGCTTCCGTCCCCTCGACCTCCGTTCCGGTGCGCAATGCTAAGGCCCCTACCTCTGAGATGAGCTTCCCCGCCTTCACCCACATCCTCTCCATCGTCACCTCCGCCTCCATCTACTTCGATATCACCGACTGCCACCTAGGGGCCAGGCCTCGCCATCGCCACCGAGGAGCGCCTCGCCGAGGTCCATCGCGCAGCCGTCTTCACCCCCGCGACCCCGGATCCCAGCAGATCCGCCTTGGGTGCTCCTGCAAGTGCGTGAGCCATGGCCGGATCCGGCAAGTTTGCCTGTACATGACTACATGAGTGCATCTTCCTTGTTTTGTTTTTTCATTTCTCAAAGTGAATACCAGAAGACGGTGCCGATTCCCTGCTCTTGAGCCCTACGCACGGACTGCCTCATATCCAGATTCACTCGATCTGCACAGGCTTCCTACTCCGCGGCCACCCCTCACACCTCCGCTACCCGTCCCACTTCTTTCACGCGCTCCATTCCGAGCCAATGCCACCCGACACCAGGGCCTCGAGCTCTGCTTCCACCAGTATGTCAAATGGGTAACTAGAACCCTTGCTGTCTTGGTGAATGGTGTCTATTGCTGCTAAGTATGGTTCTTGGCTTAATTTCTCTGGGTGGTGCGCTTTGTGTTTGTAGGAATGCCACAGTAGAGCCGTGCAAATATGCTGCGTCACATTGGCAGAAAGATGCCCAAGGATGGGCTTTGGGGGCATGCCATGTCACCATTCGACCACCCGATTCTTGATTTCTGAATGCCTGCTGAACCTTCAAGGTTGGTTGTGGTACGCAGAGATGAAGGCGTAGGTTTTTTCTGTCATCTTTTTCTTGGCTAGGCACAACTGAGGTAACTTTTTTTTTCCTCAATTGTCAGATGATTGCATTGCTGCATTTCTTAGCTTGGCCTATATTCGAGCAAACTTGATTTGGGAAATTTTCATAGAGCTGAGATTTTAGGACGCCAGTTGAGGAGCAGGGAATGTATTGTGTCGTAAATGAATCCACAGTGCCTGATTGTGTAGCTGCTGCTCCCTATGTTCCATACAGGTAACTTGTTTTGTGTTGATATCATTTTTACATAAACACTATTTTAAAATTGTTTTAAGGGGATAATAAGATGATCTATTTGCTAATAAAATCGTCATGTTTATTCTCATCTTCGATCATTCATTTTATAAGCTTTCATTTGATTTCCATTTCTCCTACATCTATATAATCATTTTAGACTGGCCAGTTCTAACTCTGTAAACATTTCAAAATTTGCTGCACTGCTTATCAAATATTGCGAGCAGATATATTGGCCTATCAATTTCATGATCTCATTGTCTTAAATTTTTAAGCTATCCTTTTTTATTCTATCCATTGTCACGGAAGAGCCAATGTCATAGCATTTACATCCTTTAGTCTTAACGCTTAAGCAGTTAATCAGGGTTTTAATTAGACCCTTATGCCTGTGTTTTTCGCATTATTTGTTGTCATCAATTTTCACATTGTCTTATTTTTATATTATATTAATCTTGCTCTCTATCCTAGAAATCAAATATTCAAGAATTGATATATCATTCGACTCACATAGAGGGAAATAAAATGATGTCGTATATGAATGGCGTGTTTACTGGACAGGCATTCTCCACTGGATATGGGCTGTCATAAAGGATATACATAGGGGTCATGGAGAAATTTTATGTTGGCTTAGTGCTTTTTGCCCCCACTGTTTCAAGTTCCATAAGTTTGGGTAGTGGGAAATAGGTGTGATTGGGATTGGAAATTGAATGAAGGGTTGAGATTTAATAAGACGAAGAAATAAATGGTTGAGATCTTCTCTTACTGTTTCCCTATCCTTATCCCATTCTCTATTCCCAAAACCCAAACGGAAGAGTAGAACAAATCTATGGAGAGCCATGAACTGTAACCTCTTCCTAAGGAGGACGACACCGTTGTCAAGATGAAGGCACGGCAACGCCGTGCCATTTTTCTAGGAGGAACCCTAAATACAGAAAACTTTGGCATTTGGGTCAGCGGGCGTGCGCGGCTCCGCGACGAGCAGCTGCGCTAGCTACGCAAGCTCTTCTTTCGCTTCGACCTCGACGGCGACGGCAGCCTTACCAAGCTGGAGATCGCGACCCTGCTCCGATCGTTGGGCCTCCGCCCCGCCGCCGGGGACGAGATCGATGCCCTCATCGCCGCCATGGACGCGGACGGCAACGGCACCGTCGAGTTCGACGAGCTGTCGTCGTCGCTGGCGCCGCTGCTTCTCGGGCCGTGCCGCCCTGCCGTCGCCGTCGACCAGGCGCAGCCCGCTGAGGCGTTCCGTGCCTTCGACCGTGACGGGAACGGGTTCATCTCCACCACCGAGCTCACGCGCTCCATGTCGCGGATGGGCCACCCCATCTGCTACGCTGAGCTCACTGACATGATGCGCGAGGCTGACATCAGCTTCTCGGAGTTCACGGCCATCATGGCCAAGTCCGCCGTCGACTTCCTCGGCCTCGCTGCTTTGTGACTTAGCTCGTCAGATTTCTCCGTCAATATCCCTCCTCTGTTTTTCCATTTGGCTTTGGTAATACATAAATTTGTAGAACTGGATTGGTAATTATGCCTCATGTGTGATGGTGCAAATATGATGCGATGTTGCTCATCATCTAGAGCTTTTTTTTATACTGCCTTCGTCCAAAAATAAATGTATGTTTGAGCTTCATGTTATCTAGCTTTGATTAATGATTTTTGTAGATTTGGTCAACTTTAAAAACTTAGTATTTGTACTTTTAAATTTGTTATAATATATATTTTATATGCATTAAAATTAATTTATAGTTATAGAAATTATTGATCAAAGATATAGTTGATTAAATTTAGATGTACACTTATTTTGGTAGGGAGGAAGTAAGTTTGCTTTTGGGATTGGATAATTTGTTGTGTTCGTCAGTGGCACCGACATACAACAAGCAATTCAAAGATGCACAATCAGGGTAGCAAAATTTTGTTTTCAGATCATGAGGCAAGGACAACGCTAGATCCTAGAAAATGATCAGCAGACAAGTTTGTGCAATTGTGCATGCATTTGTCCAGGTAACCAAGCTGATCGTAAACAGCCACGAAGCAACAAAAAAATAGTTGAATCCAATACAGGTACGAGGCCTTTTCTTGCTAGCTTAGTTTATAATTCTAATCCTCCTTACGATTCAGCAGATTCAAGAATTTTCTTGTATGGAGGCATTTAGCTTTGAACTATGCAGGAATTATAAATTTATTGAGTAAATTTCACAAAACTGTATACTATTTGACAATGCCATCGTAAAACTATAGATTTAAACATTTGTTTCACAAAACTTCAGCATCTATTTTATCGTGGAACATATTTTAGTCATCTTGACATGTGGACCTAGACGTCTAAAATATCTAGTTTTGTGATACAAATCAACGCAAAATATGTAGTGCCATTATAATTTTGAAAAAGCTAGACAAATTTCCATATGCCATTATGTATTTAAATCATTTTGGACCCAGTTGTATGCAAACGTATTTTCATATATCTATTTTCACCCCTATGTTCTCTTTGAAGGTGTTGATGGTGTGCCTGACGAAGGCCATGTCATTGAGCAAATGCCTTCTCCGGTGGCAACACCGCCACAACGCTCGCACCCTGTGGCTACGCTACGCTGCATATAGCACCTCCAGCGCACCACGATACCGCCCAGCGACCATGGATGCAGCACCGAGATGGCAACGGTGTAAGTCCGATGCATGACAACCGCACAGCCATTGTGGGCTCTGCTTCGCGTTGGCGCCACCGAAATGAACATTGTGGCCTAGCTCTGGCCTTGTGGCACGGCGGCATTCCGCACAGCCAATCTAGCAGCGGGTTGCAATCGTCGCGGGGGGTCGGAGGCGTCACCGTCGAGCATGGAGACACAGAGGCCCACCAACATGTATCAGCCAGACAGGCTCCCGCACACCTGGTCTAGCACCGTCGTCATCTTTTCGGTGCTGGTGTCTCGATAGACGATGGGGGTGAACACGAGAGCGATGGACGAGAGGAGCGGAAGCGTGCTGCAACATATGGGTGTGTGCGGTATACCATCTTATGTTTCATAATGAGATCGCTTGATGCCCATCCTTTAGACGAGCAATGTGTTGGCCAGTAGGGGGTAGGGACGTTTTGGCCAGTAGAGGGCTTGCCCTACTGGCCCACACATCAGTGATGCAGGGATCCGTTTCTCTTTTGTTCCAGGAGTTTCCAATGTCACACGTGGTGAATGAATGAGGGGGAAGTAGGGTGGTAACAGGCTTAGAATTTTAATTTAGATTAGTAAAGGGCCACGTTAAAAAGGATTGAAATGGACTATGAAAGGGCGCGTGGACCGTGGCCCTAGCTCTACAACCCCTAAATAATGGAGGTGATGCGGCGGGCCTCGCATTTTGATGAGTCCCACCTCTATCACTTGCTCCCGTCTTTATTGTCTGCCATTGAGTTTCTCTCCATCATCAACATAATCCGCCACCTTAAAAGAGGAGAACGCAGAGTAAAAATGGACATTAGGAACCATGTTTGGCCTAAAACAATCTAAAATGTACATAATGGTATATTTATAACTTTATTGAAAATTGTAATGGCACCATCCTCATTTCGTGAAATTTAGTGGCAAGATTCTAAACCTTAAAATTTGTAACAGTAGAGCCCATTTACTCTTTATAAGATAGTACAAGTATCCTTGCATGTCATTGCAAATTATTATGATGTATCAATGAAATGTGGGACCCACTTGTATCACTTACAGCCACATATACAGGATTGAGCAAATTTGCAATGACACCTAATAAATTGTTTCATACAAATATATTTTTCAGTGGCATTGAGAAAACAACACCAATCCGTGCTATGGCAAGGTACAAAGAGAATTCAAAATTCAAATGGAAACATAGAGTTACATTCAGATGGCTATCTCCTTATCCTTCCTTGTCTTGGTTCATTTTCAGTAAGCCATTTGCAGTTATCATTTTCACAGTTGTCTGTATTTTCTCCTGCAGGTAGTCCAACATTTGGAGGTAGGCAACTCTCCACGTCTTCAAAAACAAGAAGACAACAAACACCATCCAAAGTCCCATAACATACCCTACAACCAACCCGAGAAAAAAATCGCTATTATTCAGTGTGTTTCCATCAGGATAATCTTCAGATGCATCTGGCTCAGAGCAGTTCCTAGGAAGCGAGGGGCCACAGAGGTAATTGTTTCCAAAATACATGGATTCGGGATCACTAAGCGTTTGTAGCTGATTTCCCAAGGGTATTCTTCCAGAAAGATTGTTGTAAGAGAGGTTTAAGCGGCTCAACGACGTTACCTCTGATAAGCTCCGAGGAATTTCACCCGAAAGATCACTGAACGAAAGATCAAGAGATTCCAATGATTGCAACAGGCCAATTTTCTCTGGAATCTCTCCACTCAGCTGATTATGGGATACGTTCAAATACATCAGTTCAACTAGAGAAGCTAGTTCACCTCGTATCTCACCAACTAAATTGTTGCAGGACAAATCAAGGCCAACATATATTTCACTACACTGGTGTAATAAAGCTCTTGACCTTTCATTACCAAAGGGAGGCTGCCATCATATTTTATTCTATATTGGATATCAGCTGACACTCTGTTAGGCCTTACAAACATATTCATCAAAGGATCATAATGACGCTTGTTCTGGGCCATTGCTTTTCAGTTGACCAATGCACGAGGTATAGTTCCTGATATTCTATTATGTGCAAGGTCTAAGATTTGGAGATTCCCAAGTCCTGTTAGCTCAAGTGGAATAGAACCTGAGAACATATTATACTGCAACAAGAGATATGCCAATTCTGGTAATTTTTCTGCAATCCATGCAGGTAACTCCCCAGCAAAGGTGTTCTGAGAAAGATCAAGAACTTCCAACTTTGGGCTGTGTTGCAGCAGTTCAGGAAAATTTCCAGACAGCTTGTTCTTGTACAATATCAGAACGGACAATTGTGTGAGTGCAGGGTCAATGGTTGTGTCCAATTTTTGTTCAACATCTTTGCCTTTTGAACACTGGGGAAGCTGTCCTACTAGAAGGTTTTCAGCTAGATTCAACATTTTCAAATATTGCAGTTGGCAGATGTATGATGGTATGGTTCCGTTGATGCGATTTGTTGACAGTATCAGTTCCCTAATCATTGGAGCTCCAAACTTTTGGGGAAGTGGCCCCGATAAAGAGTTATTGGATATATCAACTTTTCCCAACTTTTAGGCAACATTGGCAGGAATCCTGTTAAGCTGTTTGAGCTGAGGTCAAGCATCTGCACTGAAGCCATATGTTCCAATGTTGCTGGCAATCTGCCTTTTAGTTGATTACTGGACATATTTAAATAACTAACTTGTGAAAAAACATTCCAAAACCAAGATGGAAGATGATCAACTATGCCTGCATCTGAAATGTCAAGATATGTGACACTTGTCTGCCCTTTAAGCCACAGTGGAATATCAGGTCCCATTTTGCAACGTGCAAAATAAGCATACTGCAGGCTAAACTGGGGCAACCAATTTGAGCTGATTGTGACATATATGGAATTGTAAGACAAATTCAGTTCCTCCAACTTTGCAAGATCTGCAAGATGCTCTTCTGAATACAGAACCAGTGAGCTGGTTGTGATCTAGATAGAGTCTCTTCAGATTAGCAAGCTTTCCAAATTCTTTTGGTATCGAACCTTGAAGCCCATTAGAAGAGAGAAAAATATCACTTAAATTGCTCCACTGATTGATCCAGTTTGGAATTCGGCCAGTGAAGTTATTAGAAGAGAGACCTAAGAATTGTAATTTACTCTTTGGACACGAAGGTAATAAGCCCATAAATTCTGCCATATCTTGATTGATCTCATTTGACGATAGCTCTAGAAATCTCAAGTTGCATAAGCCATCTGATAATTTGTATTCTATACTGGAGAGTTTATTTTGTCCTAGGGAAAGAATCTCAAGAGAGGTTAGGTTACCAATTGCAACTGGAAGTGGTCCAGTAATTTGATTGAATGAAAGCTCAAGTTCCTTCAATTTGTGAGCATCCCAAAACGAGTAGGCTTCATCCAATGAGTCAACATTATTCAACATCAAATCAAGTGTTTGAAGCGAACTTCTATTTGGACGAGCGATGGATTCATGAGGCAAACTGAGTTCACAAGCACGAAGGCTAAGAACCTTAAGAGAAGGAAGAGAGGTCACCACCCTAACCCAGTCTCCGACGTTACTGAGGTTCACTCCACTCATGTCGAAAAATCATAGTGAACCTAGATGTGGCAGCCATGATATATCTTCAGAATGCATAACATCATTGAACCGAGGGGTTGATAATGGTGACTTGAGGTTAAGGTATAGCAATCTAGAGATATTACCAAGTTGGGGTGGCACTTTACCAGCAAAGTTCATGCAAGAAAGATCGAGGTGTGTCAAACTCCGAAGTGGTCTAAATCAATCAGAGAAGAACTTATCTCCCCGTGCAACGGATTTGGATCTTCAGCAGGCCGGCACCAAAGAATCTCATTACTGAAGGATCTAGGCTTGTTTGTTGCTGAGATCGAGCTTGACAACATGGCCCGTCCTGTTGCTGCACTGAACACCACTCCATGTGCAGCAGTCTTGGCCTTTCCATGAGCCAAGGCGATTCACAGGGTCTCTTTTGATGGCCGCTTTGAAGGAGAGCAGCGCAGCCCTCTCAGCTTCGATGCACCCAGTGTTTGGTTCTCTCCAAGCGTGCAAAGGAGGTGGTAGTGATAATGGCGGCAGCAATAGCTAGGATGAACGAGAGGTGTAGGATCGTAGGTGCAGCCATTGAGGATATTTTGTTGCTGTTGCTTTGCTTCCTCTCATGCCGTGAGTATTTCTAAACCAAGCCACTAGTGGTGCAGCTTTCAGCAATGCCGTTTTGTCAAGGCAACTTTGGATGCTAGTACCTGCATGTAGAATTTATTTGAATTTTTCAAACCTGGATAATTGATGTTTTTTCAGCTCATGTGTAGTTCAGCCTTTAGAGTCAACAATTATCACTGAGTCAATTTGCTAATTGGATAATTGATGTTTTTTCAGCTCATGTGTAGTTCAGCCTTCTGAGTCAACAATTACCACTGAGTCAATGTGCTACTTGGATAATTGATGTTTTTTCAGCTCATGTGTAGTTCAGCCTTCAGAGTCAACAATTACCACTGAGTCAATGTTCATATCTGCACCGGCGTACTCGTTTGTCGTTAGACGCGCCGCCGCATGCTTCTGAAATCAAACCTGCACGCATCAGCTCCTCGAATCAACGCCTCCAGGACGCTGCACGCTGCAGCTTCCTGTACCTTGCTTCGCATAAGTGGTGTAAGGATCATGTACTCTGAGTACACATAGCTTCAAGATTAATACGGAAGCCTAGCACAGAACCACGGCTCATGGGTTCAAACTACAACTCACGAAACACTTTATCACATAAGGTTCGAAGAATTAGCCTGATCCCCCCAAGGATCGGGGTCACCCGAAAAGCCAGTCCCACCATCCAAGCATCAGGACTAGCTAATGATGAGATCCGTTCAAACAATAGTCGGAGAACGGTCTTACGTATCTGATCCCCAAAGTTGGTCATCGTCTCACCAACCAACTCCAACAGGTGTAAAGATTTTTGACACTATCACAAAAGGTAAAGCAACCCAGCAGGAGATAAAGCAACCCAATAGGAGATAAAGCAACTCAGCAGGAGATAAGGCGGCCCAACAGCCGATAAAGCAAATAGTAAAGCTAACTTTTGTCCTCCAACGCTGAACAAAGGACGTACAAAAGACGCTGGCAAGATGATCTAGCACTGAAGGCGCCAAAGAATAAACTTTTCAGATAACAGCAGCCCCGTCCGTCAAGGAGCCACCCAGTTTCGTAGGCTTTAAGCCTTGTAACCCTAATCCGATCTTTATATAAAGAAAGCACTGAGGGCTTTAGATGATAAGTTCTTATAGTTCAAGTCATTGTATACACACCTCACATACACGCGTTAGGATTCGTTCGAGCATGGACTCTGCCGCCATTGTGACTCTGTTTTTAGCTTATACAATCCACTCTCTCCTTAGACGTAGGCTATTACAGCTTTTGATGGCTTAAACTAAGTTAATCTTTGAGTCTTGCGTAAACTTAGATTATATTGACAGGAAGAGCACACTAAATCTCTCTCTGAATACGTAAATCGTACTGGTGCCAGAACACCAACAAATGACAAACACCTATATCCTGCCGACATGCACGAGACGTCGTTCGAAGCTTGCAATCCCACGCCCAAGCCACTTGGACCACTCTGATCGAGCTGCTCTGTTCATTCGGCAACCACCGGCCGACCAGTTTTGTGAAATCTCAGCGGTCAACTAGTTTTGAAAAAAAATTAAAAATTGAAATTTCACAACTAGTGAAGCCACTGACCGAAAAAGTGAGCGGTTTATGTAACAGTTTGACCAAATTTTGCCAAACATTTGATTTTAAATTTATAACATTTTTTGACAGATATTAGCAGTTTTCGCAGTTTTTTTATAAAACCATCGGTTTCTCCGGCTTCACCACTCCCAGGTGTCAAAAGTGAAGACTACCACCCGCAACCTGGACTCGCCGTGACAGAGAAGTCAGAACAGCCGGAATGACTAGGTCTAAAGACTGAAGGGAAAAATCACGTACCATCCCAATTCTGATACCGTTTTTCCGTTCATTTCTTATTTGGTTAGAAATTTAATGATACGTACAAAAATGAGAATGAACTCGGGTAGTCCAAAATGGAAACAAATATAAGTGGAGATTTTACCGATCATATTTGTGGATACCATATTTTGTCGGTATTTTTCCGTTTTGTTTCCTTTTAGTAATAAAATGGAATGTATTTGGTTTAAGACTATGCTATTATTGTTTTGTCTAAGACTTCACAATGTGTGATGATGTGTTGTATTTGACTACAAAAGATTGAGTTTGTATGTTGACTATGTGAGATATATTTGGTTATATATGAGTATGTACTATATGCCGCACTTGCATATTATATTATCTTTTCGATTTGAATTATCATTTTTCGATCATTACTGAAATTTTTTTGTTAATTTTTTTATTTTCGTAATACTGATTATCCTGATCCTGTTTTCTGATTCCAACTTTATTGTTTCCATTTCCGTTCAGTTAAAAACGATGAAAATGACAATGGTTTGGGTCTTTTTGCGAGTATTTCCGTACATTTTCATCTCTAAGTTGACAAGGGGTCAGCGGGTTGTACACATTGGGTGGACGTCAACAAAATCTACACATCCCAGTATCCATCTATGCATGTTAATTTGGTGGACAAGTTGATTCAATTTCGTTTCTCCTTGCGGTTTAATACTTGTAAATCACGGACCTGGCCCAACCAACAGCTCGACGGTAGGAACGTCAAGTAGCTACGGCGTCTTCATTCCTGTGTGCCCCTAGCTTAGCGGCACGATCGACACGGTGGCTAGTGGCTCGTGGCCGTAGTTTGTGAAGGCAATTTCATTCGACCTTCGCGTGTACTAGTCCGAAAGTCCCACATGATCATGAATGGAACGGGAAGAGCAATCGAATATGGTTTATGCAGTTGGAGCAATTGATAGCTACGGGGCTCGGGGCAGGGTAACGAAGAATCACGTATCCCCTCCATTTTTTAATTGTTTTCGTTGTTGATTTTTAATTTTAACTTTGATCATACGTCTTATTAAAAATAAATTTAAATGTATAAAATTATAAGTTGTGATTAAATACTTTTAATAATAAATTAAATTATAATAAAATATATGATATTCATCAACTTTTTCGAATAAAACGAATAGTCAAAATTAAAATTAAAAGTCAACGGCGACAATTATTAAAGAACAGAAGCAGTACTCTTATGTGGAGGAGAAAATACAGAAGGGTACTATAGCTGTGAATTTATCACCAACCGTTCGATTTAAATCAGACAGTTTAAATCTATTGCTGCAGTAATAGATGAACAATGAAATTCTACAACACTGAATAAATAGTAATATGTGAACAGTAAACTTGTTCAATAATTTACTTATGCTATGGCAAATGCTATAGTACTCTGCATAGAGCACTCCACTGCAGAGAATTTGAACCCTTGCCTTGGACATGGTGAACATGCATGGTCAGACTCGGCCTCTACTGCTTGTGAACGACTTCAGACATCGGCCTGCAAATTTGCTGTTGTGGCAGCGACAACTTGGCCACCGGAATGCACTGCCATCAACCATACTTCCATCATTATTTAAATTCTTATTGCTTGATTTTTAACATTATATTTGATCATTTGTTTTATTAAAAAATTAGTTTAAATATATAAAATTATAATTCAGATTTCATGCTTCTACTTTTGACACACAAAAAGTTTTCCACTCCATCTATCTACTCCTAATTTATTGTGTTCCTACTAATATTTATATTTTTATACAAATGTAAGACCCCGTTTGAGAGCGGGATTTTTTTCACGTTTTATATAAAAAAAATGGTTTCTCGACATTGAAAGAACACGGTTTTAAAAATTTACCATCGAAATTTTTTTATACACTTTAATACCAACAAATGTTTATCCGTTTAGAAATTTACCACTCCGTCGCGTTTTTCATCCCATCCACCGTTTCTTCCTTCCATCTCCGTCAGAAAGAGGCCATGGGGGAGACCTCGGCAGAGCACTAGGACGCCACCCACGGCGTTGTGCAGGGCCGCCCACTGAAGCGACAACTATTTGCCTCTCGGGGCCAATGACAGCGATTCCGCCCAGTGTGTTGCACAGGGCCTTTGAGAAATTCAATCTCTGCGATTTCAATCTTGCTCATGCGAGCAGCAACATCGAAATTCCTCAGGTGGGTGCCGCCTCCAGGCTCCATCCTTGTGATTCTGGGATGCCATGAGGTGCTTCCCGCCTGTGTTTTTGCGATGTGGGAGAGGAAGACGAGACTGTGTTTTGCCTGCGTTCATCTGCCTTGTTACTTGCTCCAGCTACAGCCTACAGGATTCTGGAGTGCGACTGTGCGAGCAGCGGCCTGACGGCCACACCGATTAGCTCTAGCTCTGATGCGAGTAATGGTAATGATTCAGAAAGCATTATCTTTGCGTGACTGATCCAGTTAACATTTTAGCTAGCTGCGATTCGCTGCGGGCAGATGACCCTGCACAACATTATGGCCGGCGAGGACTCCTGCTACTTTCTCAGGGAGATGGAAGGAAGAAGACGGTGCATGGATGAAAAATGTGACGGAGCGGTAGATTTTTAAATGGAGAAACATTCGTTGGTATTAAAATGTACAAAAAAAATTTGATGCTAAATTTTTAAAACCGTGTTCTTTTGAGTGTTGAGAAACTAATTTTTTTATATAAAATTGAACTAATTACTATAAAATTCTTACAAAAATCTTGTCTTACAAACAGTGCTTAACTCCTTTCAAATGCTTATATTGTTGTACGGAGTCAGTAGAATTTATTTGACCTTTCCAAACTCAGATAACTGAAGTTTTGCAGCTTGTGCGTGGTTCAGAGTAAATATAAAACTGGAGGACATAACTTGCCTTGATATCTAGTAGCAGCAGTGTCCAAATAGAATAAAGACCGTTTTGAATGCATGATTTTTTATTTTCCATTCTTGTTTTTGCAGTAAAATGAAACGTTTTTCTAAAATTTATGTGAGATTTCTGTGATATTTCTACGATGAAAATAAACATGGGAATATCAAGTGCTTGCGATTCGGCTATTTGACTTTTGCCGTTGGAGTGTGTTTAAAGCTGACGAGGATTGAGGAGGCGGCCCCGTCCCCGTTTGGTCAGGCCCAATTTAAGCCCTGACTCCTGAGCCATTTCCCCGCGGACAGTGGTGAGCTGGTCCTTTGGCGAGGTGGCCAGAGGCCGGGGAGAGGCGCAGGGTGGAGGGTTGGCTCAAGATAAAGGAGGAGGCCACCGCGCGGATCCACAACACGTCCCATTTGCTAGCTGTTCGCTTTAGATTTTGAGCCCGTTCATGCCCTAGCTTGCCTACAAATGCATACATAGTGCTCTGGGTAAACAGATTAGTCCTGACCTTTTTTTCCTCTCATTTAGCTGAACATATTTCACCGTATATTGCTAGTCTCAAATACAGAGAAGCCGACACTATAACTGAATACTCCCTCCATTTTTAAGTTGTCGGTAGGACAAGAATTGTATTTCAAAATTTTGAAGTAAACTAAAACAGGCTGGTAACACATTCGAAGATCAAATATTAAACCTAGGGAAGAAAACGAAGCAGCAGGAACTAGGCAAAAAAAAAAACAATGTTTGGGTTTCATCTCAATATAAATCACGTATTTAAAAAGTTTGAATTTTTTGCAACAATATATTGCAGCCGCTCAACTTAATCGAATTCACACTTTTAAGCAAACTGTTCGATAGAAAATGCAAGAATACAGCTTTAGTGTTCATTTTCATTTGACAAATTTTTTTAGGAATTGAGGGGGAGAAGGGAGAGCATCCCCACCTTTTCATTTCAAATCAAGAGCATATACATGAGCATCATGTTACATGTCATTTGTAATTATTTACAAAGTCATTTGACAAAATGACAACATTACAAAGATCCTTAGTACAAATATGAAAATTTAAAGAGTATAGACTGGTATAAACAGAGCCCAAGCTTCAAATAAATAACAAAGATTTATTGCTACCGTCCTTCTCCCTCATTTCCTCGATTAATAGTTTTTATATTATAAAGCAGCCACCTATGCTTTCCTGTAGCTCATCAACTATTTGGAAGTAGACCAGTCTCCAGGTCTTTAAAAATAAGAAGATGACAAACACTATCCAAAGTCCCATAATATACCCTACAGCCAGCCCGAGAGAAAAATACCCCTTCATAGTATTGTTTTCTTCGGAATGATCTTCTGCTGCTTCTGCCCCAGAGCAGTTTCGAGGAAGTGGGGGTCCACAGAGATAATCGTTGCCTATATACATGGATGCTGAATCACTAAGTGTTTGTAGCTGATTTCCTGATGGTATTGACCCAGAAAGGTTATTATATGATAGGTTCAAGTGGCTTAATGCTATTATCTCTGATATACTCCAAGGAATTTCACCAGAAAGCTCATTGAATGACAAATCAAGAGATTCCAGTGCTCGTAGGAGGCCAATCCTCTCAGGAATTTTCCCAGTTAACTGATTATGGGATAGATTTAATTTATCAGTCCAACAAGAGAGACTATTTCATCTGGAATCTCTCCAACTAAGTTGTTGCTGGAAAAATCAATGCCGACAATATATATGATCCCACTGGTGTAGTTAAGTTCTTGACCTTTCATTACCATTTGTAGACTGTCATAATATTTTATTCTACCACTAGTGTTCACTTCTGTAACAGGCATCCATCCAACAAATCCCTCCAAAGGATTATCAGATTGTATTCTGCTATACTGAGCCATTGCTCTTAAGTTGACCAACGAATAAGGTATAGTTCCTGATAATCTATTATACGCAAGGTCTAAGAGTCGGAGATTTTCCAGTTCAGTGAGCTGGAGTGGAATAGAACCTGAGAACATATTACACCGCAACCTTAGATACAACAAATCTGGCAATTTCTCTGGAATCCATGTTGGTATCTCTCCATCAAACATGTTGTGGGCAAGATCAAGAAGAGTCAACTTTGGGCTGTGTTGCACAAGTTTAGGAAATTTTCCAGAAAGGTGGTTGTTGTACAATATGAGAACTGACAATTCAGTAAGTGCAAACTCAAAAGGTATATCGACATTTGTGCCTTTTGAACATAGGGGAAGTTTTCCTACTAGAAGGTTTTCTGAAAGATCCAACAGGCGCAAAGATTTCAGTTCACATATGTATGCTGGAATGGTTCCATTGATGTGATTTGCAGATAGTACGAGCTCTCTAAGGATTGGGGCTCCGAAGTTCCGAGGAAGTGGTCCTGATAAATAGTTCTCGGAGATATCCAATGTTAGCAGCATTTTTGGTAATTGTGGCAGCAGACCTGTTAAGCTATTTGAGCTTAGGTCCATTATTTGCACTGAAGACATAAGTTCCAATGTTGCCGGAAGTGTGCCTTTTATTTGATTGTTGGATATGTTCAAATATTGAACTTCTGAGAATACACTCCAGAACCAAGCAGGGAGCTGATCAACTATGCCTCCATCGGAAATGTCTAGATAGGAAATACTATTCTGCCCTTTAAGCCATAGTGGAAAACGAGGTCCAATTTTGCTATGTGCAAAACAAGCGGTATCCAAGCTAAATGGGGGTGACCAGTTTGAGCTGATTGTTACATTCAGAGAGTTGTAAGATATGCCAAAGTCTTTCAGGTTCATTAGACCTGTAAGATGTTCTTCTGATACGGAGCCATCGAATTGGTTGTTATCTAGAGCCAGTGTACTGAGGGTTTTCATCTTACCAATTTCCAGAGGTATTGATCCTTCAAGCTTATTGTCAGAGAGTTGGAGAGAAGTTAAATTGCTCCACAGATTGATCCAGTTTGGAATCCGCCCAGTGAGGATCGTAGCAGACAGATCTAAGAATTTTAATGTGTTCTTTGTGCACGGAAGTAAATCGTTCATAAATTCTTCCATATCTCTGTTGATTTGATTTAATGCTAGATCTAGGAATCCCAGGCTGCATAATCTTTTCAGTGGTTCGGAATTTACATCTGAGAGATAATTGTCTCCTAGAGTAAGCGCCTCCAAAGACGTCATGTTCCCAAGTTCAACCGGAAATGTGCCAGTAATTTGATTGAATGAAAGGTCAAGTTCCTTCATTGTGTGAACATCCCAAAACCAGAATAAAGGATTCAACGTATCAACCCTATTGAATGATAGATCCAGTGTCTCAAGTGAACTTAGATTCGAACGAACTACAGGTTCATGTGGTAAACTAAGCCCGCAAGTACTGAGTTGAAGCTGCTTTATACGAGGAAGACGGGTCACAACCTGAACCCAATCCCCGATAGTGCTGAGGTTCACTCCACTCATGTCGAGAAAGCTCAGCAAATTGAGATGTGGTAACCACGATATATCATCAGAATGCATAACGTTGTTGTTGAAAACAGATGCATCGAGGTTAAGATATGTCAATCCAGATAGGTTGCCAAGTTGAGGAGGCACCCTACCATCGAAATTCATGCACGCAAGGTTAAGGTGTGCCAAACCCTTGAGTGAGCCGATAAATTTTGGTATGGGCACACCTACTCCCCCGAGATAGTTTCCACTGAGATCTAGATGCATCAAGTGTTGTAAATCAAGCAAAGAAGAACTTATCTCCCCGTGCAACCCTTTAGGATCTTCACCAGGAAGGCACCAAACAGAAAGCCCATCACCTAGAAAGAAGGTGTTGTTGAGGTCGAGCTTGACGACATGGCCTGTCCTGTTGCTGCACTGAACACCGCTCCATGTGCAGCAGTCTTGGCCTTTCCATGAGCCCAAGCGATTTGCAGGGTCTCTTTTGATGCCCGCTTTGAAGGAGAGCAGCGCAGCCCTCTCAGCCTCGATGCACCCACTGTTTGGTTGTCTCCAAGCATAGGCAAAAGAGGTGGTAGTGATAATGGCGGCAGCAATAGCTAGGATGAACGAGAGGTGTAAAATCTTGGGTGCAGCCATGCATTGAGGATATTTGGAGCTGTGGCTTTCCTTCCACTGCTGCTGCTGAGTACTATTTCTAAACCAAGCAACTCGTGGTGCAGCTTTCAGCAATGCCATTTCGTCAAGGCAACTTTGGATGCTAGTACTTGCATGTAGAATTTATTTGAATTTTTCGAACTTGGATAGTTTCCAGCTCATGTGTGGTTCAGCATTCAGATTCAACAATTACCCCTGAGTCAATGTTTAGTTCTGCACTCTGAAATCCAACCAGCGCGCATCAGCTCCTCGAATCAACGCCTCCAGGACGCTGACCCCTTCTGGATGCACGCTGCAGCTTCCTGGAGCTTGCCTCGCGTCAAGCGTCAACACCTACTCCCTGCTTGGAAAATAAGGACATGCACGACACCGTTCGCTCGAAGCTTCCATCCCGCGCTCAAGCCACTTGGCCCACTCTGATCGAGCTGCTGTGTCCATTTGGCGAGCACCGGGCGACCGGTTGGTTAGTTTTGAGGGGGAAAAAAAATCTTTTAAAAAGATCGATAAAAAATAAAAATTCTAAAACTGGTCAATAAATCAGTGATCCTGGTATCCGAGCAGATCACCGGCTCAACTGTGATAGCCACTGCAGCCCGTCGCTAGAGGATGTTTCTGGCCCATGAATACGAATGAGTTTTTAATTGTTTTATATTTTCTTTTGTGTGTAACATACTGTGAGACTTGATTGAGCATTTTTCAGCTTAACACAAGTTCTTTTAAAATAAACTAAATGATATTGTTTCATCTTCTAAGTTCAATCTTATCTATTGATTTGTATAAAAAAACATACCCTGATTACCGTTATATGCTAAAACTCACTAACCGCTTTTTAAATTGAATGATAATAGTAATTAATAATTATTGAAGAATTTTTATCTTATAAGAGATAAAAAAATAATTTATACCTCAAAATCAGTGCAAATGAATGGTCCATGTTCATTTGGATCTATTTTGGAATCTACCTTCCTTTGTGGTGCACAGGTATTTCTGCTATGCCCCCCTTTGCAACATGACGAGGTACATGTATTTTTATGATGTATAATGTCTCAAAATTCCATTCCCAGCTGCACTGGTGTACATTTAATTGTTGTAATTCCAAGTATCTATACGTGCCAGGAGATTTATCGCACAAAGACGTGTACGTGCCGAGCCGGAGCGACCTGTACGTGGTTCTGGTTTGGGAAAGAAAACCATGTCGCGGCATGGATACTCCACCGCCCCGCTCGGCAAGAAACCATGCATCATCATCGTCATATCCACGAAGAAGAAACCGAGTATATCCATCAGCGGCTCGATGGCTACGGGCGCCACGCACGGCGGCATCTAGCTACGATATCCAATCCTGCTGCAGCGCCACGCACGCACGGAGCCGAGGAACCAGAGCGCCAGCGTATCCACCACACATGCGCCTGCTGCGGCTACGCTGGAGGCCCGGCCTCCTGGACCATGTTGGCTGCTGCGCATCCGGTGCCACGCCAAGGAAACGACGCGAGCGCTCGCGTCGCGTCGCGTGCGTGGACGTGGAGTTCTGTGGCGATTTGGGGATTGGGGAGGGGCGAGCGCGGACAGAGTCGGTCGCGCGTCGCTGTCGGCCAAAAGCCGCCCCGGCGCGTCGTCCAAGTAACAGATCGTGACCCCTGCTCGCATCGGCCGCTCCCGACGACGGCATGGCCTCGCGTACGTTGTTGTTCCCCCGGCCAGGGGGCTCCGCATGGGTGCCGCGAGGACATGCATGGAGCGCGCACGATGTCCACCACTTGTTGGTTTCGATTCTATCATGGATAAAGACGACGACGATGATGGATCCAGGGTCTCCTTCCGTTGTCGTGGCCAAGTGAATAATCGCCGGCGCGGCGGTTATCGATCGGACAGCTCTCACGTGCCACGGCGCTGGGGCTTTCTGGAGGTTCTAGCTCCCACGAGGCCACGACAAGGAGGATGCACACGCGTTGAGGCTCCCTTCTCGCTGTCGGTAAATCCACCTCCTCAAGCATAAGCTATTCTGGGGTCGACAAATTACTGGCCGGAGAAAAACTCAAAATCATGAACTAAAAATCATACAAGTATATTTGGGGACACCCTTTTCTATCGGTAGCTTTCCGCGCGGATGGCTGCTCGAAGCAAGTGGCTGCCTGTCTCTGCCACCCATCATCCATGCCTCTCTTTCCCGAGCCTTTCGTTGGTGGGATGCTGATAACGAGCCACAGAACGGAGCATGATAAGGCCCTTTTGTTGGAGGGTTGCTGCCAAGTGACATCATGAATCAACCGCTGAAAAGCAACGAAAAGAAAATATGCTGCCACTGGAATCATTGAGACCCTACTGCTGTACCACCCGGCCGGACAATCCCCAGACGCAACTTCACTATTCTGGGCATCAATCAACTAGTCATGTTCGTGCATAAAACGTGCATACTGCCAATAACAGTCACTAGGAAGATGGAGATCAGAAGATACTTTCATCTTAGTTTAAAAATAAGCACCATCTGTGTCAAGGATATGGCAGCGACAAATTTGCCCAAACCGGTCGCACTGTTGTGAACCAAAAGAGCTTAGCACTTAGTACTAAACAAGTGCATGGGGGTGGTGGTGATGACCATCTGATGCAGGTGCTGGGCGGGCAGCCCTCCCCCCCACCCCACAAAAAAAAACAAAAAAAAACCGGTGGAATCCAACCCGCACATTGGGGGCTGTGACTTCGCTTTAAAAGCTTACCGACACACGGAAGCATTGAGCGTTCCACAGAAGCGAGGTGCTGGACCAATTCCGTGTTCCAATTGTACGAGGGCATCAGGTGGAATCGCGCTGGCGAGAAATGAACTCAGAGCATAAATTAAATCTTTAAATAAAAACATAGAAAGTTATTGAAAAAAATAACTCTCCAACAATTCTCTAAATCAAGTTCCTAAACATATCTAGTTCTTAAATAGAACGTTTTGTTCCCCAAGTTTAGGGACCCCGGCGGAACTCCCCCAAAAGCTAAAATCTAACGGTTCCCAAGTCAAAAATCATAGCTCGTATCTCTGTTCACGTCATAATTATTTTATTGTTTTAACAGCTGTCTGCATACAAGAAAAATCATAGCTGATGTGCAACAATACAGGTGAACGATAGAAAATGTTGTAGCCAAAAGGTGAAACGATCGAACGTAATAAGTCATCAGTACGATCATAATATTATAACGGTCAAAGAAAAAATCCAAAAAGCTAAGAACACCTCAAGTCCTCAGTCTGCTTATGTTTTTATTCGTGAGCATGGGCGTTGACTAGTTCGATTCGGATGACAAGTGGACGCGTGAGTCTACTCTACAATGAAATTTGTGCAAAGGGATTCGAATACGACGCACACCGATGATGTGACTATAATGAAAATCACTTTAAGAACTATTATTAGGAGTTGTTGGAGGAGAACAATTATTTTACTCTCAATATTTTTTGAGAACTTCTTAAATCTAGTTTTAAAAGTAAATATTATAAAGAATTATTGGAGATGCTCTTAGAATTGCGACGCTTAAATCAAATGGAGGCGGTTAAGAATCGGTTCTAAAGGGGGACTAAACCTACATGAATCCATCTGGACGGCTTATGGCCGTACTGGCGCGCCTACCATATCACAGATCTCGGGGCATGTATCTTCTTCCTAGGTCCCGGCCCGAATGATGGTACTGTAGTACGAGACGCAGGCACCACACAGTGTTGCTAGCCATTGCCATCTGAATTTAATCTCTTTTGGCGTTGCCTGCGGAAAAGCATGTGTGAGCAGTACCTGTCATGGGGTTGATTATCTGCTGGTACAGCCGTTCTTGAGGAACAAATTGGCCAGGCATAGCCCGATAACTGCCTAGTCCATCTAACTGTTGAAACAGTTTCTGGTGAAATTGATGCGGGAATTTTATAGCTTTTCTTCCACGTTGAATTGTAGTGCAGAACTGAAATTCATGCGTTCCGTGCTCTGTTTCGACAGGATGACAGTCTTGTCATGTGAGATGCGAAGTCACAGCGATTCTGCGAGCCAGTTCTACACACACGGAGCTAAAGACAGGAGTACACACCGTATAGTATTCACAGCTAGTGCTACTTGCACAGCTTCACCAACAAGTCTCTTGCAAACGGTTGGCAGGCAAGCGAGACAGCCCCACCGCCATGGCACTATGCACTGATAAACCTTGGAGCGACCCGCATCGTGCATGCGCTGACGACGGCTAGGTCGATGATGAGGATGACGACGACGACGACTGGAGGAGAGCGGGTCATGTTCCGACGGAAGGTGTGGACAGGGACATGCCCAAATCCAGCTCCAGCAGGGAGCAATGGAGACCATGGCCATGGCTGTGAGAGGAAGCAGGGTGCAACGGTGCAGTTTGAGTCCGTGCACCTGGCGCGGGCGAGAGTTCGGCTCTGCTGTCTTCTTCCTCCGTGCAGTTAAGGTCCAACGCCGGCGGCCTGTCAGAGGATCCGTCGCGTGGCGGCACGCTCAGCGATAGAGAAGTTGAGGTGGATTCGCTGCTCGGCTGGTCAGAAACGCGCTCGCCGTTCTCGCAGATCGGCACCTGTTTCAGCATATAGCCACAACGCGAGATGAACGGGCCTGTTACTGATCCAAGAACTCAAAAGTATGAGAATTACTCCGTGGGGGAAGATTGTACCATGTCGAAGAGGCTGGACCGACGATTCTTCTTCCCCATGCTGCTCTGCCTCAGGAAGAACTTCTGCGCGTGGCTGGCCACCTGCGTCGGTGTCCTGGTCGTGACGTAGCTCCGGGAGATGCCGCGCCAGTCGCCCTTCCCCAGCTTCTCCAGGCCGACCAGGAACTGCCTGTGCTCCTCCTCGCTCCATGGAACTCCTGACATGGATATTGTTCAGCATAGAGATATTACAATCACAGTTGTTCAAAAAAATCATCTTTCGCCAACAGAATAATTGTTTAATTTCAGGAGACCAGGATGTTCGTCGATTTGATAATACAAGTCAGGGAAATATCTCCTACTACTATTTTGTTGCTTCATGCAGAATCAGGATTCATCGAACTTTTTTTAAAGAAAGGACAAGGGTAATGCAACTTTGTTAGGTCAGAGAATGATGGGTGACTAGAAAATTTGGAGCAAGAAGAATTCTTAATTTCCATACAGCATTCCTTCACTCCTTTTTCAGGAACAAACAAAAGTAACAATTGCAGACACATATCACTAGATCAACAATATGAACAAAACTGCAAATTGCTTATACGGTGTAATTAATTACCTTTCTTCCTCTCCTGCATAACCCTGCCGTGAGGTCCATCAGATAGGTAACCATTTGTCGCCGCCCTCTCCAAACCCTCATCGATCGATAGCAGCATGGACGACGAGGACAACGACGACGGAGAGACAAGGGAACATCCAGGAGCCACCGCGGCCGCCGCCGCAGCAAGCTGCAGGCAGTCCATGCTGTAACTCTTCTTCATCATGGACGATGCCGAGCCACCGCCGGCGCCTGCGCCGACATGGACCTGAACTCCGAAGAGCCTTAGCCCGCTACCCCCACCACCACCGTTGCTGCCGGCTTCGCAGAGCATGACTTCTCTGTGTCCTAAGCTGCAGGTCCTCGAGTTATGGCCGTAGTTGCCACAGTGGGAGCACTTCCTCGCCATGGTGTGGCTATAAATCGGCAGAATCTGCTGCACTGTGCCTTTTGCTGCAGAAGATGGTGAGACGAATTGAGAAAGATGGGTGGAGGCCAGTGTGTCCACAAGACCACAAATCACAGAGAAGTGCCAGATGGTGGCGCTACTGGCAATTGGGCGCTAAGCTAGTACTAGTAGGTAGCTTAGGGAAACTTACATAGCGCCCCGTATAAATATGCTTGCTTGGCTGTGGACACGGACAAGTTATTGGACGGAGAACCATAGAAAAGTGGTAAGTGAAGTCGCCTTCGGCCTTCCAAATCGACCGTTTTTCATGGCCTCAAATGGAAGTAATTCTTGTTTACAGTGTTTACCCAAATGAGGACCCATTAGTTTGGCGCCATTCAGCTAGGTCCCCATGCAAGAAATTGTGGTTGGTACTGCTATGATATGGTGCCTTCTTTTCTTTATGAATTGCAGAGAACGACACATGTATAGTCAAATACTCCCTCCGTTCTTAAATTTGATGTCATTGTTGACTTCAAATATTAATTTTGATCACTCATCTTATTTAAAATTTTTCGATAAATATCATATATTTTATTATAATTTGATTTATCATTTGAGTTATTTGAATCACAACTTCAAATTTTACACATTTGAACAAATTTTTTGAATAAGACGAATGGTCAAAGACTCAAAGTTCATCTTTGAAGTCAACGACAATATCAATTTAAGAACGGAGGGAGTAAGTCATTAGGCAAGGCTCTGATTGAGTGCTGAGGAGCATGTAAAATGAGCATACTCGGTTATGTTCCTGTGGTGGAGCCAATCCATCTATATTTTATTCACAGACTTCATGGTTATTGTATTTATGACTAATTATTTTTTCAGTGATAGGAGATTTGCACATGGACAGCAGTGATTGTGGTGACTTTATTAATCTCACTTTTCATGCTCATCAAAATACCCAGATTATCTGTTGTGCCAATCAAAATCCGTATAAGTGCTATTAGAGTATGTAACTTCACTTGTATGTTTATGGTGAGAAAGGAGTATCTGAATGACTGAAAGTAACCTGCTGGTTAAATTTCTTTGGGACATATTACCATCAGATAAATTAATCAACTCGAGAAAATGTCCTGATATTAATTAACATAAGAAATCCAAAGAGTTGAGATGGACTCCATTATTGTTAGGTCCCTTATCCGACTGTTAATTAAATTACCCAGCTTATCTTACCATATTTGATCTGTACAAGACCAGGAAAGACGCCATGTCAACTGCCAATTCTGGAACTAAATCCCGTCTTACAACACGGTAGAGACGACGAAGACGACGCTTTCATTACAATTTTGCAAACTTTGAAATATGCAATGATAGATAGAGCTCTGCAAATGAATGACATGTGAGTCCGAATAGCATATTTTAAATTTCACAAAATTGTAATGACATGTATCAAATTAATTCTTTAATCATTGTTATCCTATCTTGAAAACACACACACACCGGCATTCTATAATTCTATTCTAGCCGATCGGATCCACGCAGAGAATAAACTTGATTATCTCCTGTCATGCGAACTACAGGCCGCTGCCGCTTTTCTTCCCTCTGGGAATCTTCGATATCCACTGAAATGTAAGTAAAGCGGAGAAGATTTGAGTGCGCGCCAGTAGTCCATGACGGGGACAGGCATTAACCTAATTTTATTCTATTTATGCGTAGCATACCTGAGGCAGATAAGACGGGGATAAGATTGCTTGTTTAGGAGGTGCTCTTCCACTGCTTAGCCTTAATAAGATGATATCCATCAGGCCATAGAACCACGGGATCAAACAAACAATTAAGAGATGCCGTGCCGTTTGGTTTAGTAAGCAGGCGATGAATCTGCACCAGATAGTAATAAAACAATCTGCATGTTTATCTTATCAGAAGATTTATCTTAAACGAGGGATATATATTAGTTTCACATACGAATATTGTTCCCCTTTTGTTTGAAGGTCGACTTTCCTAATCCGATAGCTAATTAAACAAGGGATGGATCATTCCTCGATCCTCATCCACGGAAGAACAGTCTTGGTTATCTGTTCTGGGATCACTCTCTCTTACAGTAGCAGCCTTTTTTGTTCCATCCATGGATCCTGATTTGGCATATACTCCCACCGATCCATCTTTTCTGCGCCCAATGTGCAGACAACAATAATGCAAGTTGCTCGCTTTGTTGCAGCTTCTTCCTGTACCGCCATGATGGCACCTTTTCTCGGTCGAAGAAAGAAAGGTGTGCGATTATCAGTTGGATATGCTTCAGGAGGAGTGGTATTTCGGTGACTGCAAGATTCACCGAGGTCAAAATGTGGTCGCCGTAGAAAGCTACCTAAATCTATCTGGATTCAGTAGAAAGATATCTGCAATAGGAGGAGGAACCGTGGAAGCAGACATTCACCTCCGAGTAGCGAGGTGGCTTAGCCTCGCAAAAAAAGAAGGGTAAAACTGTTTAACAAAGTGCAAGACCGCATTTACCGAAAGCCATCATCGCCCAATTTGATACGCCAAGTGCATTCCCTCTCGCCTGCGAGAGAGACCCGGCGAACCAACGAGAACGGAGTCAGCGCCGAAGCGACGGAGCGTCCTATCCACTATGGACAGCAGGGCACCGGGCGAACGCGGACCAGCCGCGGAACGCGCTCTAGGCTCCAGAGCACGGCCGGGACTCGCGTGCCGGTTCGCTGCATTTGGGGGCATTGCCGCCTCGAGGACCGGAGCCGTCGGACTCTACAGTTTCCGTTCATGGAATCGGGGCAAAGGTCGCGGGCTGGAGAAGCGAGAAGAGAGGGCAGGGGGCTACGCTTCTTGGAATTTGGGTACACGATTGACGTCAACTAGTACTAGTGAGCGCAAGAGGCCAATTGGGAAACAACATCAAACACGTCTTCTGTGGTTCTTGGGTTATCACGCAGAGGATGCTCGGTTTCGGTAGCTTCAACAACAGCAATCAGCCTACCAGGGGCAACATGCGTGTTAGCAGTCGCTCCTCTTGCGTCTGCAATCGATATAGTTATCGCTTAATACCGATCGGTCAATACTCGTTCTTGTTACGGCTGAAATCTAATGTGGAGTACTCGCCTAGTCAGTACGTGCGCTTCAAGATGATGAAGTGACAATTGTGTCCGGGGATAATTGCTTTTTTTGACCTTATTTTAAAGGCTAATAGCCAAAATGCCCCTAAAATTTCAACTTTGCCAATTTAACCTCGCTTTTGAAACCCGAAGCTTCCGTTTGACCTCACTTTGTCGCAACGTTAGTCGCAACGTTAGAGTTTAAATGGATTATAAATTAAAAAAATAAAACACGAAATGGAAAAAAAGAAAATCGCGTGTGCAAAGACTAAATTGCCTCGGCCACCCTTTACTCGGCCTCCTCCGTCAGAAGTGTCGACACTCCACTTTTTTCACCCCAGACGCTAGGTTAGACAGGCGACGGCGGATCTGGTGGCCGGGCTGAGGCGGGCGCGCGGGCAAGCCGCCTGGGCGCACGCGCGCGAGC
>BCLF01000037.1:444632-475969 GCA_001602275.1 Zoysia japonica
TCGAGCGCGTGGGCGAGGCCGTGCAGCTGCGGGCGAGCGCAGGCGGCTGCGGCTGTGGCAGGCGTCGGACCACCGGTGCTTTTTTTTTGAGCAATGGAGGAACCAAATGCACAGGAGGATATTTCAGACAGGTATCTTCAGATCTTGTGTCTCAACCATAGAGATAGATGCAGTACAACTAAAGAGCAATTTTAGAGAACCCTTAGCTGATTGAAATTTTATTTGTTGGTACGTGTAGGTCTAGTGAAAGCCAATTGACAGTTGATGTTAGAGTGCGGTCATTTTTCAGCTTGTCGGATGGGGTCCAAAGAGATATCACAGAAGTAGGCATTTGACAATACTTGTTGACATCGGTAGCTTTTCATTGACGAACTTAGTTAATTTCATCGGTGCTGAATTTGAGTGGGGATCTAAGCAATACATTTCTTTGTATCGTAGATCTCAAGATGGCACTATTGCGATAAGATCTGATAAACAACTAAAAGAGTGGCTTGATATTAATATTGGGAATGGAGTAGCACACATCGAATTCAAGTCCATTACAATGCTCACCCACCAAACAAATGTTTCGTCCTAATGTGAGGAGGCATATAGATACCACAATCACTCCACTTCTAGCTTCTGATCCTACTATTGAACTAGAAATCCAGGCTTCCATGATTGATGATGTTGCGGATAGTAAGGCAGCCAATAAATCTAAAAAAAGAGGTGTGTATGATGATGATGAGGTGGTAGGAGTGGATGATGAGGACACATATTCAGATACTGAATTATTGGTTGCGCTTAGTGATAGCACTTATGACACCGAATTAGCTGCATCATCTGACTCTAAATATGACTGTGACTTTGAGCCTGATGTTGAGCTAATTGATGAAGATGAGGATGATGATACTCCTGCCTTTTCATATGATGTAGATGATCCTTGTATTGATCTAAATGTGGTGTTTCCAGATGTTGATCAATGCAAATCTGCAGTGACACATCATGCCATCTTGCATGATTATGCATACATGACTGTGAAAAAAAGCAAAGAAAGATTTAGAGCAAAGTGCAAACGGGCTGAAAAAGGCTACAAGTGGATATTTTTTTGCATCTACTAGCAAGAAGTATAGTGGCTGCAAGGTATTTGCGATCTGAAATTTATATTTTGTTATTATACTATTTCTAAAATTTGACATAATAACATATTTTTGGAGGTTTAATGGAAGTGTATTGCAATGCTACAGGTTAAGACTGTTGGGCCAGCACATACTTGTAATTCAGTTAATAAATGTGGTGACACCATGGCTTCCAAGAGTTGGATAGCTGATCGGGCATTGGACTTGTTAAGAGAAAATCCAGCAATGAAAGCCAAAGAATTGCAAAAAGAGATTAAAAATAAATACAAAATAGATGTCACATATGATAAGGTTTTTAAGGCAAAACAGAAGGCCTTGGACATGATATATGGAAAGTGGGATGATAGTTATGACTTGCTTACTTCTTATAAAGCTGAGCTTTTGAGATGTGTTCCCGGCAGTATTGTTGATATAGACACCGAAGAACATAATGGAGACATGTGTTTTAGAAGATTTTTTGTTGCCCTAAAACCATGCATTGATGGTTTCTTGTTAGGGTGTCGGTCCTATATTGCCATGGACTTTACCCACTTGACTGGTAGATCAAGAGGGCAGTTAGCAGCAGCTATTGCAATTGATGGTCATAATTGGCTATTTCCGGTAGCTTATAGGGTAATTGAGACAGAGTCTATTGAGAGTTGGACATGGTTTGTCCAAAATTTGAAGCAAGCTATTGGTACTCCTGTTGGACTCCTGTTGGATTGGTTATCAGTACTGATGCAGGTAATATAACATGTACTTTTGCCTTCTAATTTCTGCATTAAGTGTAGTTTCGAAAATATTATACTCAATACATAGTTTTGCCTTCTAATTTTACAGGCAAAGGAATAGGTCTTGCTGTAGATGCAGTATATCCAGGAGTGGAACATAGAGAATGTATGAGACACTTGTGGAAGAATATGAAGAAACATTATCATGGGTCTCTATTTTGTCAGATCATGTGGGCGGCTGCTAAAAGTTGCAGAGTTGAGAGATACAACTACTATATGGGTAAAAGAGAGGAGAAGAGTCCTGATGCATTGGACTGGTTAGATGATAATCATCCATATGCATGGAGCAGAAGCAAATTTTCTGAACTTTCTAAGGTGGACTATATAAATAATAATCTCTCAGAATCATTCAATAGTTGGGTGACCAAGACCAAAGAGTTGCAAATTGTTGATATGTTAGATAAGATAAGGCAGATGATCATTACCAAGTTTGACATAAGGAGAAAGATTGCAAAAAAATGGAGGGCAGAATAATCTCAAATATGTCAGCAAGGCTCTAATTACTCAAAGCAAAGTTATCAAGGACCATGAAGTTTTAAGATGTGGAGATGGCACAGCTGAAGTAATTGTATCCACCATTACACATGCAGTCAACTTAGAGCAAAAAACCTGTAGTTGCAGAGTTTGGCAAGTAGGTGAAAAGCCCTGTAGTCATGCTTTGGCTTTCCTTGCAAAGCAATGTAGGCAATTAGACATTGATGACTTTGTCCATGACTACTACTCTGCTGAGAGGTTTAGAGCCACATATGCGGGTGTTTTCAAACCAATGACATCAAAGCATCTATGGCCAAAGGTTGACCTAGGCTACAAAATCATGAAGCCTAAATTAAAGAGGAAACCGGGGAGACCAAGAGTAGCAAAAATCAAGGCTTCAGATGAGGTTGGACCAAAGAAAAGAGGGAAGTATACGGAGTGTCAAGAACTTGGCCACACAACAAAGTATTGCCAAGGAGGCCTCACAGCTCGACAATAGAGGAACAATGCTTCAACTGAAAATGCATCTAGACAGGCAAACAATGAAGCAAGTGCTGCACACACATCCAAGTAAGTAGTTGTATTCAATAGTCGTTCCTATTCAATTTTTTGTCCATTTTTTAGATTTATCTTTGCCCTGTTTATGTGCTTTCAACATATGTATTTGTCTAAGAAATTTTACCTCTTACTTGAAGTGCCACTGCAAGTTCAAATGCAAGTGATATGGAAGGAGGAATACCACCAATGGGAAGGGGAAGGGGAAGAGGAAGAGGAAGAGGAAGGGGAACAAGTTCTGTGGAGGGAGGTTGGCAGCATGGTTTAATGCTTGATAGTGCTGATTATAGGGTTTTATCCTTATTTTTGGACATGTCAATAACTTTTGCTAGATGGCATGTTTCTATGGATATGTAACTATGGTGTTACTACTAAACATGTGTGATTGTGTTTGTTGGACATGCACTGTTGTTTGTTTCTAAAATGCTATGAATTGTTGCTAATGTGTCTACATGGATCTTGTTATATCATATTGCTCGTTGAATCAAAGTGCTACAAAATTCTTGCCAAAATTTTATTTAAATTTGATTTATTGAAGAAAAAATGTTATCTCAAATTTCTGTCAAAATGCTTTTGGTTCATATTATATGTAGTATATTTACATCTCAAAAAATAATATCAAGGTCAAATGAGCATATACATGTATAAAGTAGGGTCAAATAAGTAAGGGTATTCTTGACTTTTTAGCTGCAACTTAACACTATGAACTGAGTTTAACGGAACAAGGTCAACTTGTATGTTTGTCCCTGAAAAACAGGGTCAAATTGGCAAAGTCCTATAAATAGAGTTAATTTGGCTATTAGACTTCGAAACAGGGTCAAAAAAAAGCAATTGCCCCTTGTGTCTGTATATGTTTTAGTTTGATCATCAAAAGGATTCCTGCTGCGCCCAACATTCCCCGGTCTTGCAGCATTCATCGTTCGTTGTTGTCTTCTACTCCCTCCGCTCTTAAAATATTGTCGCCGTTGACTTTAGACATAAACTTTGATCATTCGTCTTATTCAAAAAAGTTTGATGAATATTATATATTTTATTATAATTTGCTTTAGTAGTTAGAATCCTAAGTTATAATTTTAGATATTTGAATTAATTTTTTGAATAAGACGAATGGTCAAAGTTAAAGTTTGAAGTCAACGGCGACAACAATTTAAAAACTGCACCGAATCGTAATTTTGAAGATAAATTTCATAACCCGGACAACCTTGTATTTCTCACGTTCTTCTGTTGACGGAGTTTTATGAGCAGCAGAGCGTCGTTGTGCCTATTTCTTTCAGCCGGAGCTTTTGACCTTTTTGACTGAAAAATATGATTTTCGTAACGTTTGTCTTTTGTTCTAAAAGCTACTCATAGAAAAGTAGCCATTTATGAGTTTTTCACTAATAGTGTTACGAATAAACTTTCAGTTAAAATTTTCATCTTTTGGTTGAAAAATTGCTTTTCTGATTTTTATCCATTAGCTGTAAAAATTGCAAATGGCAGGAGCATGTTGGACACCGTGGACGAGATAAACAAGTTTGTTTGTTTTCGTAGCTAGTAAGGCCCATGCACTTTACAGCCCAGTTAATATAAAAATCGGATAAAAATATCGCATCTCATTCTCACTACCCATTCACTTATCGGATGGCCCAAGACAACATCTCAACTCCAGAGGCAAGTCCGGCCCAGACCAAAGAGCGAAATGACACAGCCACCCCTCGTACGGTCGCTCCAAATCGGCCCCTTCTCCGTGTGAAATACAGTGGCACGTATGTAATTCCTGAAAATCTAAAGCTCTAGTAACATAATTTGACCCACCGGACCGTGCAATCCGGGGATAGTGATAGCGGGGGAGTGGCGCGACCATGTGGAGGCTAGGTTTTTACGACCATTCCTCTCCCCCTCGTCCCTGCTTCTCGCGCTGCCACCCCATTTAGTCTCCCCTCTCCGCCCCTAAACCCTACAGTCCAGTCACCTCTCACCTTTTCTCGATTCCTGTCGCCCATTCATGGCGGTGTCGTCGCCGGTGTTCTAGGCTGCTGTTTGAAGTGATTGGATCGGTGCTCCGTTGATTTGTTTCGGGAGTTGAGGCGGGGAGAAGGGGGTGCTAAGATGGGCTCCAGGAACCAGTTCGATCTCCTCGGCGACGTCGAATCCGACGATCCCTCGCACCTCGTCGCCGCCGCCGCCAAGAAGGCGGCTGCGTCGCCCAAGCCCGCCGCCGCTGCGCCCGCCGCCCCGGCCAAGCTGCCCACCAAGCCGCCGCCGCCGGCGCAAGCCGGTATGTTCTTGCTGTTTCTGTCAGAATCGGATCGGAAGGGAGGAGGGCATCGTTGTATTGCTTAGGTTCATGTGCTAGGTGGACGTTGGGGGTTGGGGAGGTCTACGCCTGATATACGGCTACTGCATGTCGATCTGACGCAAGGGACGACATTAAATTTTTATTTGCTTGTTGTATTGGGTTGTTATGGTGTAGACGCTTCGTCATTAATGTCTGGGTGCCATATTTTAGTGAATCTTTCATTCTTCTATGAAAATTCACACAATGTCATGGTATAGTTATGTTCGTTTTCATAGAGATAAACTTTATCTTGTTATGAATGAATATATATTGATATGCTGTTACTCTGCCTGTGCAGTTAAGGAGTCCAGGAACTACGGCGCTCCAGCTCGTGATGGAGCAGGACGCGGTGGACCAGGACGTGGTAGAGGTGGCTTCCGCGGAGGCAGGACAGGCGCAAGGCGTGAATTTGGTGAGGGTGATGCAAATGGCGTTGAAGGAGGCTACGCTGGAGGCAGCTTCGGAGATGGTGGATATGTGCGCAGAGAGGATGGGGAAGGTAAGGTTTCTGAGAGGGGCCGTGGACCACGTCAGCCTTACCGTGGTGGTGGGCGTCGTGGCGGCTACACTGATGGTGATGCTGGAGATGAGTCTGGCCGCCCTCGCCGGGCCTATGAACGTCACAGCGGCACAGGCCGCGGATATGAGATGAAGCGTGAGGGAGCTGGCCGTGGTAACTGGGGAACCATGACTGATGAAGCCCTTGCACAGTTAGTAATCTGAGAATCATGTATTCTTTAGTTTGGAACTATCTTTGTTTCAGGGTAATTGTGTAATTGACTTTTTGCAAATATCAGGGAAACAACAGAGGTTTTTAATACTGAGGCAGCACCTGCTGTGACTGAGGATGAGAACAAGCTGGATGAGGTACCTCAGTCTGAGGTTGAGAAGGAAAAAGAGGGCAAACCAAATGAAGAGGAGGAAGATAAGGTATAATTCTAGCTTGACTGTCTGATGTTGAAATTACAGTTATTCTGAAGTGTCGTGAACATAGAATGACATTAGTGTCTCTACTTTTGGCTAGAAACATAAAAAGATAGAGAAAACAATTAATATATATTGTGATTATATATAAGGTTTCTAGTGGAAAAATGAAGAAACATCTATATCAGAATGCTAGGGTTAAACAAGGGGCAGCTCAGCATTAGCTTTTGATACTCGCTCTTTGGAAACATAGATTCCTATATCAGTGTATTCACGGTAGTAACTGCATGTTAAACTTCAGAATATATCAGAGGAAGTTCCAGATTATTAAGTACATCTATTTGGATAATATTTTCGACTAGACATATTCACTGGGGGGTGTGAGTGCTGGGAGTAACGGTGGTGTTTGACGGGCTAGAGAGGCATTGGAACAGATCCCATGCTGGTAGGTTTCTAGCCTGCACTTGTTAGTGACTACCAAAACAAAGATAGCTTCAATTCTAAAGCGGTCCCTTGATGATTTTTTTAACTAGTTGTCAATTCAGCTGATAATTGACCTTTTTGCCAGCAGAAGTCTGTGTGTTCTCTGTTTTTTTCTTGTTGCGTCATATTTAATATATTTTGTCCCAAGCCCTTGTGGAGTTTAGCATAGTTTCTTCAGTGATTTGTTGGTGCTTGAAATCTAGAAGTGTGGTTTCAAAATTCTTTTATTCCACTGTTATAATTATATTTGCACTCAAACTAATGGGAAGGAACATGAGAACCTGTTTCTAATCAGTTATGAAGTCCATGCTGCAGAATCTGTGTTTTTTTTTCTAGTTTACTGAATGTACACATGAATGTAAAAATAAAGAAACACGGTGTACGGTCTAACAGTTTTACTCAGCTTGATCATTTGACGAATACAAAAGGACTAGTTCAACGAAGTAGCTCCTCATTCCATTTTTTCCTCCTTGGCCTTGATCTGTTCGTTGTGGGCTGCTTGATCCAGTGAGTCTTGCATAAAGTAGTTGGCACTGCAAGTTCTCAATTTCACTCAGCCTATAGCTTGGATGGCAGTATCAAGGTTTTCATGCATTGCTTTGTGGGCATGGATTCAGGTAACTGCTGTACATGAATAACCTCATTAAAATAATAGACTGGCGTCCATGAGAGCTTATTTTGTGAAAACCAGACAAAAGTTGGAAACTAACTCTCTAAAAAACGTACTCTCACCATCCAGTTGTTGTAGTAGTATGGATTCATACCTGTTGTGAGATGCAAAAGTAATTAATATCAGTCATATTTTCACCTGATCTCTATTATCCGGTTATTATTTTGTTTTGATCAACGATGTTTCACAGGAGATGACTTTGGAAGAATATCAGAAACTACTGGAGGAGAAGAGGAAAGCATTGCTTGCTCTAAAGACTGAAGAGAGAAAGGTGGTGCTAGACAAGGAGTTGCAGGCCATGCAGCAGCTTTCAGTGAAGAAAAGCACTGATGAGGTTTTCATCAAGCTGGTAAGCTCAGACTTTGCTGTCCTTCTCTTTGTATGACTCGAATTATCTTTCACCTTGCCTTGCATGGTTGCAGGGTTCTGACAAAGACAAAAAGAAGGAAAATGCTGAAAGGGATGAGCGTGCCAAGAAGGTTTGTATAATTTAAGCTTTTTATGAGTTTCTCATATTCCAAATGCAAGTTTCATACTTCTGTTCTTTTGCCCCCATCTTATTATTCACCGTCTTTTTTCATTTCAGTCTGTGAGCATCAATGAATTCCTGAAGCCAGCTGAGGGTGAAAGGTACTATGGTCCTGGCCGAGGCCGTGGTCGTGGAAGGGGTCGTGGTGACCGTGGGGGCTTCCGGGGTGGTTATGGTGGTCGTGAATCATCTGGTGCTCCGGCGCCAGCAATTCAAGATCAAGCTCAGTTTCCCGCATTAGGCGTGCAGTGACAACTCAATCTGCCGTGAACTCATTTCATATTTACTGAGATTTGGTTAAAACTCGTGTCGACATGTCGCCCCTGTATCAGTACTGTATTGTTGGTTCGGTATCTGCGGCTGCGTTGTGCATCGCATGTACATCTAAGCCAGCTGTTTGTGTCACAGCGACGAGTAAACTTATATTTAGTTTCTGTTCTTACCACAGGGTGGTTGGCTGTGTGTTTTTACCGCATCGGTTTTTTTTTTTTTTCGAGAATTACCACATCGGTTAAAATCACCCATTTCTTATGTGGCGATCGTGTTTAGCGAATCACCAGTGCAGGCAATCGAAGGCCAGTGCATCGCTTCTGAATTCAGTTTACACGAAGTCGTTTTTGACAACATGGTTTCTAAAATATAACAACATATTTTTATAATTTTTAAGACAAATTTAATTGTATGATTTTCACATTTCTAAGTTTAATAAGTTAAAACTTAATTATAATATTTGACTAAACAAGGTTCAAAACGATCTTAAAAACCAGAGGGAGTAATCAATTAGTACGCACTACGTTGCCTCTGATTTTTTGCGTGCCCGTGCTCCTGCGTGAAGCCTTCCCCAGCAGCTAGCCATTGACACGTGCCCATGGTTAAAAAAAAAATGGAAAATCCCTGTTTTTTTTATCAAATTTTATGGAGTAAATTTTACAAAACTACAACTATTTGCACTATTATATCAAAAAACTATAACTTTGATGTTTGGACCCACGTATAAACATGTGAGATCAAGCACAAAAGATGTAGTTTTATGATAAACAAGTCACAATAGTTATAGTTTTCTGAAATTGATATAAAAAATAGTAGTTTTTTGATACAATGATGCAAGTAGTTGTAGTTTTGTGAAATTTACTCATTTCGGTCTGGCATGGTTTCTTTGTTTCAATTATTTTTGGTAAAATAGTTTTTAAAATTGCTATTGAAAAAACCGAAACAACCAATCTTTATTATTATTATTTTGTTTTGCTCACATGCTCAGAAATTTTGAAAAAAGTGGTTGGTTTGCTATAGCATTTCCTTGAATTTCAGTTTAAATTTAAATTATTTTAATTTTAAACAATAAATCAGGCGGATGTTTTGAGTTTCATGAAAACCAAACAACCGCATGTGAGCGGTTCAACGGCTTGAATGATAATGTCAACCTTGCACACGCCTTGCCGATGGCTCTTGCCTTCTTCCCCCTACGTGGGTGTGGGGCTCAGTTATAGGTGGCCAATGGGTCCGGGCCTCGTACTTTTCCAAGGCGGCTCGTCACGGTTCATTAAATAATCGAGCTATATCATATCGGCCCGCGGGCCGCTAGCTTAGACCAGGCATGGCTCGGTTGTTTTTACACGCACGTTGTCGTGCCGTGTCGGTTCAAGCCCAGAGGAAAAATCAACTTCATTTTTCCCTTAAAAAATTACATAAAAAATTATATAATACTTAAAATAAAAGTCTCACGAACCTACCACCGAGCTGTGTCTTGCTTAACAGGCTATGCAAGCTGGGCGTTGTGCCTAGTCGGATCGCCTTAAACGGGCGGTGCTCGTGCTGTGCTAATGAGCATGCGTCTAGACCTAAGCACGGTCCTTGTTGTGCTTCAGGCTGGCTCGACCCAGCTTTCCATTGTGCTGGGTCGTGCTCGTGCTAAGCCAAAATAGTCGGGGCTCGTGTCAGCCTATTTGGCTCGGCCCACTTAGTTAGCTATAGGTTCAATCAGTTATAACAAATTGGTATAGTGATATATATTATATTACATGCACGATCAAGTTGGGAAAGGTGAATGGCCGGATGAAAAGGTTTGGTGAAACAAGTTTTCAATTCACCGAAAGCTAAGTGGAGGAAGTTGGATGGTCTTCTAGGAACCCTTGATCGAGTGTGTCAAGTGTCAATTTGTTCGTGGGATCTAATTAGTACATTAAAATTCTTTGTAATTAAATATATTTGAGCCTTTATGGTGGAGGTTCTCTGTAAATGACTATGAAAGGTGGTATGAATGAGAAGTGATTATGTGATTAAAAGTGATTCTTTTTTATTCTCTAGGATAAACACTATTACCACTTATCAGCCTCTTCTTTCATTTCAGAGAATCACTTTAGAAAATTAGATAACAATCACTTCTCATAAAAAGCAACATTTGGTACATGCTTTTCTAATTTTACCTAAGCAACCATAAAGTTCTGCGAAAGGGCCCTTAGTGTTGTAGGTAGCATGGTTAATATGGTCTACCTCAACTCAACTAAAATCCATGAGTAAAAATAATAATAATAGTGTCTATGGGAATATTCATGCACATTGTCGAATGGCATGTGTTGTAGCCACATCTTTGCCCCTTCCATGGATTTTTTTTTGAAGAGCTAGTGTATTCTAAAAAATTAATATTTCAAATATTTGGGTTAATACTTCGGATAGAAATGAATTCTACCATTCTATGAGTAAACATTGTGACATGCCATCGTACATGAAGAAGTTCAAGACACAACTGACAACTCAAATATGCATGACACACATCCATAACATGAAAACAAATCAATGATTTCGATGAAATTACTTTGTAATATGCCCCTAACACCAACAAGTTCAAGACTCAAACCGATAAACATGCATGAAACACTTTTACATCCATATCGGGAACATAAACCAACAATTTAAAACCACTTTGACCCCAAAAAACCATGGTACACTTAGGTGCCTGAGTTGTTGAGCTTCAATGATAGATCCATTGCCACATCAGGTCCATCACAAGCCGAAGAAAGTTATAATGATAAATCCAGGGTCACATCAAGTCCACCAACACATGAGGACCATTCATACACAGAAAACTCAGAATCAGTACTAGTCCCACGAGCCAACTCCTGAGGAAAGAATTGAATTTCTCTTGCAGCCTTCTCCACAACATCATCATTACCATCATCTTTGTAAAGTGATGATGACATGATTTTCTTTTTCTTCCTAGTATATGTCTCAACCCCATCCTACATTGTTAAAGAAATATAAACATATCTTCTAATAAAACAGAGGCTAATATGAAAGAAATATATTATGTATAAAATGAGATACACATATGTAATAATTTATATGAAAAATATATAACTCGTGTAATCAATAGACTAACCTTGGCTTTTAAAATGGCGTAGGCATTCAAAGACCAAAATTTGCCTATCAAAACAATAATAATATAATAAAAAAAAATGCTACAGCAAGGTACCAGATAAGTCTTGGAGAAACCAAAATGCTCATTCATTGTTGAATAGGTGGATGATCCAAGTGACAATCCTGTGTTTACTGCTTTCCTCTTTAGCACATTCAAGAAACACACAAAGTAAACAAATGTTATTGAAAGATTATGATATAGTTATAAATTTCAAAATATTAGAAATATGGAGGAAAACTAAAGAGATAGATGATTAGAAAACTATGAACAAACAAACCTTAGGGTGACATGCAGCAATTTTGTTGCTTGCTTCAGGCGGCATAGTGAAATGTGTTGGCACATGTTGTAACTGATTACCAACTTGAGCAATGTCTGATATTGATGTAAAAGCCCCCATCTGTTTACTTCCATCCACATGAAACAATCGTGGCATCATTGGAGGGTTTCTTTGTGCAGGAATCATATAGGGAGTACCTATTGGAGGCTAAAAAACGAAAGGTCCAATACATTTATTTGGATAATGATAGAGATGCATTGTTAGTTTGATGAATCGCGAATCATACCTGCATAGAAATGGTGTGGCCAACAAGACCAAGTTGACGGTGGTACTCCTGCTCGAACATAGTAACAGGTCGGATCTGTGTAAGGTTGAAGATGTGCAACATTGATCTTGGTTGTTGATGCAGCACTTGTGAGGAGTGTGGTGCACTCATGTCCATCGATGAAGGCTTATGCTCAGATCTAGTATGCTCATAGGAAGAAAAGCCACCATGGGAGGAATTGGGAGAACTTAAGGTAAAGAACCTACGAGACATTGGTGTGGAATGGAGGGGATGAAAAGAAAAAATAGAAATGATGGGCGGCTATTGTTGAGTACCATGCCGAACCTTTTATAGAGACCCATCGCATGAGAAGAAGAGTGCATTCATACAGGAGACCTTTTGAGATTTCAAATGCCCATTCATATGGTACATATTTCAAAATAGTTTTTATTTTCACACCATGGTTTACTTATATGAGAAATCATTTAAAATTGCACAATTTTGTTTTCACACGGTGGCACCGTCAAGGCCCAGTTAGGCAGGGTTTCAATTTCTTAAGATACTATATCTGGTTTATGAGAAACAAAGAAATTAGAAATATCATGATTTCTAATTCAAAATGACAAATGCTTCTCTAATAAACTACTTATGCTTCCATCCATTTTCATCTTTTTCTCTCTAATTTGTGGCAATAAAATGAAACTAAAACCTAGGCAAACAAACCGTAACCCAAGATTAACCTAACTAGGATCAAAGATCAACCTTAGTTGGATTAAGCATTAACATTTTAAGATTGGCCAATACTTTCCAAAGGTCAACTGATAGAAACTGGAGTGTGGACAGGTTTTATTTGATTTTATATTGGAATGGATGACAAATTTTTTTTAGAAACTAATGCCAATTGTTGAGCTATGTTTGTGTAGTCACTTGAAGCCAGTAACAACTCCTTAACTAAAAGGTAAGTTAGCACAGTTCTAAGAATGTGGAATATATGTCTCTGTACAGCATGCTTCAACATGGAAAAACAACATGCAACTGTATTAACAATATTGAAAACATAAAACTAATTGGTAGGTTATGCTAAATGCTTCTTAGAAACTAAAAGTTATTCCCTCCATGCTTTTCTTTTTTACAAAAAACAATTGCAGGGAGTACTCACCTGTACAAGTCATAATGATGTATATATTGGAAAGAGCATGCCGATACTTTTGAAATAATGAGATTGGGCAAATTCATAATAAACACTGGCCCGGGTTTAACTAATGTTAACTCTCTTTTGGGGAATAATGTTGACTTAATAAGTAATGTACTCCATATAAGATACAGACTGGATGAAATGAAATACATTTGGGCTTTGTCCTTGTTGGGCCAGACGAACTACTTTGGGCTTTGTATTCTCTTATATACTTGGACCGAAACCATTTAGTTGCTTGGGCTTTAACTTCATCCATTTAGTTGCTTGGGCTTTAACTTCTCTTATGATTGACGAGCTAGAGCCGTATCTCGTACTACAAAGTATAGTATCAGGTAATATTGGCTCATTTCGTAGAGTAAGTTTTTTCAGTGCTACAATCCGCTCGGCAGTAGTCGCACACTAGTAGTACATCCAGGGGCACAGGACGGCTGGACCGCGCGATCAGACCAGCACTGCCACTGCACCCGGCCTGGTCAAAAATCCCAGGACGCCCCTGTTCTGCATGATTGCCCTGCTCGCCGTGCACGGACCACCACGCAGCGGCACAGTGGCCTCTTGCCCCGCGCCGCTGCCGCTCGCGGACACCCGCCGTGGCTGGAGCGCCACACGAGTTGCTACAAGCCGGCGCACGGCGGCAGAGACGAGCCTCTGGCACGTCGTCCGACGCGACGCATAGGAACGCGATGCTGGGGTCACTGGCAGAGGTGTGGCAGTCCACGCCGCGACGTGCATGCAAGCTGCGTCCTGCGTGGACGTCTCGACGGCGACGCTTCGCTCCGCGCCGGCCGACCTGCCCGCGGTCTGTTCCGGCGAGGCGAGGGGAGCAGTGCTCCCAAGCAGAAACAAGCAGGGGTGCAGCGGCTTCGGGCCCAACTGGCAGGAGAGCGGACCACGGACGTACGAGCGGGCCGCTGAGCCATGCACCAGCCAGATCGCCGGCAGCTTTTCTCGTCGCCGTCGCTGTCGCAGCCGAGAGGCCAAGCCTAGCTGGCAAGGTCGGCAGAGCTGGGCGCAGCCGTTACACTGTTACAGTGCAGCACTGTTGGATGCCATGGCTGGTGGCAGAGTAGGGGCGCGCCACTAAATTCTGAAACGGAAGGCTGAACCGCGCTGTGGGTCATGTTGGCATACGTGCCATCATGCATGAATGGCGCCAAAATATGGGTTTTGGAGATAATCTAGTTTATAACTTGATACGACCGGTCAGACCTCGTTCTCAAAGGTAGTAGTACTACGTACTAAGTACGTGTCTACGTGCCACTGTTGAAATTGAATGCCATACGAGCAGCCGGCACGGTAGGTCACCTCTAGCTCTGTAGCGCAACGACACGACGCCATCACTGATAAGATCGGCATGGAGACAACACAGGTTCTGTGTGTACAAGTATCCCACGATGCCTAACAGTGTGACGATCACATTGATCGCGATAGCGATTGATTCGGGGGCCAACAAATCTACTAGTAGTACCATACAGCAAATATGTCTGATTTTGCAATGGCAGTATTTTATATTTATCATGCAGGAGCGACAGGATTACTTATATTTTTTAAGTATGCCAATTTGTGATCGCATTTCCTCGAATCATTCACAGAATAAGGGCTTGTACCACAGAGCTCAAAACACTTGTAAACCTATTGCCATTTCCACTATACATAGGGACAATGTATGAGCAAAAGCTTTCAGCCTACCATCACTAAAAAATGACGACAAAAGAACCAAAATAGAAGAGAGGATGATAGGGCGGGAGTATGGTACATGACTGAGCAACTCAACTTCTCTAGTTTTAGGACGAGCAGATTCTAAAATCTGCTAGAGATGCTCTGCTTATCCCGGTCCCAGGATGCCCTCAAAGCATTGTACCGTTTCCCTTCGATCCCCACTCGCTGTGAATCTTGTCGGGCTGGGCTATTTTTGTCATGATGATACGGCTTCTGTTCATTCAGCGTTCTCCAGCTCCTGCTCCCAGAATCGCTACTAGGTGCTGTAACAGAGCCCGATTCGACGACCATGTCGCCCTCAAGTATGCGTATTACCTTTTACAAGAGAGAAGGGTTAAGTATACAAACAAATCTAGTTTTAAGCAAACAAAAGAACTGCAAATGGTGACACTAACATGAGACATGCGAGGCCTTGAATGTGGGTCACGCCTTATGCACAGGTTAGCTGCGTGCAGCATGCAAGAGACCTCATTTTCACAGTAGCGGTCCCCAAGGCGTGGGTCGATAAGCTCATCTATTGCACCCTCCTCCAAGAAAGGCCGTGCCTGTTACAATACGAATCTTGTGAGTAAAAATCCAAGCAATATAAATGGATGACAACACTCCAAAAACCAATACAAACACATGCAAATTGACAACTTTGGTACATAACTTGATCATATATAACATGTCTATTCTCAACCCTTGAAATAGAAATTGACTAGCCCATAGAGTAGGTGTCCCAATAAGTGTAACAATAATTAAGACAGACCAATTGTTTACTTATACTTTGTAGCATTACCCAACATATAGTATTTTAGCCATTGATGAAAAATATTCGGACTTAACGAGAAATAAGGATGAAATAGGTTATCCGAAATATTACCACAAGATTAAGTAGCTTAGACATTACCATATAAATACTTGACTCGTGAGAAATAAGGATGCAAATTTGCTCACCCATTCAGTTAGAAACTGCTGACCCTTTGGTCGGTTAATGTCAACAGCCTTCCGGCCAGTGACAAGTTCCACTAACACAACCCCAAATGAGTATACATCAGCTTTCTCTGTGATGTGTCCACTCTGTGCATATTCGGGTGCCAAGTAACTGCAGACAATCATAAAGTCTTCTCATTAGCAGTGCTATAACATGACAGTGATAATAATCACATAATTAAATCAGGCATATATCAAGCAATATTCACCCAAAAGTGCCAATGACTCTTGTTTGAACACCCATGTCTCCATCAGGTTGCCATCGTGCCAGGCCAAAATCTCCAACCTGCCGCACAATTATTGAGGAACTTACAACCATACAATGAAACAAATAGGTTGACAGGAATAAAAAATAAGATTGAATCATTGGAGTCCAACAGATATCAGAGCTACCCTCTAAACAAATCTGTTAAAGATAAGACCGTCACATCCTATAATGAAGATATGTGTACAGGCAGGGAATAAGATTGACCTAGGAAGCTCAACTATCATGCAGAAAATTTTAATGACAATGTATTGCCTGATGAAGTGATGATTGCATCAGAACGAGAAATTTTTTATCTTTTCTGGATTTTTGCCAAAGACACAACACCAATAGTTCACTTAACGTTCAATTCAGCAAGACAGGACCATACCAGTGGTTCAAAATCATGTGTGACGAGAATGTTGTTCGGTCTCATGTCACGATGGATTATACAGCCAACCCTACATTCTTCATGAAGATACCGAAGCCCGCGAGCAGCACCGACTGCAATCTTCTGTCTTGCAGCCCACTCCAGTGTTTCTCTATTATTATGGCCTAAATAATATTGCAAGGACAGATTAAGGGATACATTCACTAATTTATCCCAATAAATTAATATGGAAACATGGAAAGTGAACAGAAAGGTAGAAACAACAACGCAAAGTGCGGACAATGAGCTTGCAAACAGTATTAAAAGATTGGCACAATGCAGCTCTATGCATATATGCATCTTACCATAAAGATGTGAATCCAATGATCCATTACAGATGTACTCATAAACCAGTAAACGTCTTTTGTTCTCGATGCAGAAACCAATTAACATTACAACATTGCGGTGTTGTGCACAGCTAAGAACCTCCACCTCTGAACAAAATTCAACATCACCCTGGGAGCTAGCAAGCTTGTGTTGCTTAACAGCAATGGACTGCCCATTAGGAAGGACACCTCGATGAACAGACCCATATCCACCTTCAGCTAAGAAATTTGCTTGGGAGAAACCACCGGTTGCAAGTTCCAGTTCAGCATAACTAAACCACCGAGGAGGCTTTCCAAAGACAGGTGCTTTGTGCTGGCATATTGAACACAAGGGAGGCGGTCCAGGTGGTGCATTCCTAACCAAGGAGACAGCATCCCTGACATTTCCTCGAAAGTTCAAGTTTGACCTGCTTCTCATAGTATCATTTGAGAAATCTGGCTTAGAGATCTTCTCCAGCAAAACATCTGCTGTTGGAGTGCGAGTCTTTCGTGGACCTTTTCCAAGTGATTTTGAGGATGCAGATCCCTGTATAATGTCTGCTATCCATGGTTGAAGTGAAAAAGTTGCCGGAGGGCTCATCATTTCGCTGTCAGAATCAGAAATACAAACATCCTTATGTTCAAGGTTATCCTTTGCTGCCTGTACCTCCTTCTTGAGAGAACCATTAGTATCTGAAGTGCAAAATGGAGATGTCCCAGGATCTGAACTTGACACAGAAGAAGTCCCTACTTCAGTGCTTCCAAAAGGTGTCTCTGAGTCTGGGCTGCTATTTGGTGTTATAGCAGGACCTCGAATTGAACTCCGTGGCCCTTTTACATTGGTTGCTGTTTTACCAGCAGGATTGTTCAGCACAGGTGCGATTGTAGAGGTTGCTGTGGATTTCTTATCAGGAGATCCGACGAGATTCAGTCGTAGGACTTTAGGCTGAGAACGCTTCATAACAACGATGTTGCAATGAAGCTCCTCCACACAATGCTTCTCTTCATGTTTCAGCTCCCTGAGCGGCAGCAAAATACAATTAAGAAACCTGAACAATGTAGTGAGGAACTAAGTTGCACCAAAGAAATATACGCAATAGTAGCTTGACCATTACCTGTCTAGCACAACCCAACTTGCTTGTGCCCGCTTCGATTCGGCAGCTACAACCCCAGATGGAGACCCAGAAACAAGCTTAATCTTCACATTTATCTACAGAAATAGTGAAAAAAAATAAGCACAAGCATATATGAGTATAGTTAAGTAAACGCTGAAACTAGCCGAACCTTGTTCACATCATACGCAGCATGAAGCTTCTCCATCATTTGGGAACACAGTTCTGAGATATCAGATTTCTGATCCACCATAGACTTGTGTCCGCTTGCGCAATCTCCAGCGAAAAGTGGAAAGCCCCAGAACTTCCGGCCTGAAATGAAGAAAAATGTAGCTGTAATTTAGGAAGCAGACAATCAGGGAGAGTCGAGGACTCTATACTTCTACAGAACAGAGTATAGATGCTTCAGATGATGATGGGTTGATGGTAACGTAAAATGCTTAAGAGCAAATCAATAGACAGAAAGGAACATTCTTACTAACTGATAGCCTGATATTCTAGGAAACATGGAAGAAAAATACGGAAACAAACAGCAAATTGACCTCACAGAAACGCAATGAACAGAACAATACCAGAGCTAGGAGCCGGGACGACGACAAGGAGTATGATGCTCCCGTCGGGCTGCAAGACGTGCGTCAGGGCCCAAACGATGGCCGTCTTCGAGATCTCCCTCGCGGCCGCCTTCACCACCACCACCATCTCCGCGGACGCCGGCGGGACGCCATTGTGCGCCACGGCCTTGCCCTTCCGCTGCAGCAGCTGCCGCTGAGAAGAGCCCACCATCATCGCCTTCCTCTCCAGCAATGCCTACAAATCCAGAACCTCTAAGCCACAAGAAGACCAAGAAGAACTCGCCAACCCAGGAACAAGCCAAAGCAGCAAAAGCAACCAGCTGCAAGCTCGGAGTGATGCCCGCCTAGTACAAACAACAACGCAACAACCACGCGGGCGGGGAGCTTTAATGCCGGTGAGGATAGGAGCGAGTACAGCGCTGCTGGCAGTTGCCGCCAGAGTTCTACACCGGACCAGCCAAAAAGGCGAGCACAAGACCAACGAGGCAACGAACAGTAACGAAGACAGTTGCGGTAAAAAGGGAGAGGCTGCTTTTCCCCCCGGCCTGGGTCCCGGCCCGACTCCGAGGCCGCGAACAGATTGAGAGAAAGATCGCAAGCTTTTCCGGGTGGCCGACTCCAGAGGCGGGGCGCTTGTGCGCATGTGAGTGTCCTCCCCGCCACTGTAGCCGGGCCAGGGACAACGGGAAAGAGGAGCGAGCGAGCTGGGTCATGGGTGACACCGGCTGCCGGTCAAATTGCACAGCGCCCTCTCGTCCTCCTCTTCTTCCTCCTCCTCACCTACTGGCCGCACGATTCCCGGCACGTACGCCGCGGAAACCCCGTTTCCTCCCAACAAATTATTCGAGACCCTTGCGGCAGATCTCGTCGCCCATCACGGCTCAGAATTTGGCATCCATGTGGGGTAGGAAGGGAAACCGGGTCGCCATTTCTCTCCAGAAAAATATCCAGCTCCGTGACGGAAGCGAGTAAGATCTCCCGTAAGAGATATAGTACGACTCAGCATTTCTATCACGAAATGAATGAACAGCGACTAAAAATTTACTAGAGACAGAGAAATCCCCCAAGGCTATTCATATTCAACCGCTCGCATCCGAACGCACGCCAGCGGAGACGAAAAATATCGAATCGATTGAAAAAACTGGCGGCGCGTATGGGGCGACGATACGCACCGGCGGCGGCGAGAGGACGATGACGCTCCGAGCTCCGAGCAGCAGCGGCGCGCGCCAAGCGAAGCACGAGAACCCTAGCCCTTACTCCGGACGCGTGGAAGCTGCAGCGGATGCGTTGGAAGAGGTGGCCATTAAAGAGCCAAGGAGCGGACGCAATTAAACCTCCATTGCCAACCTCCTCAGCTGCTCCAAGTACCACCACCACCACCGGGAAGGAAGGAAGCCGCTCGATCGCCGTCGACTTCTGATTACCCGTCCCACCCTCCACATCCCCGCCATATTAACAACATTGCCACTGCAGCCAGACCAAACGGCAATTTAAAATCCGGTCGCTGGGGCCCGATCCAACGGCCCAGCGCCATTCCTCCGTCGACCTCCGATCGGACGGCACCGCGAGTGAATGCATGCAGGCCAGGATGCTGCCTCGTGAGGCGCGAGCAGGCAGCCGCGAGGCGTGGGACCATCTGGCAGGGTCCGAGCGTGATCCCGGTGCATGAAAGCGGGGTTCACTTCACCCAGTGACCCGCCATCGTGGACGTGGTCCGCTGTGCTCACTCAGCTGACCGGCAGCTGCTGTGCTGCCGCTGTTGGCTGTCGCCGCTCGCTGCCACAACTGGATCCCAGGGTTGATCTGGTATCTGGTTGCTGCTTGCCAAAACTTTCTCTGAGGTGGCTTTTGAATCCCACAATTTTTAGATTCTTGGATTTCAGAATTTGGATTTTAAGAATTCAAAATCTCACCTGTTTAGATTAGGAGATTTTATCATGATTTTTGAATTTTAAAATTTGGATTCTATAAATTCAAAGTTCCAACTATTTAGATCACGATATTTTATTATTATAAATATATTGATATATGTTGTGATATAAAATTTTATATAATATTTAAATCTATGAGATTATATAGAATTTTATAATCTTCTAAAATTTCATTTGTTTGGATGCCTATGAGATTTTTTTTATTCGGATTCTCAAAAGGATTCAAACATGCCCTAAATCATTTTAGACTTTTCGCCTTCGATGCAGACATTTGAGGGGGCCGAGGCTCTTCTCCGTTTCTTTATTTGTGCATTTTGGCATTTCCATGTGAAAGCGGTTGGGCCTAACTAGCCCTGTGTCCTCCATGCTTGTCGTGTCAAGGAGTGGAGCACAGCATGGCAAAAGGGTAATACTTCCGTTATTAAATTGATGTTACTTTGACTTCTAATCTCAATTTTCATCATTTGTTTTATTCAAATAATTAGTTTAAATGTATAAAATTTTAAATTATGATTAAAATAACTCTAATAATAAATCAAATTATAATAAAATATATAATATGTATCAAAAAAATTGAATAAAATAAATGTTCAATGTTGATATTAAAAATTAACAGCGATATCAATTTAAAAACAGAAGGAGTATACGATAGGCCAAGGGCTAGATTGTCCAGATTGGATTGTGAAGGGGATCACAATTCTGAAAACAGGTTCTCTCTTCTCCCGTGCTCTCATCCGTCCTTCTACCAATATGGTGAATTGTCCCACAAAGATACTGTCTTCATTTCAAAATATAAATATTTTTAAATTTAGTCAAAAACAATTTTTTTAATTTTTACTAATAATATTTAGAAAATTATACAATTTATAATGTAAAAAACTTATGAAAGCTTGTTTCACGAAAAATTAAAAAATATATTTTTATATGATAAAATATTATTAATATAGTTAAAGTGATAAAAGTTTGATGTTGACTAATCTTATAAATGCTTATACATAGTATTTTGGAATGGAGAGAGTAGTAAAAAAGTGATGTGCTACCCATTTCCAGCTATTTTATTTCATAGTCGTTATTGTTTGATCTATGTTATTTGAGATACTCTATCTATCAGAATATATATTTAAGACATAATTTCTTATAAAATTATGATTAGAGGTCCACCTTTACAATTATACATGTTTTAAGCAAACCCTCAGATTAAGTGACAGCACTCTTCTCTTCACACGAATGACGATATAAAAACAAAGTGGTGGCTAAAGCTTTAGGTCTCTTTTGGAATATGGTATTTTACTGTTTTTTATATTTTCTTGTGAAATTACACTGATTTTTATAAAATTTTTATGAGATTTTTATAAAATTTCTGTGTGTTAATGAAACCTTAGTGTATGTTTTTTCTGGAAACCAATTGAGGTCCTCTTCGATGGACCTGTGTCATCTACTAGTGGTCTGAAAGATCAGTTTCAGAGTACGTTCACCATAATGTCATTCACATCTCTCAGATGCACGAGGCGCACCATCACACGAGACCGCTACGTACCGCCAGAACATGTTTTGTGTACTAGCTAACCTACCACGGGAATGTGTCAAGGACGAGAAAACACGGTGCACGGATCTGATCAATCGTACGGAGTACTAGCCAACTAAGTCCCGTTTGAATCTAGTTGGATTCTTAAGAATCCGAATAAAAAAATCAGATAGTGTTTTAAAGAAGTGAGTTTTTAGAAGATTATAAAATTTTATGAATTTAAATTTTACACAAAATTTTATATCATAATGCAAATTAATATACTTAAAATAATAAAATCACGTAATTTAAACAATTAAGATTTTGAATTTTTAAAATTTGAATTGTAGAATTCAGGAATCCAATTAAAATCTCATGAATCAATTAGTAGAGATTTTAAAATCTTAAAATCCAGATTTTAGAATCAAGAATCTAAAATCTAGATTCTAGATTCAAACAGAGCCTAAAATCAGCGTAATTAAGAACTCTGCATGATACCGGGCGAGAGTGGTGACGACGATGGTAACGGTCGGCCAGCAGCGGAGAGATACGGGCTCCTAATAATCTCGGAGTACTATATGTGCAACCAACTTTATGTATACATGTCTATCTACTCCAATCACCTGCTCCTGCCTGTACAGTGCCATGCATTTTGTACAGAGGCAAAAAAAAAACACACCTTGCATGATGATCAGCAAACCGTCAACGTCGTGAATGAGTTTTTTTGAATTATGCTCACGTTGAGTAGCACATTCGTCAGAATGTACATAAAAAATAGTTCCACGCTAAAATATCCATCGTCACTCGTCACGTCCGTCAGAATGTCAACGGTCTATTTTTCATACGCAAATTCCCAAATCTTCTTTGTTGCTGGCGTGCCGCACCCACCGCCGCCGCTCTGGCACCTTTGCCTGTGGTCGAGCTCCCCCCCCCCCCCCTCTCCCGCCGAGCCACCACCCTGCTGTATCCACCCCGCCGAACTCGCCCCCCCTCCCGCCGCGCCACCACCTTACCGCACCCACCCCGGCGTTGTCGCCCACGCCGCCGAGCTCACGCCGTGCCTGTCTCGTGTCAGCCGCCGCCCACCGCGTCCACTTAGGCGAGTGCGGCACGCCAGCAACGAAGAAGATGTGGGTATTTGTGTCCGAAAAATAAGCTGTGGGCATTCTGATGGGCGTGACGAGTGACGACGGGCATTTTTGCGTGAAGCTATTTTTCATGGTCATTTTCACCGGTGTACAACTCAACCTGAGCATATTTCAAAAAAAAAACTCATCTTGAATCATGGTCTATGTTGTCTGAGTCCAAGAGCATCCAAAGAGGCGGGGTATAACTTTATATTTTCTGGGTGTTGGTCTATCTGTTTCAAACATCACGTGTCAGACACGTATTCTGTTTATGGATTTTTAGGTATACTTTGCAGTGTTATAAAAAAAATACTACCAACAGCAGTAACACGGTGGCAGTTGAATGTTTTTTGTACGTACTGTACTGTACAATAAAACGGTTAGGTCTGCAATTGCAGTACCCAGTTTTCACAGGCAGTTAATACTGTACAAGCAGTACGTATTGTGGTTTGATCCGGCATTAATCTTCCCGTTCGTTCATGGTCCTGCTCCAGCATGTCGTGTTTTTATCATGTAGGAGTACTTACCACTCATACGTCTAGCAGCAGCAGTACTGCTCTTACTACTAGCAGTGATCCACGCTACCGCTGCTGGAACGTACTACTAGAACGGAAGAAGCGAACACGAGCGGGAAGGAAACCGAGGCGCAGCATGAGACAGGAACATCAATCCAAACATGCTCGAAAAACACCGGCCGGCCATTCGCGGTTGACTCTCACTCCCGGCCACCATCGATCAGAGCTCATCAGGGTCAGCTCCAAGTAGCGACAACTGCGCGCTGCTGCGATCTCGTCGGCGCGCTCTTGGCCGAGCGAGGCTGACAGGGCGCACGGGCGCAGCGCGGTGGTCGCAGTGGGCGCGGCAGCACGTCCTGTCCGGCTGTCCCCCGTGTGCTGGGTGCTGGGCCGCCGCTCTCGGTCAGGTCCGGCGCCCCGACGCCATCATCGCCGTCACCGGAGGACGTGCGTGCCGTGCTCGGGACCCGACACGGATCCGAAATGGAGGCGCAGGATCCAAACTGGCGTAAAGTTTGACATGCCTCTTCTCCATCCCGGGCAACGTATCGGTTCCTCGCCAGATTACCGTCCTTTTCAAACCGCGTGGCTTGTTTCCTTTCGAGCAGCTAACCTGATTGGAAAATCATTGAGCTTAAACAAGTGGGTGGCAACCCATGGCGAGGCGTGCGCGAACTGTGCGCCCATGAGGCCTCCCTGATTACTCCCTGTCCTAGCTAAATCCTCACCCTCAAGTTCCCGGCATCCCGCGCAGGCGGAGCACCGCCCCAGCGACACTGTAGTGGCACTCACGTAAATAACCTTCCGACCCGTGGGCTCTGTTGTCAGTTCACCGTGGGCGTCCGTTTGAACGCGCAGGCTGCAGCGGGAAGGGCGAAGATGCCCACCGCAGGGTGGTGACGTGGCCCGGACAGGCGCGGGTCCCGTGCCCTCGAACGCCGTTGCGCTGTGTCACCTCGGCCACCGTCACGTCTTGCTGCTCCGCCATCACTGACCATCGCGTCGGCGTCGTGCTTGGCGCCAGGGCCCTTGGCAGAACGGTCGCTGAATTCGAGAGGTCTGCTTCCCTGGCACGGCGATTAAGGCGGGCTTTCACCCTGGGTTTACGCGGGCGCTTTGGCTGATTAGTGCGGCTTTTGAACCCTGGATTTCCTTGGATTGCCAGATGATGGGTATGTTTGGATTGACGCATTTGAGAACTTTAATAAACTTTGGTTAGCCTTTAAAATTTGGTACTTGTTTGCTTTTTTACCATATTTTGGATTACCAACGAAAAATTGGCAACGGGAACGAAAACCGATGACCAACGTAGTCGTCCACGCGGGCGGAAAAATGCTCGCCCTCGTTTCCCCTGGCGTTGCCAAACCTGCTGGTGATGATGTGGTAAATATCCAATGGCTACACGAGTTTCAAAGCTTTTGGATTAAAACACCTCGAAACCATTATATCTTCTTAACGGTATATCTAATTTATAATCTATTTTTACCATTATACTCCTTACAATTAAATTTACAAAACAAAATATCACTCGACTATATTTTAATATTTAAATATTATAATAATTTATAGACTCCACATGTTATACTAATATATTTACCAAATTTTGGTATAGTTGCAATCCAAACACTTGTTTTTTCTAATTTACTAATGGTTTGGTAAAGTTACAAACCAAACGATATTTTATTAATCTTGTTTTAACAAAGCCCGTGATTTGGCGACCTCAAAATTTGGTAAGGCTTCTATATGTAATAAATCAAACAGCCCCGATGTGCCCGAGCATTTTAAACCCTTTTTTTTCTACAAGTACAGTACACTTTGATTTTGGATTAGTGTCAAGTCGGCAGGTCACCAGATGCGGTCATATGACTAATGTTCCATGGGATAATCCAAACCCGAACAAATCAACTGGTGAGAGCATCTTCAAAAACTCCCCATTAATAAGTCGGAAGATTAGTCAAAAAACTCCTAAACCAAATTATAAGGAAAATTGTAAAAAAAATCTTCTTCAACAAATCCCTTAAACAACTTTCTATTTTTGAGGGTCTCGGAAATCTCATTATTTGAAGGTGAATTTGGAGAACTTTTTCAGGTTTTCAATTATATCTTTCGTGCAACTATAACAGTAGGATTAGTTGTTCACCGTGTTCCAATTTAAACTATATTTAGAAAAGCTGTCGAGAAGATAGCTAAATTAGATCTTGAAATTTTTTTGACTGACCGCTAAAAATGTTTTTTAAGGTGATTTTTTGAAAAAAACTATTGAATTTCAATACTCTGAGAGTCAGATAACCCAAACTCAAATGGCGGCTTAAGCCCCGGTCCAAACTCTCCACACCACACGCATCGCTGTGACGTTGATGCACGACCAAGTGGCGATCGACGAATGTGACAGAAGATCGCGGCGATTGAAGTAGCCGCCGACGAGGACCCGTCACAGCTCTGGCGCCCTGCCCTCGTCTCAGCAGACCGAGGACGGAAGCGGACAACGATTCAGCATTTTTCAGAGCGCTCGTAATCGTCTTCCCCGAGGCGACTCCCGCGCTAGTCTCGTCCCCCGCCGTCCCGCTGCCTTTGTCCCGTTTCGCAACGGCGCGCCAACTTTCGTAATCGCGTCCAGGTCCAGCGGTGACGGGGATGCAGTGGGCGCGCACGTAAAAGTTGCCGCATTTTACTGGGGGAGGTGACCTCGCCCGCGGAGCCGGCGGGCGCGGATAGATGTTTGGGTCGGCTGTGCATGCGTTGCAGATGGAATAGGCCCGGGCCTATTTCGGGTGCGAGCGGTTGGACGCCCGTGGTTTGTCAGGTTCCACGACCACGCGTGGACACCCGTGGTTTGTCTGCAACCGCTGCTATTCCTTTTTTTACGTGTATGGAGCAATGTTTTCAAAACTCAAAAAACTTGTTAGATTTTCACGGTCTTTGGTAAAAAATTTTAAAAAAACAAAAATTTTAAAAACCAAAAATAAGTAAAATTGATCGATAGGTCAAACATATTTGATTTCTAATGTAAAAAATTTAAAATCAAAAAAATCAATTGGTGAATCCGAAAAATCGATAAGTAAAAAAAAAATCAAACAGTTTTCGTTTCAAATCTTAATTTTTGACGTCTGTAACGGTTTCTATCAGTTTAAACTGAAAATCGACCAAACCACTGCTCCCGCGGTTGCAAGATAACCCGAACCTGGTATGGAAGGAGTACATGGTCGTTTATATCTGTACCGAGAAAAACAAAATGAGAGTAGTGCTACCGTACTCCAATGTCTAATTAACGATAACGTGCTGCTGGAAACACGGGTTTCACGCACGTTGTACGTGCAACGTGATACGATGACGTGGGCAAAGTTCGCTGATTACTCGACTCGAGTCTTTCGCCTCACAACAAACAAATTACTCTCTTTATTCTTTAATTGTTATATTTTTAATATCAATTTTAAATTATTTATTTTATTAAAAAATAAATTTAAATATATAAAATTATAAAATATGATTAAAATAATTTTATTAATAAATTAAATTATAGCAAAATATATAATATTTATTAATTTTTTTAATAAAATAAATAATTAAAATTATAAGTTAAAAATTAACGTGATAATAATTAAAAACCGAAGCTGACTATAGCACAGTAGTACTCCTACTTGTTCAGCGGGCGCACATGCACGCTGTTCTTTTCTCGTCCTATAGGACTACACGTCTTCGGAGGGCGGAGTACGTGACTGTCAGTTGGCGTCTCTGTGGCAGTTGACCGGTGGCTTCCGCGGCGAATTAAACCTTTCAGCAGCTCTGCTTCTGCTCCTCAGCCCAATCATTTCAGCTATGGCTAATGTCCCATTTGAATCCCGTTGAATTGTAAGAATTCGGATAAAAAAAATCTGACAGTGCTCTAAACAAATAAGTTTTTAAAAGATTATAAAATTTTATAAAATTTTATGGATTTAAATTTTACTCAAAATTTTATATCATAATACAAACTAATATATTTAAAATAATAAAATCACGTAATCTAAACAATTAAAATTTTAAATTTTAAAATTTGAATTATATAATTCAAAAATCCAACTAAAATCTCATGAACCAAACAGGCCTAAGTTTGAATCGTTATTCTATCGCCAATATTTAGCTACGCCCACGCTCGCCAATGCTAATTAGGCTACAATTTGGATATACGCCACTCTAGTGCAACACCAAACTTTGGCTCGCTCACGAACACAGCCGTGTGAACAGTTCGTTTCGTTACCAATGCACGGACGAGTCATTGGCAATGGATTTGGAGCGGACCGGTAACCAAGACAAACAAAATCCCAGGATAAACCCAGCTACTAACCATAGCCCATGGTTGGTAGGCTTCATGATATGATCGTGACCATCCCTAGGGTTCAGCAAGGCCAGCCTATTAACCCGTGATAAGCCTACCAACCATGGTCCTTGGAGAGAGAACAGGGGAACTCATATAATGGAGCCAAACCCTTGGATGGTCCTTTTTTTTTTTTTTTGAAAGCCCCAAACCCTTGGGATGGTCCTCCGGCGGGAATCATGGCGTACATGGCGGCTGATCCCTTCGATGGGGGCCGTCTACGAGCAGTGTCTCGCTCGTATTTTCCTGATCCAGCACTGCTATCGCTGCGCTGTACCTGTACTCCATCATGAGTAGCAGTACGTACGTACGTACAAGCAGTAAGCTTTGCGTTGCATGCATATGGTCCATGCGTGCGTGCGTGGGGCCCATGCCATCCATACGCGTAGGCTCAGGAACGTCCGGGACCATTGATCCGGATGCACGGAGGCATGGTCAGATCAGGCTAATTCGTGTTCCGATCCCTGAATGCATGGTGGTCTATCTAACTACCGGCCAGTACGTGCGTACCTGCTGGTGCTGGCTGGCTGTTGGGATCCCGTTGCCAATCTTTATCAGCTCTGGATGGTGCCCATGCATGCTCAGCAGTGGGCATGCACAGGGTGCGGTTCTATCTCGGGCCGTCCGGGAACACTGGGTCCGGCACGAAGTGAACCTGTGTGTTATTGGAGGGTTCTGTGGCGAAAAATCCGTGGCTTAGCTGAAAGACAAATGCAATGGATTTCTTGCCAGATTTACCATGTAGCAGGCCGTTGCCGGCGTGCCACGCTCCCACTCGCCATGGATCGACCGATAAATCGGGCGTACGATGCGGACTGTATCCGTATCAATCAAAATCAATCCATGGCTGATGGCTGTTGTGTTGTGTCGTCGTTGTCTTGGAGTTGTGTGTGGTTGATACTACTGCGACTGTAGCTGCACGAGGGCCGGCACATGCCGCTCCATGCCTCCATCCATCCCCCGGGTCCAGTTCGTCCTAGCTCCAGGGGCCACCCCGACCACCAGCAGCTCATTGATCAGCTACCGTGCGGACTTGGTATCGGACGGGACTAGGCCGCCATTAAACGCGAAATCACGTACCGCACTCGGTATCTGCACGTCGACGAGTTCATCATGCGTTGGTACAGCGATCATGCGTCGAGGGCCATGTGTGAAGAATTTCAGAGGCGCTGGAAGATTGAAACGCCGGAGTCAAGCGTGTTGCGTGTTAATTCAATGGATGGCTAAAAGAGCCTCAGCCGTAGCTTACATATAGGAGTGCAGCACCTGGATGATTGGTTAGGAGATAATCTAGGAGATAATCATGGTAACAATATTATCTTTTCCTTTTACATCGCTAACAGCCTAATCTCCTGGACTCTTCTATCCTTGGTGCATACGTTACATTGTAACAAACCTTTTCTATTCTAACACTCCCCCTCAATTGAAACTTCTTAAGTTGAGATTGTCCTTAAACATTTCCAAGTTCCGTACAGTCAGTGGTTTTGTGAAACCATCTGCTATTTGATCCCGTGTAGAAATATACTCAATATCAAGAAGTCTTCTTGCCACCCTTTCACGAACAAAATGATAATCCACTTCTATATGCTTGGTTCTCGCATGAAAAACAGGGTTTGCTGAAAGGTACTTAGCTCCAATGTTATCACACCATAGCTTTGCTGTTCTTGGAGTTTGAATGCCCAACTCGTATAGAAGAGTCTGTATCCACATTACCTCAGCAGTAGTATTAGCAACTGCTTTGTATTCAGCTTCTGTACTTGACCTTGATACTGTAGATTGTTTTCTGGCACTCCAAGAAATAAGATTAGACCCTTAAAAACACAGCAAATCCTCCTGTTGATCGTCTGTCATCTTGATCTCCTGCCCAATCAGCATCTGAAAAAGCACTTACAAGCAATGATGACGATTTACAAATTTTAATTCCAATATCCATAGTATGCTTGAGATATCTTAATATCCTTTTTACTGCAGCCCAATGAACAGTGGTAGGAGCATGTAAATATTGACACACTTTGTTCACAGCAAAAGAAATATCTGGGTGAGTTAGGGTCAGATATTGCAAACCTCCTACTATGCTTCTGTATGCCGTAGCATCTTTGGGACCAAGAAGATTTCCTTTATGTGCAGATAGTTTTTTCGAGGTAGATAGTGGTGAACTGACTGGTTTACATTCCATCATATTTGCACGTTGCAAGATGTCCTTGGTATATTTTTCCTGAGTTAACAGAATTCCATTTCTTATTTTCTTAACCTCTATTCCAAGGAAAAAATGCAGATCACCAAGATCCTTGAGTGCAAATTCTTTTCCCAAATCCTGTAAAAGCTTTGCTGTGGCTTCCTGAGTAGAGCTTGCAACAATTATATCATCAACATAGATAAGTATAAACATAGTGACTGATTTTTTATGATAATAAAATAGAGATGTATCTGCCTTTGATGCCTTAAAGCCCAATTGACACAACTTATTGCTCAGACGAGAATACCAAGCTCTTGGGGCTTGTTTGAGCCCATATAAAGCTTTATCAAGTTTACAAATATATCCATTGTGTAACTTATCCTCATACCCGGGTGGTTGTTTCATATAAACATCTTCTTCTAAATATCCATGAAGAAATGCATTTTGAACATCTAATTGACGCATGCTCCACCCTCTAGACACAGCAATAGATAGAATAGTCCTGATGGTAGCTGGTTTCACAACTGGACTAAAAGTGTCTTCATAGTCAATCCCATACCGTTGTTTAAATCCCTTTGCAACCAATCTAGCTTTGTATCTATCTAGGCTCACATCTGATTTTCGTTTGATTTTATAGACCCATTTACAGTCAATGATATTTATGCCTTTCTTTGGTGGTACTAGATGCCAAGTTTTATTATTTATCAAGGCATTATACTCTGCATCCATGGCTAATTTCCATTCTTTATTATTTAAAGCTTCGTCAAGAGACTGAGGCTCACCAGAGGCTGTGAAGCATCCGTACCTGACCGTACCATCAGTGTAGACTTTAGGTTTGCGAATACCGTCACGTAGACGAGTTCGCGGTGGAGTAGAGTGACGTTGTGTAGAGACATCTGGTGCAGCTTGTACAGCCACAGAAAATCCATCTGCAGCCGTAGTAGTATTGTTTTCCGCAGAAGATCTCGACACAGCGTCGCCAGATTTCCCCCGTGTCAATCGAGGCAGCAGGTTCTGGCGCTGTCTCCGATTGAGATTGAATGGACTCCGCCTGAGGCATCAATCCAGAGGCAGGAACAACAGGACTGGGCGCCGGATCTTCATGGTGTTCCATGCTGGGAGATAGGGAGCTCCCCCTGTTATCATATGCTGCATGCTCACTATTAGTAGTAGGGTTAGTGGAATTAAACACTTGATCAACTAGCTGCTCCGTCCCAAAAGAATTAACTAGACCAGATGGAAGAAGTGCAATTTCTGCACGGAGACGAGCTCCTGCGTTTGAATGAAGAGTGGAGAAAGGAAACACTTCTTCATCAAAGATGACATCTCTAGAGACATATACTCGGCCAGTTTTAATGTCAAGACATTTATAACCCTTGTG